>CM060963.1:116891234-117381234 GCA_030765045.1 Tenodera sinensis | reverse complement strand
AACGAAAAACTTGAACAGATGGGAATTAACAAGACTTCCAGGCCGAGTCCCACAGTTCTTGTATGCATGACGTTGTGCTTATCTCTTAGTCTCTCGTTAAAACAATAATTCCCCACAAAGGTCTTTGTGCACTACCGCAAAGAACTCGGTTGTGTACTATAAATCCCGCCGACCTCCTACTATGTTTCTAATGAACATAATCGGATTAAGGAATAAGCATTGTTGTGACCGGTGATATGGCCAACCAACCCGCATCCCTAAGGCTGATGTGGGGTCGTCGCTCGCTCCTCGGGGACAAAATAAAAAAAATCCTTTATTAATATTTCCAGAACTCCCACAAGATTACACTTGCATACACAGCACAAATCCCAGGGGGGAAAAATCTGATTGTGAAACCAAACAAACTCGACTGAATTCTGTGAAAACTATAATATTTTCTCACATAATAGTTTTAGCATTTCATTTATTTCACTAACTTAAAACGGCCTGGAAGTGTTGCATTGTATATTAAAAGAGAGACGAGTCATGAACTGCTGTGGTGTCTACAAGCAAGGACATATAGGACTTGGTCTGTGGTTCCACTTCCAGGGATGTTCGATTTTAATAAGATATAATTTAGAGCTTGAAAAAACATTGTTCTCTCTCTATCACATACCTACTGTATTCGACTCAGGAGTTTAGCTATGACTTTGTGGTTATTAAAAGAGAACTTGGGATAGCGCTCTATTGTGTTTTGCTCTCGCAATGACGGTTTACAACCTGTTTCTAGAGGAACTTACCCTTTCTTTCACGGGGCAATAAATATTTTGTGAAAGAACAGCATCACTAATTCAATATATTACCGCATAAAACAAAGGAATTTCGATCATACTTTCAATAATATCACTAATTAAGTATGTTTATTGGAGACTCAAGAAACTATACCATATAATATTATAGTAGCACTGGCTCTGCACACAGTTTAAATGCCTTGTAGACAGTAATTTTGAACTGCTGGTGTTACTTTGTTTACATCGTACTGAGAAGCTCCCCACTGCACAACACGATTGTATGATCAAGGACAAAGACATTCTCCTGAGTTAATGACAATATATGGAGCAAGATGCTCCGCGATGCATTTGGGAGGTCCCGTTTCGATTTACGTTGATCATCCTCTCTAACTTCGGATTTTTCGAGGAAAACTTTTGGTCTTATGTCATCTACAACGATTTCCTTTGCCTCATTTCGCCTTCATTCCATTCACTTCTCATGTTTTAGATGTACTTCAAAGTTTTGTGGTGTGAGGTGGTGCCGTACAAATGGTGTGGATGCTTACTCCAGGGAAAGAGTATCTCTCGTGGAACTACAGTGTTGTCATCAGCTTCTCTGGGCAGCTCCAGTAGTGGAATGAACCAGATTTTATTAGGGACTTCCGCGCGTCTCCGTGGCTTATCTACCTGCGGCCTGTAGGCTCCTGTAGTTTCCACGTCAACCAGGGAAGGAGGCCGTTGTATAACCACCACAGACCTCAGGTAGGTGGTAGTGCGCCAGGTGTCTCACTTTGTGGTATACTCTCCACCCTATCAAACATCCATGCTAAGTGGACAAGGCGTGGTGTATTATAAACAAGAATTTGATATCAAGATAGCATAAGAAATAACTATTATGAGATTCCCTGAAACATATTAAAAATGTGTACATGTGTTTCATTAGTCTAAGTGGAAATCAAAAAGTTCAATGGTGCGTACTAAGCTTGCTATTGAAGTTCGTATTTTCCTAGCACGAGGTAGAAATATTTTAGACAATATTATCCACCCCAAACTGCTATTTAAATGAAAACTGTGAATTTTTATGATTTTTTCAAAATTAGCTGTGGAGATGCTGATTAAAATACCGTACATTTGAATATTTTATGGTGTTGCAAGATAAAATGCGTATCTTGAATTTTCTGCGAATAGTAAGTGAAATCTTATTCTAAGTATATTTTTTATAATTTTGACCAGTTCCGTACTACAATAAATAGGCAAAAACATAAAAAACATAAATTTGTCAAGTTATTCCAATACTCAGATTTCTTGAACTAACCTCTTTGGTTAAATTTGCCATGTTATTCCAATACTCAAATTTCTTGAACTAGCTGCACTTGTTTGGTTAAATTTGCCATGCGCCTCCAATATTCAAATTTCTGGAATTAGCTAGCGCAGCTGAATTGAAAGGAAGGAAAGCCCAATAACGTAAAAAAAAAAAAAAGTTCTTGAAAGTAGCTGTGTTTAGGAGCAATTCATTAGCGAAAATGGGTAGCAAAAATTTGTTGCTTTAACAAATCGTCCCACCTTGGTTGGAACGGTCTGAGTTTAAACCAAAGACAGAATTCTAAATGGTAAGGAGGAGGAAGAAGAAAAAACACTTGTGCAGTAGTGTTTTACAACTACTGTCAATTTACATGCACAAAATATTGGCGCTTTGTTCGTGTACTTGCTCAGAGAAGAAAGCAAGGATATGTAAATAAGTGAAGAGGAAGTAAGAGGAAATTTCTACTTCAAAGAAGTTACTTTATCCAAAATGTCAACACTGGTGCCTTGGAAATCTCATTTCCTTACGTATTCTGAGCTGCTCCTCCTATTATTCTCTTAACATGCCGGAACAAGAGGTGCGGGGATATGTAAAACAGAGACCTTGTTCATATCAACTCGTATTGAAAATGCTGTTGGAGATGCAAATGTTAATCTGTATGTGTTTATTATACTAAATATAGAACACGTTCTCGCAAACATTGACTTCCCCTTCATTATACGACCTTTGTACCATCGTTAGGATGACTTATCGATTTAACCTCACAAGTGTTTGTATAACCCTTATTCTTCCATTATTCGCTTGGTTCTCTTCAACACAGCAGAAATCTTTTAAACCTTCCTATGGCTTTTCTCAATATTTTTGTACTGTTCATCTAACTGTCGTAAACTTGCATTACGTTTTAAAAGTTAACATATGACACAAAAAATGACCAATTACCCTAAATTTCAATAGAGGTTTTTGTTGTTTTTTGTTTTGTTATTTTTTGTGTAAGGTTTCCACATTCGTTTAGTATTGTATTTCAGCATGTCCATATTTCCCGCCCCCTTTAATTAATTGAGTCTGATTGGTATAAGCAACTATATTTTGTTCACCAGCTCATGGAAGTTGACAGGAATGCAGCCAGCCATCAGGTCAGTAAACAATTCCAAGTACACGGCGATATCTGAAGAGGGAGTCGAGTTTCTAGTCGCGCTTACTATTGTAGTGCCAATCTTGGAATGTGTATTCATTACTAGATTAGATCAAAGAAGTTGCTCAAAATAGCGGAACTTAAATATTAATTTCAGTTCATGCGGTACATTTAGCTTATAAAACCTAAACCACCTTTCCAACTACTTTGTCTTTCTCCCACTGATCAGTTTCTGCTTTTTATATATTTTTCAAAAAACCTGCCAGTCTATTTCGGTCTCTAGTTATATAACCTCGAGCGTTATAGTAATTCCTATGAGGTTAAGTTACCTGTTACATTTCTTTAGGTATTCATTTTACCATGGTGAAATCTCTGAGAGATTGAGATGACACATTTATGGGGACAAGTAAATCACAGACTACCAATACGACAAAAATGCGTCCGCTTTATAAACCACTTTAGATTTCTTTGCTTCAGTCATTGAATAAAGATCTTCCTTACCTATAGAACTGTCACTCTGAGCCTCTTTGTTCTACGAGATCACAATACCGTAACGGATTTCACACAACTTCTAAGCGGGGGTTTATCTACCCCTATACTTCTTTATACTTTATCTACTGGTAAGCAGGGCAAGATTTCGAGTTTTCATACTCCCTGAATTAAAAAAAAAAAAAAAAGACTTTTTAGGGAAAGGTCCGTATATGTATATCTCTCTGTGTGTCTGTCAGTCTGTGGACAGCATAACCCAAAAACAAAAAGTAGGTTAAAAACCAAAGTTGGTATTTAAGTTTAGTGTCTCTCAAGGATGTGACACGAAGATTTTGAAGAAAATAACCCCACCCTAAACTACCCTTTACATGGAAAATTTTTCGAAAATGTTTATTTTCTTGAAAATGGCTGTAACGATTTTGATTAAAATGTCATATGTGAGATATCTTTATGATAAATGAAATTTGTATCTTTAATTTTCTGGCGATAGCCCCTGTTATCGTATTTACTCTGGACGACTTTTACATAACTGGTAAACCGTTAGAAATACTACACAAAAATGTACATCTTGCCAAAATACACACTTTACGTGTGAATACATTTTCTTGTAGGATGAACCATTTCGGAGATATCATGTGTCTGAGTTTTGGAAAACTTAAAAGTTTCGTGTAATGGAACATCGTTGTTCATTTTTTATATGTTTAGTGTGCAAAGAGAACGGAATCTCAAAGCTTTAAAACATTTGACTATCACACAGAGCCTACTGTACTGTAATATTCCCCTTGCACCTACATGGAAATAAGCAATAAGATAATTTGTACAAATGTTTATCTTAACTAACACGAAGAACATATAGGAAAAAGAGTTTGTAAGAATGGTTAGTACAAGAGTAGAGAAAGTCATGTGAGTGCAACACATCAGGTTTTTTATATGTTAAGCGTGCAAAGAGAAAGCTTTAAAAGATTTGACTATCGCATAAAGTCTACTGTACTCTAATATTTCCCTTGCACCTGCTAGGAAATAAGCAATAAGATAATTTATACAAACGTTTATCTCAAATAACACGAAAATGATAAACGTATGAGAGTTTGTAAGAATGGTTAGAACAAGAGAAGAGAAAGTCATGTAAGTGCAACACATCAGATTTTTTTCTTTACTTTCGAGATAAAACTAGTGATTCGCACAACTTTAGAGCTGAAATTAGGAGAAATTATCAGGGAGTAGACACAGCGCGAATAACGTTAGAGGTAGGTTTGCAACATAACCAGCAGAACAACGTTTGCGCGGACGTTTACAAAACTCAGGTTACACTACGTGGAATGTGTCACCTTTCCCATTCATTTCGTTAAGACCATGAGCTGGTGAACAGACAGCAAGTGGGCTAGCCTTATGAAATATGGCGGATGACAACCTAAAAGTAGAAGTGGTGTCTTAGGGTTAAAATATACAACAGCCATAATGTTTGTCTCTTTTAAGGTATACACGACAATGGAAATAATGGAAATATTATTACCGCCTCTGTAATTTCATATAACAGTCAAATTATGTCTCATACTTCGAAGAATCAAAGAGAGAAATTATCAAGGAACATAATAAATTGTTTATAGCTTGCAGTATATTTAATGTATGTTTATTACATATTTATTATTATCATCATTTCATAATGCAAGCATGTATTAATAGAAAAACATCGCTACATAATTTTATTGTACTGCAATCGTCCTTATTAATATTATTACAAGTGAGTCTGGGATTATAGCGATATAGTCTTTATTTGGACAATTTGGTGGCTTCAGTTAAACATCTCATAAAATTCGCTTATAAAATGTTATCAATTACATATTTATGAATACGTTGTCCTGAAGCGGCTGTAGACGATGTGCCACCAATAATGCGAATAGATGAAGGTAAAATACGGGTTTAATAGGCATAATTGCAAATATTAGGGTCTTCTATTGTCATTCGATAATACAGTAATAGGTACATTAATGTACATAGTAATAAAATTTCACTTTTAAGACTTATCTCTTTGTAGAATAATATCAATTACATGTACCACTGTTTAAAGCATAATGCGAAAACTTTGGTTATTAATATTCATCAGTTGTTACTCATAACTATGAGAAAATGGCTGGTGACAAAAACCAAAAGAAGGCGATGCTAAAAGAAAACTCTGAGCCTGTAAATTATCCAGAAGTGCAGATGTTATTGGTTTCATTACATTTCGTTGCGGAAGAGCAGCAATGTCATATATGTGTATATGAAATAACATGTATCAATAACATAGGCAACGGATTGGTACGCTTCCCCCACCCTTCTTTCGGCATGATGTACGCAACATGTCATTGAAATGTGGCTCGATGACAACTTGCAGAGGGGAAACAATACCTCAGTCAAAAGGCTACCTTTTGTGATTATGCCCTTGACGGGAACCCCCCCCCCCCCGAGAGGATGGATAAGATGAATGGAGCCTAAGAGCAGCCGGAACGTTGCCACGACAGAGCAGTTTCAGGTCCCTACATTTTCCCAGTTAGAAGCACCCCGAGGGAGGCTGACTTAGCCCCCCCCCCCCTCCTCACCCTTGGGGTTGTACGTATGGGTGGCTCGGAAACTAGTGGCTCGCCTTCCAATCCGGGGCACAAGATTTCCAGAGCGCGTTTGTTCCCCCGGGCGTGCTGCTGTCTCCACCCTCGCCGATACTTCCAACCCTGAAAGAAAAACAATGGGATGAAGGGTGAAACGTAAAGATTAACTTAACGAAATTGATTGATAGGAAATTCGGAGGATGTCAAAATCCTTCTGAATATTCACCCAGCAACCCGGGGAAACTTCCGGAAAAAGCCCAGGAGTCAGCAAGGCCGACCACGGGGATCAAACCCGCGACCTTCCGATTGCGGGCTACAGACATTTACACCTGAGCCATCGCGCTGGGGTCATTCAGATATCTAGAATTATACAAAAACAGAGGTAGGAGTGTAACACTTGGAAATGCTAAGGTTATGCATTTCATAACCAGCTTAAATCGAGTCTATTTTATATGGACCGCGTTCTTTATCCAAATGCACACCTGCGTGTCAAAATTCGTGAGCTTATCACATTTTTCTTCCATGTTTTACTGTGGCTTTTCATTCAAGATTTAAAATGTTCTGCCCTTTAATAGGGAGCCTTTAGTTAATTAACCTTAATATTTCCACAGTCTACGTTTAATACTTTTCTGAAGCATGAATAATTAATATTTTGCATATCATTAAGTTAATCAACGAACTGTAGCTCAACTCTTTAATGGATGTAAACACAGACAACTCCCATGCTGTTTTAAATTTGAATTTTACAATAGTTTTCTCCTTAACTCACCTAAAAGTAGTTGAAAGAATTCCGTGACAAGAATATCTATTTTGTATAATTCTACTACTTTAAAAAATAGAGCACAAATTTTAATTAAGAAAAAAATAATTTATGAGTAAAGAATGCTTTGGCACGTAATTCGCCCAAATTTCTGTAGGAGGGTGCATATGTTGAATGTTTTGCTTGTAGACTGTGAAATTCCCGTCATTTTCAATTAATTATGCACAATTTATTGTAACTAAAAAGATCATAATAGAGACAAATATACAAAAAAATTTGCTAACAAAACACATCATATGTAATATGTATAATGTATATATGGATTGGGACATATGATATTCGTGGTTATTTATTTGTATTCGTGAATATATTTTATACATTTTTTTGCAATGCTAGTCTACTATTTTTACCACTTTCTTATAATATTCCTATAAATAACTGAAACTTCGAACCTAGAATTTAGAGATCCGTTTTTCTTTTGTTCGTTAATTAATCATAGTGCCTAGAAGAATTAGGAAATTATTTGAATTGATTTGGTTTATTACAATGTTAAGATATATTTTGTATATACCTTTTAATTTAACATATACAATTTTAGAAACTATCTTTAAGAATACTAATAGGAATAAGAAACAGTGGGGAGTTACCAAGTTCGTATGAATGTCTAATTTTCCACATTATTGGTTTTAATATAAGAAGAGTGCACGGGAAAAAGGGGAATATCAGTGGAAAACAAAAAAATGAAGTAACACTACCAAGATATAGTTTATGTTCAGGAGAATAGTTTAAGACAACGTCCAGCCAAATAAAGTGAAACGTCACTGCAGTACGACACGTTTCAGTAGTCATGTAAAATTGTTGAAAGGAAAGTGTCACCAGAGAACAATAAAAGAAAGGAGAATGTCACCTTGGTGTTTGGCAGCACTGTTTGGATGGGCTAGAATGAGACTGAAAAATTCAATACCATAGCCGGGATTTGAACCACGGATCTTCCAGCCTCCTGAATGCCAGAAGTAAGCTCATCCCCTTCCATGTGTTCGAAGTTGATCAACCAATGATTCGGAATGGATCAAGTTTTTGACTAGCTTGTACAGAATACAAGACCTATAAGAGAACTTGTCATCTCCATTGATCATGCACGATCCATGGAATGCAGAGACAGTTACAATGGCCCGTTGTAAATGCTCCGAGATGAAGCCTACAGTTCCCAGAAACACCAGACAGTGAGTTTGTTCTTCCAGAAACATCTTAAGAACTAAGTGCAAGAGTTACTGTATATGAAGTTGCTCTACATTCGCAAACATGCTGGGAATATTCAGGGTTTACATGTTTAATTTCTGTTTCAGGTTTACATTCAATCTCCAAAGCAAAATTTACTGATCTGTGAAACATTAGGTCATTTTGTGGACCAGATAGAATATCCTTCGTTGATACACTTCCTCACTATTAATTGAGAAGTGTAATAATTCTATTTGCTATGGTTTGTTAAAAGTAACATTGCTCCTTATTTCCGTGATAATGTGTTTATAACACTGACATTCACCTTTATTTTCGTGGCAAATGTGTATTTACTTAATTTTCCATTTTTTTAATTATCAACATTAATTCTACACGTATGTTATCTATGTACAATACAATGCATTCAGCTAATCATAAATAATATAAACATTTATGTACATGTATTGTTATAGATAACATTAAAGGTTGTAACTTTCAAATTGAATTATTTCAGTTTGTTCAAAGTATGACATTCCTCCCTTTTCCCGTTTACCTTTCATATTTAGTTACTTGCTACTTTTTGAATCTTTTCTAACTATATGAGACAAAGCGAGTTTCCACATGCTATTGTTAGAATTAAGTCACATTCCGTCTTCCAACTTGTTCTACTTTTTTGCTTTAAAGATGAAAAAGAAAAAAGTAAAGAAAAATAACTTGAGCTTGTAGGGAATCATAGAAGTGAACGGTGTGAAATATTTGCAAGATGCGGTTCAATAAACAAAACAGATAACTTTTTCATTGAAATGGCTGAAGGAATAAAATGGAACCAGACTATGGATAACACTGACGTGAGCGAAGGCGTTAATTTCACGGCCTGTCGGATATAATCCGTTGCCGAAACTTCGGAAAACCGTAATATTTACACGGCTGTGCTCTCCCTAATCCCTACTCTGACTTCTGCTTCCTCGCCCAGCTTGCTTTTTGCTGAAGTACAGTTAATGGTTGTCGAAAAACAAAGATCACGTTTCAAACTTACTCTTCTCCCTTGGTGGGTAATTAGGAACGAGTAGTTATGAACAAAACTTTAAGCAAATACTGTTCAACTGTTTGCACCTGACACGCTACTAAATGGTTGCGATTATTGAGTGATGTTTGCACGATTACCTAAACATTTTAGAAACACTCCTAAGTATTGCACTTTGTGATTTTACTTGCATATTTCCTATGATACCTATAACTTAATAGGTGTTATTTATTTAATATTTTTATGGTCGATAATACTCGGTTCTCAGAGTACGGGCACGGACACTAAAAGCATTCCTTTTATTCTACAGAAAATTCGCACTCTCTCTTTAAAGAGTTTGTTTGGACCATGCCATAATCTAGCGCTTGTAGCCCACTGTAATGGACCTCATTATATCCAACTCTTCATAATGACACAATCAAAGGTGCACCAGTTTATAACGACTCTGCTAGCTATTTCTCCAATCAAAAGTGCACCAGATCATAATAAATTAATGACACTTGTAATCCAGTTTATAACGACACTGGTAATCCGCCAGTCAAATATCTGATGTAGTAACCAGTACCTCGTCCTCTGCGTACATTTCCACGCGGCTGAAACTAGGCGGCCCGGGTTCGATCCCAGGGACCCGCATGTGGTATTCGTGGTGGACGAAGCGGCGTCAGGGTGGGTTTTCTCCGGGTACTCCGGTTTCCCCCGCCATCTCATTCCACCGGTGCTCCATCTTCATGTATCATCAGTGTCACCGCCTGCGATGCCGTAGTAGTAAAAGCGGGCGTTAAACACTACAACAACAACAACGCGGCTGAAAGCGAAACTATCGATTCCCGTTTATGAAATAAAGCCATTCCGTTTATTTAAAAACTTGTGTTAATGTAAATAACATTGCAATAAATTCATTTTCTCTTCTTGTTTTTGAAAGTCTAATTTTTTAAAGGTTATAGCATATCCACTGTAGCATTATGTTAAGGCTAAAATAACAATACAAGTTGAAGGCGCAACTATCGATTCTCGTATGTACAATCAAATAATTCATATATGATTAAAATGTCAGATAACATCACTATAGATATTGGCAATTAAGATTCTCGTATGAATATTATATAACTCGCTACTACTCGTTTGATAAAATATACTCGCATCTTAATTACTGTCATTATGCTCTCGTTGCTTAGTATACTAAAATAAAACCACTGTTTATATATCCAGTTGAGCGTAAAACCTGGCCCATTCTTATAGATCGCAATATTTTTTCTTCCCGTAAGGTATCTAAAATGATTTGAATGACATCCATGTATTTCTATGACCGCATTGGCTGAAATACATTTAAAAAATAAACATGAAACAATCAGTGACGTTATATCCGATTACGAAGGTAAGGCTCACATACAACCTCTCTTAATTAATTCAAGTCTAATAGGTACAAAGGGACCAGGCAATATTGATTATCTACTCAGCCTTATAGAAGGATAGGTTGGTAAGAAATGTGTTACCTGTAGCGTTAAAATACATAATCATACCTTGGATGGCCATATCCGTTTATGAAAAATGACAAATAAGAGACTATTTATTTACATGTATTTTTGAACAGTAATACTTTGACCCAGAAATATCTATATAGCAATACAATAACAATAATTAATTGCATATCATTTATAACATAAGTGATCTACAAATCGTTAGTAGTAGATATTGCTGCATAATGATGACCCTCATAGGACCCCGGTAGTCAAAATATACTTAAATACATTCATTCATGTTATACTGATATAGTGGTTATAGCGCTCTTCGGGTTCAAGATCCTGCAGTGTTTCGGGTTTTAATGTAGAAATATCCTTATGTTAATGTACCTTAAACCGTTTGTCAGAGCTAAACACATTTGAATGGAAGGTTAGACATCACTATGGTATAGCATGTGTGTTCTTCCCTTTGTAGGCACTGCAGAGGTGATGACGCTATTCACAAGGTCAGAGTTTGTGTGTGCTAACAAAACACAAGTGTTCTGACGCTCTATTATGGAAAGAGTAAACAAAAGAACCGTATAAAAGGAAGCCTGTTAATTGTGTAATTTGGCACGCACCATGCCCATAATACTACTTATCCTCATTAGGTCATGTGATGTTAACTTTGTAGCACTAGTTGGGTCACTGCCGTAAAAAATGGGTGAAAATCCACAATAATAAATGAAGGCTTTTATGAGGTTGAGGGTAAAATTGAGTTTATGAGTAGCAAAGTTATAATTAAAGTTAAATTATGTTGTTACCCAGACCGTCTGAAAAAGAATGCAACAAAATGTTATTTTCAAAGTTCCACACCTTTTATGAATCTCTTTGTTAGTGATTCTATTTGTTGAATGCTGATTTATACAGTAGTTTTATCTAAGAGGTCCAGAAAAATTATGGCTTACTTTAATGCAAAATAAGATCATATAGAAGTTATATTGCATGTATGTCAATATGCTTCATATAATTATTACACAGACGCTAAATGGTCCAAGTGCACAAAGTGTTCACAATTAACACTTTTGCTTAGGAACGTATTAAGGGGAAATTGTAAGAAAAAAAATCATGTGTTGAAAGTATAGACATAGGAAAATGATTGAGTGTATTAGGAGAACACAATATTTCTTAGTCACACGTCGAGTTGCAGCACGGTTTACACAAGCCGATATTTCTAACATGTAGTCTGAGTTTGATAGGCTGTGTTCTATATGTTATCGTCTGTCGAACACACAAATAGGCTGTATCATGCATCACTGGTCGCATTTGTATTTGTCAATATGCACACCTTTGCGATTGGTGATTTAAGTAACAGCAGTACTAGAAAAGCATTCGGGTATGCTCGTATTAATAAACACTTGGCTGTGAAAATACAAAAACTTTTAAGTTTTCGTTAAAACGAAATATACTCTAAACTTTTATTGGTGACATGCATTTCTTTTTCATAGTTTTTCAATTGCGTTCTCGTTTGAACAGTCTCCTTAGAAATATTAGGTAGGTATTCTTTTGTTTCTAATCAGTTTTTTTCAGAGCGTTTGGAGCATTGTTGCAAGGATATGTCGAGGTAGTTTTTAAATAACCGATTGCCCTCTCTATTACAGAATTATTCTCAGTGTTTTCTGTAAATAACAGAAAGAAAATATATAGGAACTTGATAGCATATTCATAATGTATGATAAATAAGGCCGTATGGCTGTTATAATCAGTTTTTTACTTTTTTATTAATGTCCTCCAACGTAATGTCATATCGGACGGTGAATGAATGAAAATGATGAAATGATGTTCAGGTCCATGGAGCTTTAAGTTACCCAACATTCGTCTATTTAGGATAAGAACCTTATCTGGGTAACACACCCTAAACGAGATTGGAACTCGCGACCTCTTGGACGTGAGGCAGATACGCTACCACCACGCTACAGAGGCGGGCTCTATTACGTGTAGTAAGTAGGGAAAGTATCTACTGTATTCGACCCAAAAATTCGATGTCGAAATTTCACCGGAAATGTATGTTTTGAGGCCCCTGAATCCAAATAAAGGGCATTTTTAGAGATAGGTCGGTGTGTTTGTGTGTGTATGTGTGTGTGCTTTTTATATCCAGGAATAATTAATTACGATTTATTGAAACGTGTACATAGCGATGGTTTTGAAATGGCTATATTTACGTTGACAACACACTGTCTAATGTTATTTTTATGAAAGAATAGACGTAATTGTCATTGACAGGCAACAAAATAGGGGATTAATTCTTGACCCTACAATCTGATTTGAAAAAAATGTAGACCCAATTAAGGGCGTTTATTAGGGCAAAAAATTACATTATGAGGGTTGCATTCCTTATTTAAGAGACAAATACACAATTTGAAACTGGGAAGTGATTGCTCCATCTTTTGGTACTGGAGCAGTGACTTCTAAATTTAGTGTTAATTTGTTCCGAAGTTTTGAATTGCACTTAAGTATTCTAGAAGATGTTGGTTCACAAATTATCCGTGATTCTTTCTACATTTTACACACTGCACTAAATTAAATAAATGCATTGTTCTAAACTGGTTAGCTGTCCTATTTCCAAGTGTAATAATAATTTTGTACATTATTACATTTTATCAATAAATACTTTTTGCATTGTGCGAATTTTTATTCTTTATCATTCATATTCAAAATTGTGTTTTTCTACAGATCTATTAGCAGGCGTGTCCTGATAACCCTAGAATAAGATCACTATCCAACTACTGGATTTTCTCTCATATCCCCCTTGCACCTACAAGAATACTATGTATATGTCGATTGACATGAAGAATATAGGGGGACAAGTGTAGTTAGTACAAGAGTAGAGAAAGTCATGTGAATGCAACACATCAGATTTGTCTTTTCATCATGTATGAAATGTAAATGACGTTTGCCAAGTAGTCACCACCACAATGGGATTGAATTGCCACCATTATAGAAAGCATGATATCATGGCACCCGTCGCTTAGAATCAATGAATCAATTTATATTTGAGGTTTCCTTTGTTTAACGATTTCGTCCACGTGCGGTTTTGGCGTCACATTCTAATCCTGTATCAATAACAATCTGACAGTTTAGCTTCACGCGAATCATATGTAGCCGACTTATCAATTTCGTAGAAATGATAAATCGTATTACCCACAACGATTATTGAATTTTCTGGCACATCGGGAACGACCTTGGTGTGGACCTCCGTTGTGAATTTCCCTCTGCTCCTCTCTCCGTGATGCTTTTACATCGAATCGCACTTTAAAAAAGTAACAGAATATTGATCACGATATGTATCATTCATTGACAGTGGGGAAAAGCTACTTGTACCGACAGGCCGGAGAACCAATCCTTCATCTCCGGTGCAAAAATTGTTAATCTCAGTTTCACTGATTCAAGATTAAATTCCGATACAGTGTAATTTGTTTTGACATGATGTCAAGGATGACATTTTTATGGTTCCTTCAGAAAGCGTAAATTCGATAGCAGCTCTCCCTCCTATCCCTCTCTCCCTCTCACTCCATCTCTCCTCTCCGTCTCTCTCTGAAAGTTCATACGATAATATGCTTCTAAAGCAAGAAGTGGAACAGGCCGTCAAGATGTATGTACCGGTCAAGTAGGACAGACGCGAAGGGGAGACTTCGGCACTTCGACTTTAGATCTATTGTGCCTGTGCCCCAATGGAGCACCCCAGGAAGGAGGGGCGAAGCGAGAGGAGACAGAGGGTGGCCATATCACAGGACTGTAAGCACAGCAGAGGGCAGGGTCCCTAAATTCTCCCAGGTTGAAGCTTCGCGTCACCAGCTAGTGCACGAGTCCCCCGCCGGTTTGCGTAGAGCGCCGCCTGCTGAGGCCCCTCCATGGCTCAAGAGCTTCAGTGGGGACTGAGCCGCAGACCGGCCGCCATGACAGGGGACGAAGTTACTCAGAGCATTTCGCCCACCATGATGCACCCGAACGTCCACTGACACTTTCTGCTACCTTGAAATAGACCAAGCGGATGAGAGGATGAATAAAATGATTAGTAGAGTGAAATGGAAGGAGAGGAAGGATGAAAATAAGATACCCGGTATTCGCCTGACGCCCTAAGAAAATTCCCGAAAATCCCATAGGTTACGTAGGCCGGTCGCGGGGATCAAAAGCACGACTTCTAGAATGCGAGCTTCGTACGTTACCGCGGAGCCATCTTGCTCCGAACCAGTCAACATATAAGCCTAGGAGCCGAGGTTCTCCATATAACTTACCGATACCCAAACCCTGTATTTATCTTAGGATCTGTTACAGATAATTTTACTTTTTACTTTCTCTACTACGTCTACTAAGTAGGGCAAGTATTGTATTCCACCCAAAATTTCGATGTCGAGATTTCACTGGAAGTACCAGGTGGCCCACTCCAGCCGGCATTCCGGGAAGTAGATAACCGTTCGTGCGTTAAAACAGTTGCAGAAATTACCGGGGTAAATCCAGTCAGTGCCGTGAGTGAATTTTGTTCTGCTTGTAAGAGAAGCGAGCGGCAGAGGAATTGGCCAGGCTTCAACTAGCGTGTGCAGAGCGTGATAATAGAGAACAACAATCTTAGAATATTTTCCACTTCACTTAGAGGACTTTATTTTCCAGACAATAAACTCATTCCTGTATATGCTGCTATTGCCTAACATTGCAGATTACATATTGTGAATTGCCGCAACACAATCCATGCAAATATGAGGGCGCGTAATGGCGTTTCTTTGTTTCTTATTAATGTTACTGTTAATTTCGATTATTATTTTTAGTTATTGCTATTTTTATTTGTCGTTGTTCTTATATTAGTTTATTATTTATATTGTTAGAATAGTTACCAGATTAGAGAAAGTCATGTGGGTGCAACACATTAAATTTTTTCCTAAGTAGTCTCTTGCATAACACCCACAGTAATATATATGTTCCATTTAAGGTTCTACATTCTCGCTAGATGGCTCTGCTCTTGCCATATATTCAGAATAGAGTGTTTTTTTGTGATTTTATGATTAATTTCTGTAGCACTTATTTGTATAGAAAATATTATATTGAACTCATAATGTATCCATTCATTGTTGAGATACCTCACTCCTAAAGCAGCTTTTAGAAGATCCGCGTGCGCGTATGCTCAGCAAAACTCAATTATGAAACATCCGATGAATACTAACCTTCATGTTTAAGTTCCTCATCTTCCCACAAACCAATACAGACAATCTCTAGAAAGTCTCTCCATTCGAAATCACCCTCGGTATGGAAAATGACGTTTCCTTTTATATTTACTAAAATCACCTCTTTACGATTTTGATTAAAATATCATTTTAATGCTATTTTAATATTACATGCCTAATGATACGTGTATCTTAAATAAAATACTAGGATAAGAATGCGGCAAACGGACAGTGGGACTGACGGTCACCTGCTAAGGAAAGTTGGTGTAATTTTCTTACCAGTATTGGTATCACTGTGTATTGAAAATCCGTGCCTAAGTTAAGCTGTGTCGATATATTGTGCAAAGGATCTGTAATTACATCTAAGGAAACGTACAATCCAGCACTAGAAATGAAACATATAAGACATATTTGTTGTTCAATTACTTGAACTATAATATTTCATATTAAATTGCAAATAAGAATTTTAGGAATAAAGAAAGCATAAAATAGTGTTCTAGACACACGTGCGATGACATTAGGAAGCCATCGATGACGAAGCTTAGTAGAGCACATTTTCCCAACCTGTCTAACTTGTGAGTTATTTTCTGTTTGACCGCACAGCGGGGCAGACGGACACGGCTCGCGTGGGGCTAAATGACCGCACACTTTACGTTTCGCTATTAATTCAGTACAACTTTTAAAGCATCTTATAGATGTGAATCATATTTAAATAACGATTTGCATCATATTTGTTGAACTTAAGTTCAGTTCCATGTTCATTTTCACATGAAAATAGAGAACTTGGTGTTTAAAATTATGAATCTCAGAACAAAGTTACCTTGGAGAATTTTCAGGCAACAATCTCTAATAATAGGAAGAATATAATACACTAGTAGGCAAAACTCCACAAGCTTCGAACAGGTAAGCTCTTCCCTGAAAATTAAAAGTAAACCAGGAATGAAAATAAAATCCAGAAAATCTGAGGTTATAAGAAGCCCAGAATTTATAAGTGATCTGAAAGCTAGGAAAGCTCCCGCGCTGAAAAGAAAATAGCGGCAGCGGTAGCAGCAGCGAAAGTCAGAAAGTTAGAAGCTTGCGTGTGAGAAAGAAAACATCTGCAAGGAATGCCAAGTGTTGCAAGGAAGGGGCTAACTGATGCAAGTATATAAAGACGGGAAATGATCCATGTTTTATTTTCTCTCTGGTAAGTAGAGGAAGTATTGCATTCCACCCAAAAATTCGATGTCGAGATTTCACCGGAAATGTATTGAGGCCCACTGAACCCCAAAAAAAAGCATTTTTAGAAAAATATTCGCGCGCACGTGCACGACTGTGTGTGTCTATGTGTGTGTGTGTGTGTGTGTGCGCGCGCGCGCGTGTGTGTGTGTGTGTGTGTGTGTGTTAGTCTGTGGACAGCATAACTCAAAAACGAAAAGTCGGTTAAAAACCAAAGTTGGTATTTAAGTTTAATGTCTGTCAAGGATGCAACACGAAGATTTTGAAGAAAATTGCTCCACCTTAAACTACCCTTACATGCAAAATTTTTGAAAATTTTGATTTTCTTAAAAATGGCTCTAACGATTTCGATTAAAATGCCAGATGTTTGAGTTATTTTGATGAAAAATCGTGTATCTTGAATTTTCTGGCTAAAGCCTACGTAGTCCTGTATACGTAGTCCTATTTACGTAAACCGTAAGAGACAAACCCTTACTGCACAAAAAATGTAGATCTCGCCAAAGCACACAATTTATACTTAAATTTTTTTTTTTGATAGAGTGCACCATTTCGGAGATACTGCTTGTTATTTGTAGAAGTGCTGGAAAACATACTTCTGCCAAATGGAAGATCGCTATTCATTTTTAATACATGCAAAAAGAGAGAATTTGAAAGCTTTAAAAGATTTGACTATCGCTCAAAGTCTACGGTATTCCCATATTCCCGTTGAACGTGCAAGAAAACGAGCAATAAGATAATTTTTGCAAATGTTCATGCCAACTAACACGAAGATAGAGTGTGTAGAATGGTTAGTACACGAGTAGAGAAAGTCATGTGAGTGCAACACTTTTTTTTTTTTTTGTGAGGGATTACAGTGATGAAAATTGTCAGTCTCTGTTGCCCCAAACGGAGATTGTCATA
This sequence comes from Tenodera sinensis, assembly GCA_030765045.1. Lineage (NCBI taxonomy): Eukaryota > Metazoa > Arthropoda > Insecta > Mantodea > Mantidae > Tenodera > Tenodera sinensis. Next base: position 117,363,201 of record CM060963.1, on the reverse strand, counting down.
TCTTGACAATTTGTGATTCTCCAATAATTAGTATGACCTTCATTTTGAAAAATGTCCTTAGCCTCTCCGTTTTCCCCGCCTTTACTCTGTTTCAATGGAATTACTCCTCAGCTCCGGAGTCATGACTGTGTTGTTGAGGAGGTCTGTGATGTAACTTGGTAGAGGAGATCACAGGACTAATGGAGGTAAGAAAGTGAGTTAAGGAGTGGCTGGAGTAGATTCGAACATGAATTGATGTTGCTGCTTGTTGGTGGTAAAGTGAAAATTACATGCGAAAGGGAGTTACGTTTTCGCTAGTACACAGCTATGCTTCTGCTCCATCTACTTTAGAATGAATGAATTTGCTTTCAGGTAACAGGTAACTACAGCGACAGCTGTGGTTATCACTCGCGATACACATAAGTGTACACATAAAGGAAAACGATGTTCGAACTTAACATTATGTTATTGTAACATGACAATGTGACAAAACCCACTCCTGACACCACTATAACAAAAATACCAACAAAGTTCAGTTACTGTTTTCTTGTCACCTTGTTTCTCTTCTAAAACTGAATCACACAAACACAGTCCTCCGTCTCCGTCATTAACACAATCTGTAATTCGTCGTGACCTTGCAATTCGCAACAGTTCTATCTCTCGTAACCTTGACACGTACTTCATTGTCCCTCTGTCTCACAAACCGCCAGTTTGTCAGTCACTAAAACTGCTTTACACAACAAACTCCGACGCGCGCTCTCTTTAACGATACTCTGTCTCTCTCAACGCTGACTGTACAAATACACACACACACGCGCGCGCGCGCGCAAGCGCACACACATACACACAGACAATACACACACACACACTTAAAACTTGCCAACAGCTGTCTCGTTCAACGCTTAACGGCTTCAAACAATTCTCTCGCCGCCATGTTCTCATATATAGCCAAGAATGCCGTAGCACAGATTTTGCTCAAAATTCGCCTTTTCGTAGACAAGTTTTCTCGAACAGTCTGGAATAATATTTCTCTGTTCCTGCTCGCTCCTTTGTTTCGTGTTTACTCGCTGCGCAGTGATGTAAGGTAACATGACCTTGAGCGTCTTTGATGGCGGCCGCCGGCCAGCGCCACATCCTAACTTTTCAGGTAACTAGACATTTGGAAACCAGTCATCGGAATGTTAAAGCAAATATTTGTGTACTGAAAGAATATTTAAAATACTTTTCCCATCAAACTTATGAGCACACGACCATCTTACACTTCGATACTCTACAGCGTCCAAACACTGCGATTTTGGACAGGGGTTCCTTCTTGAACACTGATCAGTTTGCAATTCCGCACAATATACTATGCATTCTTGTTGATTTTTTGAGGCATCCTGTATAGCTCTCTGAGGCTTCTTAACATCGTTGCGTTGTGCAAGCTCTGTTCTGACGCTATGATACACTCCAGACAATAGATTTGGGGAGAAGATAGTCGAAGCCAGGCAATCTGCACACAGCTGCTTTCAACCTGAACTCAAGACCAACTTTAAAAGGCTTAGTTATAATCCTGCATTCTCTAGGAGAAGCTGAACGGCTCTCATCCTACCAAAAAAGAAATAATACGCTGGTTCATGAAATAAGTCCTAACAAGGAAGCTACTGCATTCCTGCACACAAAGCTGTTTAGTGGATTATCTTGTTAGTTTAACTAACAACTATCACTAAAGTGTATGATTTAGTTGAATATATCCTTGGGCGTTTCATTAACAAGTGATGCATAAGCTCATAAATGTTATAATGTTGATTGCACTAACGGTTTTCATAGGTACAGCGGTGTTTAAAGTTAAAACAGGTCATAAAAGTGAACAAAGCGTATGAAATTTTATTACCAGGAGAACATTTCCAATCCTTTATGTCTGAGGTGTAAAAGACCGCTTGGCAGTTGTTCAAAACACTTCCTCGGATATTCCTTCTTTTTTGTTTTTGTTCCTTTCTTTTTGAAGGAGAACGAAAAATAGTACGCGAATGAATGAGCAGCTGAATAAATATGTATAGAGCTTCTTGACTGAAGGTCTGACGTCCCTAAAATTGTGATTTCTAGAATTGTAATAGTATTTCATTAACAATATAAAATATAAGAGAGGTCTGGGTTACGCTCAGTGACACTCTCTACTCATTCTTCAACAAACTGCTCATTTTAATAAACGTTTGTACAAATGGTTTTATTGCGCATTTCCTTCTCAGTACAACAACAATATGGCAATACAGTCAACTCTTTATAGCTGGTCGCTATGTGATGACCTTAAAATTCTGTTCTCTTTGCTTAACCAGCAGGGGGGGGGGTGATACAAATTAAATACTTCCTATTTGAGAAAAGTCTATGTTTGGAAATCCAAATCGATAGCTAAAATACATCGGAAATAGGAAACTCTAGAGAAAAAATATCTGACAAAAATTGTGTGCTTAACAACATGTACATTTTTTGTGGAGTAACATTTTCTCTATTTCGGTATACCAGATATGAAAAAGTCATTCAGAATGAACAGGAATCCAGATGCTATTTCCATACAATTTTATATATATTTTGTTTGTCATAAATATACGGTATTTTAATCAAAATAGCTGGACCATTCTTTTGATAAAATTAACATTTTCGGAAAATTTTCCATGAAAGGGTAGTTTGGGGTAGGAGGATTTTCTTGAAAATCTTCTTATTGTATCCTAATAAGATGCTGAACTTAATTAGCAAGATTGTTATTTAAGCGAATGTTCATTTTTCGGGTGTGCTCTTCATAAACACATATGGACATTTTCTAAAAAAATGCCACTCCGGGAACTTGAATTTACGTATTTCTAATGAAAGGTCGATATCAAATTTTTGGGTGGAGTGCAATAGATACCTTCTGTGACTACCATGCACGTGGCACAGAAAGTAAAATTGATCATGTGATGAAATACATTTGAAACTAACTCTTAAACAATATTTAATTGTGAGATCTGCACCGAGCATCATGTTTACGTATTAATTTATTGTAAAAGGATTGGGATATTGGACAGTGATCAAAATGTTCACGTCACATTGTTAGGATTAGGATTAACTGAAATCTGAAACTTATTAGTGGATATGTAACATTGCTTAAGTTTTATGTATTTTACATTCACAAATGAAATGCATAATACATGATTATTTTATTTTAATTGTTCCATTTAGGCCTTTAACTCCAAAATTCATATCCGCGGTTCTCCTGTAAAGCATATTGCCTGTCGGTAATGATATTATTCGTTTAACAGTGGATTTTAAGTCTTAGAGAACTTTTTACATTACATACGCGCGCGCGCGCACACACACACACACACACACACACACACACACACACACACACATACACACATGTTTTGTATCCGATGTTTTATTTTAGAACATTTTATAGATTTCAGGTCATTATGTGTCTTTCTTTGTACTTTGCATCCTCAGTCATTTTGCATTTGCGTTGGTTATATTTATATTTGTGTAATTATTGACAATTTACATAAGAATAACTTTTAAAACATTATAAACTTCATTATTCAAGAGAAATAAGACTGACTTTGTTTATTTTTACACAAAATAACGATCAATTTAATGGTTACGCTGGAAAGACTGGCTTGAGTGGAGGGGTGACTATTGTCAGGAGAGTTCCGTTCCAAAATAAAGATGAGCAAGTTAGTATTCCATTCCACGTAACGCGTGCGTGCAACCAGTTATTTTCTTTATGTCGTGATAAGTCTCATAATTTGCGACGTATTTTTATAATCCGAGAACTAACAAGTGTTATATGTTACATTCTTAAGACCTATTTCAGAAACAACTTTCTTAAATTTCTGTTTAGATTCTGCAACAAGAATATGAAGCTACAGTCAGGGAGAGGTAACCTGGCACTTGACAGTTAGCTGATTCGCTTACTTGCGTGAGCTGCGGGGCAATGGGGAAGATCGATGAATTTTTCTGTAGATCACTTAGAGTTATCTGGAGTGCACGGCGTGGCGGCTGTCTACATTTCACCCATAGTATGGGGTGCTGTCATAGTTGCAGCACCTTGAGAAGGCATCAGATCAATTTGTCTCTGCTGTTAAGTGAAATATCATTAACATAATTGAATGAAAACGGATTCCTTTATTATGAACTGTGGTTCTTACTTATAATGTATTTAGTAAAGTAACTATTATAACGATGAACTGTACTTCCTAGCTCTAGCAATAAGACAGAGGATGTCATGTCTGAGCTGCATACAACGGATGATTTCTGGTTGTACGTGAGTATCGATTGTGTTCAAGTCGATACCCGGGTTGGTGTAGCGTGACGATTGGGGCTTGTACTCGGTTAATCAGTTAATTGACCAAATTAATCAGTTAATCGATTACAGGGAAAGGGTGGATGTAAGCACACAGGAAGCAGCCAGTGGAGTTCTCAGCTAAGTGCAGTGCCCCGCATAATGAAGTACAAGTCTTCTAAAAGGTTTGCAATGTCGAGTAAACACATTATGTACCTACCTACAGAGTACTTATTCAAGTGTTGACGTTTCTTCTGCTCTCCAGTGAACTTAATTGCTACACCTTGTCTTCATATCGCTGACTCGGTGTTACAGGTTGTGTTGAGGTGCAAGCACTTGAAGCGTTAGGGCATTGTTAAAGTGTTGTGTTAATTCATTTTCCCTTTATTTTTCTTAGTTTTCACACCCAAATATTAGTATTGAAAATACATAGCATTAACTTCTAACACAGTTTAAGAAGTTATTTTTATTTTAACACCGAATCTTATAACACAAATTTTCCCTTCATTTAGTATTAGGATGTTGCATGAATTTTGCTCTAGGAGTATTAACACTTAAATAATATTTATTAATTATATAAGTAGAGATACAACATTGTGAGTTAATCCCATTTCTAAACTATCCCTTAATACCTTAGTTCAATTTTCATTGAGACTTCGCTTAGCTGAAACTGTCACTTTAACTAATGTGAACTATTCATTGTGACTTCACTTTATTTTCACATTCAGTTCATCTTCTTCAGCGATGTAGCGGCTTAACTAGCGTTATCTTTCGGATGGTTCACTCACGGGGAGTCGAAAACAAGATACTCTAATTCCTTGCAGTGACAGCGCTCACTAGTCATGACTAACGCGCTCAGGAAATAGCGTTTTTCGTCACGCACTCCGCCAGACTTCACGAGACTTGACAGTGCTCTCGATCGCCGTTGAAAAGTCCCACAGATCTGCAGAATGTTCGAAAAGGAAACACTTTCAGGAGATTTTAGTTATTAGGTGATTGTGCTTATGGTGTTTACGATGGGTGAACACACTGCGTATGTATTTACCGTTCCGACTGCTCGGCACCGACCTCACAATAACCCTGGGCCATAGTCGCTGCGTCATACATTTGTCTACTCAGCAAACAGTCCCGCAATCCGAAGAAAGACGATCACGATAATCTACCATTAGTTTCCCACTGAATGTGTGGCAGTGGCCCAGAAGTGTTGCGTGGATGTGGCGTTGCTAGCACCACCTCTCCAAGTCGCTTTGAATATACAAACAATAGAATCGGTGACGTTGTTTCTTTTAGGTCTTATTGACATCGAGGTGCCCTCCTGCAGTACGACGTCCGCCAGGATGAAAAATCGTCGACTTTCGATGGATTCACAGTTTTTCCATTAGGTGATCTGGTAATCGTCGGACCCTCTTCACCTTCAACAAGGACCTCGAATTACAGGTCCTGGCGCAGCTCCTCCATCGCGGGGCCATCTTCCTCTAGTGATTCAGACGCTCGTCCATCGTTCATTGTCATCCCCTTGTTTCCTTGTGTCTCCCCTCTATCGTTTATCATACTGATCTAGACGCTTATCCACTGCATTAGTTATATTATCCAAATTCTTCTGCAATGTCGTATTTGATGTTTTTAACCTAGGCATATGTCTCTCCGAGTCGATGTCAAGACCTAGTTGAGGTTTCGTTTGTTTTCACGCTCATTCCATTCTGTTGATTTAATCCCACTCCTGATACCAGCGAGGTTTCGTCAAGTTATTAAAGCTGTCACTTGGTTACCTCTTATTAAATCCAGTGGTTTTTAATCTATTGTACCGATTCATGTGATGGGCATTTTAGCAGGTTAAATATTGCATTTGTTTCTTCATCTTCTTCGTGTATTACTTTTTCTGGCTGTGACTTCGTTATCCTCTTCACTGTTGCTTGAAGATGCGGCGCTCTCATCGCTTGTGCGAGTCTTCCTTGGTGTTATAAATGGTGACTCCAGAGACCTGATACTTGGCCATTGTGTCGGTGTGATAACTTTAGATGAATATATAACTCCTTCAACGCATATAATGAACTTAGCTGGCCGTTGTCATCGTTTTTTTTTTTTTTTTTTTTTTTTTTTTTTTTTTTTTTTTTTTTTTTTTACAGTGGAGGTTTGTTTATAGGGACTCTTTTACACATTTTTATGTGGTGTTTCGAAGCCATCTGTAATAATAGAGCAGTTTGCTTGGCAATATCTTTGACCATTTTGTACGTATTTGGTTTGTGTGAGTTCAGGTTTAGTGTTTGGGACTTAAAATACGTCTTTTTTGATTAGTTCATTTTATAAGAGTGAGTTAGTTAACAAGTTCTCCTCCCAAAGCTGCCATAAAATACAGTAAACTTTAGAGTTGCATCATAGTTGTAATTCTTATAATTTCTCACTATGTTTGCTGATAAGCTTGTCATTTTGAAATATATGCCGTGTATTTTAGAGCAGTCATTTTATGGAAAGTTGACACGATCTTACTATTTAGTTCTCTGGACTCTGTCAAGCTTCCTACCGACACTATACAGTTTTAGGGCTTCAACTACGTGGTTTATCTTTAACTCCTTCCAAATTTCTAATTTGAAATCTTCTGCTACGTAGTTTTGCATTCTCTCCAGGCAACCGCATATGGGATTTATGATGGACGCTGGGGCGGGTTTCCTCCGGGTTCTCCGGTTTCTCCGGTTTCCCCCGAACTTATTCCATCGGTGCTCCATCTTCACTGCATGTATCATCAGTGTCACCGTCTGCAGTGCCGGATGTAGTAAAAGCGGGCGTTAAACACTACCCTAAAAAGTTTTACCCACCGGAAGCTGGTGTGTTGGTTAATTATATATCATTCTAGCCGATACTTCATGGTATTAATTATTGAAAATTGTATCTTTCTTATGATGTTTATAATTTACTCGTATTATTGATATCTATTGTCGTATACCGAATCACTGTGTTTTACTAAAAGATCTAAAACGTATGCGAAGAGTGTACTTCTCTCTACTATTTTGCAGAAATGAAACCTATCTAAGAATAATTGCTTGTTATTGCTTATCAAGTATAAACATTATTTCACATATTGAGAATACACACACACACACACACACACACACACAAAACACACACTTGTGCATACGTCTAAAATAATGACGTTTCGATGACATTACATATACTGGTCCCTTCACTCTTGCTAATCATTCATCTTCCTGAAGATGGGAGAGATGTACACTCCCGAAACGTCGATGTCTCTTCATCACTACACCTGGCTCGAAGCCCGAGAGCATCTTGAATATGTTCGTCGCCAGGAAAGCTTCAAATCATATTTCACATAAATGAAGTTCAATTATATGAAATATCAGTTTTTATTTCCGCCATATTTGAAGCAATATTTCACTAATTATGTTTTCGTGAACAAAAAATATCCAACTGTTTCTTGCGGTAATGTGTAATAGGAAGGGTAACATGGAATAGTTCATAAATGTCCCAATTAATAATGTTTTCAAGTAACAAATTTACATAACAGCTTATTTATTTCTTGCTAACACTTTTTCTCACAAAATAACGCAGGAATTAAATTACAATAGTATGAGCATAATCTACGAAATATACGGGTTGTTTTATTTTGCAATGAACAATTTATTTGCAGCAATCGCAAACATAATCAAGATTTTCCTCTCCTCATTCTCGTTGAGTGTCACATTTACACATTATACACTTGACCCAAAGTTCCCTTTATTCTGTGTTCCGAAAGCTTGCCACTACAGAAAATCTCCATCCGAAGGAAAATCTCCCCATTACTGTTACGTTTGTTTAGCATTTCTGCAGAAAAAAAGTAAATGAATTATAAAAAGTTCAAAAGTTATAGATTCTATTCATCAGAAGCAATGTGGATATTATGCAAAACTTGATATAAATGAAGCGTAATATAAAGTACCAGTATTCCATATTACCCGTCACGCCATATTGAAACAAACAATATCTGCACGAAAACAAAATAAAATGAAATTGAAAGATCTGTGCAGCACGAATGTTTCAAGCTTTGTTACAATTATTACATCTAAAATATATGCACTTAAATACTTTTCGTAAATATTTAAAAACTTACCTGCAAAACGTCTTGAATTATACAAATCGGATAATCATTCACACTGAAACGTCATATGACACAAACCAGGCGAGACTGCTTGCACGGCTCTGATGTATTTCTAGTAGACACCGTTGGATATCAAGCAAGTAACTTGAGTGTTGCATGTTACCCACCTGCTCCATATCTCCTGAACTTTTTCTACCCATAAAGATTTGCATATATGGTTTCCATGTTCCTCTAGTGCATGTACTAAAGTTCTTTGCCTGTTCATTGGTTTTCCCTTGAGCAGGTAGAACAAAAATAACAAAGGAAAGCGGTCTAGAGGTTGCAGAACATATAGGTGACCTAGGCTCAAATTGTGGCACAGTTGTGGGAAGTGCGGCGAGTTTGCGGACGGCTCGTTTTCATGTGAGAAAGAAACTGCGGCAACGAAACACAACACACCACGACCGCTGCTTCCGCCCCACCATATGATAATAGGGCAAATTCTGCAGCTCACAAACCAAAATTCCCAGCGGACAAGATTGGACTCTGGCGTGTAACTTTTCTTTCTCGTGTGATAAGATTCGTTCAATAGTCTAGCTGGACAATGTGGGTGCCTATAGGTCGAACCCATTCTAACAGTTCAATGATGTTCCCCTAGTTTCCTAGTTTTTCGAAAATTTTGACTTTCTTGAAAATGGCTCCAACGATTTTGATAAAATATCATATGTTTGAGATATTTTTATGACAAATAAAATGCAGATCTTGAATTTTCTGGCTATAGCCTCTGTAGTCGTATTTACTCTGGATGACTTTTGAATAACTCCTAAACCGTAAGAGATAGACAAAATTGTACTATACAAAAATGTAGATCTTGTTAAAATACACAATTAATATGTGAATAATTTTTTTTTGTAGAGTGAACCATTTTGGAGATGTGCCTTGTTACGAGTATTTGTGTTGAGTTTTGGAGAATTATTACTTCTGTCAAATGGAACATTGTTATTTAATTTTTATATGTTAACCGTGCAAAGAGAACGGAATTTGAAAGCTTTAAAAGATTTGACTATCACTCAAAGTCACTGTATTCCCATATTCTCCTTGTAGCCACAAGGAGATAATAAGATGCTTTTTGCAAAATGTTATCTCCACTAACAGGAAGAAGATATAAGAATAAGAGTTTGTAAGAATGGTTAGTACAAGAGTAGAGAAAGTCATATGAGTGTAACACATCAGATTTTTAAACTTTATATACGGTTGTAAAGTAGTTCCAAATCTCTCAAATCTTTAAACGTTGTCATTACTGCCTGTTGGAATGGCTCAGCATTTAAGAGAAGATAATCATTTTATTGCATTTAAATTTCGCCTTGGAGACTAGAACTACCTGTTTTTAATATGCAAATATGCACATTGAATAAAAACTTAATCCATCCAGAACTGCCTTCATTATGTTTCAAATAACTGCAATAAAACTGAGTATATGAAATTTGATGTGTTACATTCACATGCCCTTTTCTGCCTATTCTTCAACAATCTATGCTTACCAAAGCTTATTCCTCTATTTGAGATAAATATTTATAGAAACGCTTTAATTAATATTTTTTGTGGGTACAATAGGAATAATTTAAGACTGTATGATTATGGTATATATCCTAAAATATAGATATTTATTCAGTTCAATAGTACAAGAAATGCAACTGCTATACCGTCGTATTATAAAGGGTTTTCCGGTAATGTATGATGAGGTTTCACAAGTTCGCTGTAAAGCATTATGTGCAATTGTTTGAAAGTAGGAGTACATTTAATTAATCCAGTAGCTCAAACAGCTGACGTTCACGTGTTTTTTCTGTCATAGGTATTACCATCATAATAAATAAACTCATTGTTGCAAAATTGAAGACTTGTGCATTGCATGTAATTACATAAACACGTTTTGCATAGAATTGATCTTCTGTAGATCTTCTTCAAATTGTTTTCTATGTTAAAATATTATTATTTATGTTTAAAGGCGTGTTATAAAAGTCTCTCTTGCTTTCTTCAAACTGTATTCTTTGTCAAAGTTCTAAGGCTTTCACGGCCGGTGTCAATACTAGATGCAATATTAACCGGGCTTGTGGGCCGTGGTCTATTGGGTTCCTTCTTCTTCCCAAACGTTTCGTCTGCGACTACGGCAGACATCTACAGTGGTGGCGAGGTCGAAGTTTCCTAGCTGAGATCTCCACTAGGAAACTTCGACCTCGCCGCCACTGAAGATGTCTGCCGTAGTCGCAGACGAAACGTTTGGGAAGAAGAAGGAACCCAATAGACCACGGCCCACAAGCCCGGTTAATATTGCATCTAGTATTGTATTCTTTGTGTTTTTGTGAAATGTTTACTGTACAGGAAAAACCTGCACATGTCTTTCGGTTGGAGGAACACAAATTCGTGGTCGCGGTACAGCAACAACTCAAAGTGAGCACACAAAGATCCTATCCATGACAATTATATCACACGATGGCACAAACAGTTAAGAAAACCGCCAGTGTACAAAAAGGAAACTCAAACAGGAAGACCCAGAACATCAGAAGTTGTGTGTTCACAGTCCTCAGAAGTCCGTTCCACGTCGTAGTCTACAGTTAGATATTCCGAAATCAATAGTGCATGACGTCGTGTGAAAAAGATTTAAATGGCACAGCTATAAAATTCAGCTCTTGTAGACAATAAAGTCACAGGATAATTTCTTAACTAAATTTACTGCTATCGTGCTACAGAAATTGACGATAAACTACAATTTCTTGACAATAAAATTTCTCGTCAGGCCACATTCCATGTAAATGGTTGTTCAGTTGGCAAATTTGGGCTTTCAAATATCCATGTGGGTTATTCACGAGATATATACAAATTATGTCCGATACTAGTTAACTCTGGATTGGCAGCAATGGACTAATCTCATTGCCATCTGGAAGTTCATATCTTACTACATTACACTTTTACCTTTGCGGCATTGTCAAGAATTAGAGCTAAGTGAAAAAAGTTGAGAATATCGACCATCTGAAACAAGCAAACAAGCAATTGGAAGCACTACGCCAGATATTCATTTCAGAGTTTGGGCTGAAGTTGAATTTCGCTTAAACCCCTGTCGTTCAGTGAATGTTTCCAGTATTGAAACTAACTAATGTTATTTGTAAAGTGTTTGAGCTACTGGATTAATTAAAGTACTTTCAATCAATTACACATATGTCGTAGAACCTCGCAACACATTTCCGTAAACCTTGTGGTTTGAATGCCCTTCTGCGTGCGTATTAAAAGGCAGAAAATGCTTAACTGCACTGCAAGAGAAACCACTAGATAACCACAAAACGATCCTGCTACACCCACTACCTATCAACGTCATTATTACATGAAAAATAAATTAAAACGCAACTGGAAAAGCAAATTATTTAGTAACTGCAATAGGAAATTACACTGCCTGATATTTATTAAGTTATCACGCATTGTACTGTTAAACTAAACGCAAGTAAATGGTAACCGTAAGACTACATATTGAACACACTGAACCGCCACCTGAGTAGCAACGCTACCATTAAGTACCTCTTCATAGATCAACATATCAACAGCAACACACTACAACACTAAGGCGAGATTCGGAATCCCGTCCAATGAAATATTTTACGCTGGGAGGGAGGGGTCAGGTAACAGGATACTACGGATGGCCGGACTGAGGAAAGATGACAGTAGAGGGTGTGGTCCTTAACAACTACACATTTAAACCCCTCGATGGGGCTAGTACAACCGCCTCCCTTTCCCTCTGAGGGCTTACACATCCCATGGGACCGGGACCCATAGCCCACCCCGATCCGGCGGACCGAAATGTCGCTTTTCGAGAGAACTCTTTTACGAGACAACAATGAAGTACAGGATTTCTTGAACAATCTACTGCTACACGACAGACACGAAGTCCCTACATCTATTTATCTCTCAAGTTTTCTTAAGTTTTTCAGATCGGAACCTATTGCAGAGTGCTCGAAGACCTTGACGATAGCTAAGACGGACCGGGAGATCAAGGGCCTCTCACTAGTGTCCTACGTGCGCCTTGATAGTGGGTCACCGTATTATTGAGCAGGACACTCTGATGACAAGAGGACAGGACCAGCCGGCACACCGCCGAGCCATTACACTAGAAATAGATCTGACAAAACTATAATTACCAGCACACATACACAGCATTAAGCAAATACACACAAGTTCAACACAAAGCACTAGTACATAAGCTAATGACTGGCAGGTGCAACACTAGATATAGGAAATGCATGAATCTTGTTTGGTCCTATCCAGGGTCCATGGACTCTACCAAGAAGTAACACTTGACGCGCTCGCATGCAATGCATGCCAGCCTAGTAGCTTTCATATACTAACCGGGGTGCTATTACGGGACCCAATTATAACATGAAACCTGGACGAGAATACACAGAAATGCACATCCTAACAGGTGGAGCGGTTTTCTTAGTGGGTACATCTCCCCTTCAGGGCGTAGGGCGTAGGGACCCCACACTGTTGGCCATAACGCGCTGACCTTTGGCATTATCTATAATAAATGCATTCCAGCCGAAAATTCAATGTCAAGAATGTGCTAATGAACAGATTTTTAACATGAACAAAACTAGGAAGCGGTATACTCATCTCACTTACTGACGCCGGCACCGCACAGTAAAGGACGGTACGGGTAAGCTGCAGCACAAACCACGCGTCGAAGGGAAAAAGTTTCCAGAGTGTTGAGGGATTGTATCATCAGAATTAGGCAAATAAAGTAAAGAGAGACAGTGAAAGGAGTGGCTCAAGGCTACCAGAAGAAAACAGTTGTGAGCTGTAATATCACGAAAGACTGTAGACTGCGTTAACGTAAGCAGCAGAGAACTTTGTTTTTGTGAAAAAAACTTAGAAGTACAATCAAGTGATAGGAAAATACCTGGACTAGACTTTTATCATCTTTGTTACAATATACCTACGAGGTAGGCATGTTACACATTTTTAATTTCTCTACTGGTAAGTAGGGGAAGTATTGTATTCCACCCAAAATGTCGAATTTTCCCGGAAATATATGTTTTGAGGCCCCCTAAATCCAAAAAAAAAAGCATTTTTAGAAAAAGGTCCGTGTGTGTGTCTGTGTGTCAGTCTGTCAGTCTGTGGACAGCATAACTCAAATACGAAAATTAGGTTATAAACCAAAGTTGGTATTTAAGTTTAATGTCGTTCAAGGATGTGACACGAAGATTTTGAAGAAAATAGCCCCAGCCTAAACTACCCTTTACATGGAAAATTTTGATTTTCTTGAAAATGGCTCTAACGATTTTGATTAAAATGCGATGTTTGAGATATTTTTATGACAAATGAAATGTATATCTTGCAATTTCTGGCTATAGTCCCTGTAGTCCTATTTACTCTGGACGACTTTTGCATAACTCGTAAACCGTTAGAGATAGACCAAATCATGCTGTACAAAAAATGTAGATCTTGGCAAAATACACAATTTATGTCTCAATAAATTTTCTTGTAGAGTGAACCATTTCGGAGATATTCCTTGTTATGTGTGTAAATCTCAAAGGTCAAAAAGATTTGACTGTCGCACAAAGCCTTCTGTATTCTAATATCTCCCTTGCACCTACAAAGACATAAGCAATAAGATAATTTGTACGAATGTTTATCTTAACTAACATAGAGATATAGGAATAAGAGTTTGTTAGAATGGTTAGTACAAGAGTAGAGAAAGTCATGTGACTGCAACACATCAGATTTTTTCATTACTATTTGGTTGTGGGTGTATGGCGGATACCGTAAACCAAATTGATACTCTTATCAAAATTCTAAGGCTTTCACGGCCGGTGTCAATACTAGATGCAATAATATTAACCGGGCTTGTGGGCCGTGGTCTATTGGGTTCCTTCTTCTTCCCAAACGTTTCGTCTGCGACTACGGCAGACATCTTCAGTGGCGGCGAGGTCGAAGTTTCCTGGTGGAGATCTCAGCACCAACTGATACTCTTATGTTTAAAACCGGGTCACATTACTGATCTGGATATTCTACCCCCTTTTCAAGACATTGAGAGAAACAATTGAATACCGACAGCAGTTTAAAATAACAAAAAGTTGAACAATTCAAATCAGTAATAACGCATATCTCAGAAATGGCTAATGGTACAAAAGATATATTTAAAATAAGTCGCGCGTTTTAAACAGATCTTCATTTTTGTGTGCTATGGTTTGTCTATCTCTTGTAGTTTATCGTTCATACAAAAGTTTACAGAATTTCTTCTGAATTAAGATGGCATAACAGGTTATTCCCAGAAATTTACAGATATATTATATTCTTGATGTAAATATCTCAAACGCGATTTTAATCAAAATCGTTGAGGCATTTTTGAAGAATATTGAAGATTTTGAAAACTCTATGCGAAGGGCCATTTGGACTGGGGCTATTTTCTTGAAAATTCTTGCGTCGCATATTTGCAAAATGCTGAACCTAAATACCAAGTTTGGTATTCGTGGAGAAGTTTGTTACACGTTTACATGCACACACACACACACACACACACACACACACACACACACACACACACACACACACACATAGAAACACACACACACACCGTGCGCACAAGGGCTGTTTCTGAAATTGTGTTTTTTTTTCTTTGGGATCTCAAAACATCTGTTTCGCTAACACATTTATATAATTATTATTTATTTGTGCCAACAAACTTACTGTAAAGTAAGTACTTGCAATACTAAGTCACCATTGGGGTAATTGTCTCGGATGTGAGACTACCTTTGTGGTTTACCGGAAAAAATACGAAGTGGTTTGAGAATTCAATGTCATCCTGGCAGGTTGCCACAGTAGCTTAATGGTTAGAGTACCCGCCTAGTAAGCGGAGGGTCTGTGGCTCAAATCACAGCTGTGGCATTGAATTTTTAAGTTCCAGTTCTATCTCTCAAACATTTATATAATTTTTTCCGTTGACTTTAATACCTTTTTTATCTATTGTACAAGTGGCAAAAACTCAAAAAATATGGTATTGAAGGTGTTCATTGTTAATCATATGTCGCTTAGACAGCGTCTAGAGCAAAGCGATTTTAAATACATTTAAAAACTCAATTTAGCCATAGTTGCACATTAAAAGCTGAAACAACTGCAATGTGTGCAAAATCTTTATGTATCGTACCTAAAGTATGTAAATGATTAAAGCTAGGTAGAACCAACTAGTAGAAGAAACTCGAAATCATAAAAGCTATACTCGCTGCACCCTTAGATCTGCACTTGGTGTAACCACAAGTCGTCAAAAACTAACTCGCGAAACATCGAAACTAAGGAACACTATAAAATATAGCACCTTAAATATTGGCGGTTATCTGTACGTTTTCAATATGCATGACAACCCTGGTAAGTAGTCCTTACCGACTGAAATTGTAGAACTGAAAACTTTAGAAGATATTGGTTACAATTGCTGTAGATAATAGCTGCTTACCCTCCTTGTATGGAGAACTTAGCACCCTGGACTAAGATTTATATTGTACAATAACCCAAACGAAATTATAGTATGGTATCCGTTATATAGTGTCAGTTTTAGAAGGATTTATTGGACGAACATAATATTTGTCCGCCTATACCCTACACACCCTATACACTACAGTAATATTGTTTCTGCTTTTCATTATGAAACTCAAAAATTAAATGCACTAACTTTGAGCGCGTGAAAGATGGCGGAGCCTTTTGTCAGCGTTTTCCACGCTGCATGAAGCGAAGATATCCACTTCAACCTATAAACAATTTCATAAGAATTTCCTTATATCCGCAAATAAATTGCGCAAGCCCGCAATGTATAAACAATAGAAACAGGTTGTGGTATTGTGAGCAAAAATGTTGACGAAAATATAAATGTCTGTGGTAGACTCAATTAAGTGTGAAATTACTATAACTACTACAAAGGAGTAAAGGTGGAAACTTGATCTTCACAGTTTTGTGTGATAATTATATGAATTATCATATTTGACTGTTAGATGATTCACAGTGGGGAAATTTACTCATCGTACTAACTTTATATTTAATTGACTTATGGCTAGAGTCATGCTGTTTTCGCGCTCGCATACACACCCTGTATACATAGATAATTATTTCTTTGGGTTTATGGAACACAACATTTGCATTTTCCGTGAACTTTTGATACCGAAATTAAGAGTATAATACCGAGCGGGATGGCTCAAGCGGTTTCGTCTAAGGCCCACATTTAGGAGGTCGCGGGTTCGATCCCAGCGACTGGCCTACTAAGCCACGGGGGTTTTCGTTCACCAGGCTAATAGGTTCATTATATCTCCCAAGTTTCCTGCCCCTCTGTTTCACATTACTTCTCATTTACTTTCACCCTTCACTCGGCTGATCTCTTTCAGGGTACAAAGTGTTGGCGGGTATCTCATGGCAGGGAATATGCTCTTTGTCCTTCGGCGGGGTGGTCTCAGAACCCTCCTGCGGAATGTCCAAGTCCACGGTTGGGTGGGACGCCGGTTGTACTAGGTGCCGCCGGGGAGTTTCAATATATAAATAGTATGGACACTGCCCTCTGTTCTCTAGTGTCTCCCTAAGTCGATCACACATTGCCTCCTCTCGCCTCTTCCTTCCTCTCAGGGGTGCCTTGTAAGGGGCATCGGAGCAAAACATCTTGAAGGTCGACGTGCCGAATACCCTCCACGAAGTCCTATCCTATCTTATCCTAAAAGTGCAATTCGGGAAATCTATTATTGCAAGCCTTTAAAAAGTGTCCATTAAGACTTGCAGACTTGGCAAAAGAGATAAATACTTTACATCGCAGATAGTCACACTGAATAGAGTGTTTATGAACCTCACGTTTTTAAAACCCGAAAGTAGAAAGCAATAATTGCTCTACAAGGAGATGATAAACAAATTAAACAACGATAAAATAAAGTTCTCAACGATTTAGAGTCTATGCCTTCGCGGGTTTGGTCATTACCAGGGTTAGAATTTTTAGGTGCGCACCTCTTTCTTAGGGCAAATTTAAGCTTTTCAGAAAGACACCACAGTGAAGTTTTGTTTCTAGTTGCCAAAAGAGGCATTATTTTCATGCACCTTCTCCCCCTTTTGGTTATCTTTATCCCTTTTTCCGCCAACCATGCTCATGATCCCCCTTTCCCCATTTTTCTTCTAGGTTTCCTTCCATTTTGCTCTATATGATTTTAGTCAATATAAAATATTTAATTTTTAATTAACGTCTCATCAGCTTCCTGTGAACATGTGAAGAGTAAGCCTACTGTGCTTTTCAAATGGACAGACTTCTGATCTGCAGCCAATGAGATACGATTACATGCACAGCGCTGCAAGCTCATTACCCTACTCTTCATATTTCTTGACACGCGTCAAGCCCCACTTAAGGCGAAAGCAATATGACAAAACAGCAGGACTCCAACTGGTTACCGCCTGGTGACGCCCAAGGACAAACTCCTTCCCATTTGAAAAGCACAGCAACTCTTTCAGTAACCGCTGCGCGGGAGTTGAAAGCACACCTACAACAATGGAAAATAATTGTGAACGACAAATTCTCTTTGTCTTGCTTTACTCCTATAAAGCAGCCCACAATGACTCATTGTCGTTGTATATCATTCTATCTTTTTAATTTCACCAGAATCAGCAACCCACTGTTTGTGAATGTGAGTTTGTTGCTGTGACAGACGTCATCTGTTTGCGCGGATTCCAAGGTCACGCAGAGACAGCAGTAACCGTACACGCGCAGTTTTAAGAATTTACTCTAGGTTCTGCTCGAACCAACCAGAAATCGCCGAGACTGCAGTTCCAGCATGAATGAGAACATTCTGGTAATTGTCACGGTGTTCTATAAGAGTGTGGACAGCAAGTGAATCAGTTGTGTAACAGTCACATTGAGTTAGCAAATGAACTGGTGTTAGTCCTTTGTTGCATTACTAAACGAGTGTATTACTAGATTTTACCATGCCAAAGGTGTCCAGTGCTCCACTTATTGTTCTGATTCAGGAATTCAAACAAGATTTGATAGGCACAGATGGAACGATTATTCGATATACTTTTTGCATTTCAGAAATTTCGTTAGATGAAAAACACCAGCGAGATCGCATAAAACAGCATATTTGCAGCTCTATGCATCAAATGAACAATATTCTTCAGTAAATCGCGGGAGCCTGTATTACAAAATGCGTTGCAACAGAGTTCTTTATAAAGCTATAATTTTAAGGCAATAACATTGAGTTGTGTGCGGCTCTTGCACAAGCAGGAATTCCTCTCATTAAGATGAACCATCCAGCCCTCAAGGGATTTTTTGAAAAATACACAAAGGTGTCAATGCCAAATGAGAGCATATACTTTAAGAAAAAATACATGGACCCTGTTTAGCAAGAAACCATACAAAGAATCAAGGAGAAAGGTCTGATTGTGATGTGGGAATCATTGTGGATGAAACCATACTCAGTGGAACGATATGTTTTGAATATTTTAGTTTTTCCTTTAGCAGGGGAGAAAGTTAAGCCCATGTTGTTAAAATGTATGAGCTGCAAAAAGCCAATGCCAGTACAGTAATGCAATAAATTATTGACTTTTGTCAAAAACTCTGGTCTGCTAGTATCGAGTTTGAAAAACTACTTCTTGTGGTTACGGATCAGGCTCCATACATGGTTTCAGCTGTTAACCAATTGAAGCCTTTATTTCCTAAGTTGAAGCATGTGACATGCTTGGTTTATGTCCTTCACAGGATTTGTGAATCCATAAGGAACGAATACGACATCGCAAATCAGTTCATCTCTGTCCTGAAGAAGACTCTGCTGAAAGCCTCGAATCGTGTTGTGGTCTACAAGGAAACCACTGGCCTGCCCCTTCCAATTTCCTGGTCATTACTCACTGGGGATCTTGGATCGAGTGTGCTGCTATGTTGTGTGAGAAGTTTGATAAAATTAAGGAGTTTGTGCTTTCTTTGGATCCAGCCGACGCAGCTGCAATTTTCAAGGCACAGAAAATGCATAATTACAGACAGAACTATATTGTGTCCATGGTTACAAGTACTGACTATTAAACTATTAGAATAACAAGCTTTGGAAAGGAGAAACAGTGGGATATTTTACTTCCATGAGGGAATAGTTACGTGGTTTTGCCAAAGACAAACTTGAGTTTAGTCTTCAGAAGAATCCGGACATTGAGGATTTCGCCACATCTATAGAATTGCCATTCTGAGTGAACACAAGATTTGCCCTACTGGTTTCTGTGGATGTTGAAAGAAGCTTTAGCATCTACAAGGACATTCTATCTCCTAATAGAAACAGACTTACTTTTAAAAATGTAGAGATGTTTAATGTCTTGAAATTATACACATCAATTATTAACATTAAATTTTGATGTATTTCTTATAATTCAATAAATTAGAATAGAGGAAAGAGATATTGTTGAATTAGTTGAATAAGCCAGCACCTGTCCCTTTTTTTTTACCATATTTGAGCACCTTTTCCCTTCCTTTTTTTCATCTGAAATTTTCACCTAAAATCCTAACCCTGGTCATTACATTGTACACAGCTTAAGAAGGTGAACAAGAGCAAGCTTTAAATAAGCTTAAACTGCGGTTTTTCATTCGGAGTAGTTTTTCACCTTCAACAGAGGACGCGCTATGCAGAGAGAGAGAGAGAGAGAGAGAGAGAGAGAGAGAGAGAGAGAGAGAGAGAGAGAGAGAGGTTAATTGTGCCAGGACCGTCTTGTGCCATTTTCACTCAGCATGTTCGCAACTACAGACCCATTCATGTCAAACACGGACGCCGTTAACACCCCAAGTGCCATGTGCTGCAATTATAACAGGTCTGCTCGCCCCCGGAGAGTATTCGATCCTCTCAACAGCGAAGGACAATCGAGAGCAACTATAAAGTTGAAAGGGCCAGGCAGGTACATACGATGTGGTTGCAAATTACAAGGCCTCCTGATATGTGACACGCACACCCGCTGCTGCTTTGTTTTCCTAGTCGTTCAACTTGTGCCATTTGAGGGTTCTTGCGGTCAACTTCCCATCGAGGAGTTTCAAAACCTGAATCTATTAGCCCCAACAATCCCATACACAACTTTGATGCTCATGAAGGGCTACACATTACATTATTAAATTATACCACAATAATACCACAATATAGTATAAAATAGCGTTTCTTAACGATACCAGAAGTACCAGCTGAATACTTCTATTGATAAGAATTATTCTTTCAAAGAATAAAAATCAATGAAAAAAAGTCAAAATTTATTTCATAAAGATGGTGGTGTATACACTATGCATATTCTACGATAAATAATAACAAAAATACGACAACTTAATCTGGAAATATATATATTATTCATAGATTACGAGAAAGCCTTCCGTTGTGTGCAATGGAATGATTTATGGGATATAATGGAAAAAGGAGTAATAGTACATTTAGCAAAAGTAATAAAGGAATTGTTTATAGAAACTACTATAAAAATTAACATAAGGAATAATATTAGTAACCACACATTAAAAATAAATCAAGGAGTTAAACAAAGATGCCCATTGTCCCCAATTGTATTTAATCTCCATATAAACATTGCCATCAGTAACTGACAGAATAGTTTTAGTAAGCATTTTGGTATTAATGGGCAAGTAATGGACACTATATTATCCAAGTACTTATTGCATAAACAGAGGATACTCAACAAATGAAGGAATATATACTAAGTAAAGTATTAGAATCTTACAGTTTTCAAATATCTGCAAATAAAACAAGAGTTTTAGCATTTAACGGAAAGTATCATGTTAGAAGTAAGGTTGTAATATATAAGAAAACCATAAAACAGGTGGTAATATTTAACTACTTGGGATCAGAATTAACCGCTGTATTAGAAGAGAAAAATGTAGTCAAGAAATTAAATTCAGTCTCTTATACGGCACAATAAAGAGAATCCTTAGAAGGAAAACTAGAAGAGAAACGCAAATTAAATTTTATAAGACAATGGCAGTCCCTGTGCTACTGTATTCAAGTGAAGCTTGGGCACTAAACAGAAAACAAAAGAAAAATTGAAGCACCAGAAATGAGATTTTTAAGATCAGTGGCTGGATACTCCCTGCTAGATTATAAAAATGAAAGAGTAATAGCAGAATTGCATATATTTAACTTAATAGAAAGAAATAAGCAGAATAAAGGAAACTGGAGACGGCACGTGGAGAGGATGAACAAGGACAGATTCCCCAGAATAGTGACCGACTACGTTACAATTGGTAAAAGAAATATAGGAAGACCGAGGAAGAGATGGAGATATATTGATTGATGGGGACGGAACGGAACCATAGATCCAAACCTTGAAGTGGGTGAGAGTGGGTAAGTGAGTAAGTGAGTGAATGAGTGAGTGAGTGAATGAGTAAGTGAGTGAGTGAATGAGTGAGTGAGTGAGTGAATGAGTGAGTGAGTGAGTGAGTGAGTGAGTGAGTGAGTGAGTGAGTGAGTGAGTGAGTGAGTGGTGTTTAAGGGTCCGTCTAAAACTAGGTTATTAGATCCCACCAAACCTTGAACGATGATGATTTGATGATAATGATGAAAAAAGAAAGTTATACAGTGGATATGTAACTAATATGTTGATCGAGGATGCAATTCTATGCAGAAAATACCTAATTATATTATTAGTTATAGAGACAATAAATTACATCAACAACTCACATGGGAAATAAAATTGAAATTGAGTTTTCATTTATGGACGTTCTTTAAATACAGTGGTTCTCAGCGTCCCATTCTATATTGGGCGTGAAACATCACTTAATTTTGCTCAGAGACCTTTCTATCAGGCTTGAATTCTTCTACGTGCCGTAAATCTACGACACGGGTTGGCCGTCTTTACTTTCCTTCCAAAGGAAGCTATGGTGAGGATTTTCACTCCCGAAAAAATGCATCGCCCTCCGACAAGCTTGGACCCAAGATCTCGGGAATCAGAGGCTAGCATGTTACCCCTATTCCACAGAGCACGACACTCAAACGGGACAATAGCTATTCTGCCCGTTAACGCACAGCACCTAACTAGAGTTAACTCTGGTAAACGTCAACAGTGTTATGTGCGTGGCACGTAATTATACCTGCAAAGGCGAAGATATCTATCTGTGGCTTTACCTTTGCAGAACTGTTAATATTCTTGTGTTACTTTTAGTGCTGCCTTATAAATAATAAATCACACAGTTTTAGTTCACATTCATACACTCAATATCTAGGGGGGATGGAATACAATCCTGGCTAAAGATAAATTCCCAACCCCCACATGAGCATCATACTATGGATCTCTGGATTTGAAGCCTATAATTCCCACCAGCTCTTGTACAAGGACAACTAATAGAACTGCCACTATTGAATCCATAGACCAAGTCTTCCTTCTGTTTCCTTATCTCAAATTGAGAAAGACTGTGCTATTTCGGATTTTTCCGATTCAGAAAAGGTCACCGAAGAAGCAGGAAAAATAAAGAAAAGGTCAAAGAAACAAAGATAACGATCTAAATGAAAGTGTATGGAATAATAGCAAGACAGTGATTGAAACACAGGACACAGATTTTCTCTTCCAATAAATCAACTTTTGAGGCTTTCGAAGGAACCAGGTGTCACTGACGTTGCTATAGATGAAACAGCTTGTTGGAATACCCTGAAACCAACTGTGACATTCCCCCCCACCGCCCCATTATGGCGCGGTATGGTTATATTTGGTGATATTCTATCTGTTAGGTTGCATTAGAACCGCCAACTGTTCGTAAAATATAACCATGGTAAGGCTACGGCTATAGTTGGTGTTATTGCATCCGTTATGTGGCCACAGAAGCCCAGCCAACTGATAGAATTTAAAATAAGATTAAGTTTATACGCCTTATCAATTAATTAATCAGTTAATCTGTGTACGTCACTGTATAGTCCCTGTGTGCATCGTTTGCTCTTTAATTGTTATAGAACATTATATGCAGTTATAGTTACAGTTGTTATTTTTTTTACTTTCGCAACACAGTATTGCATTATATATAATGATATTTAGCGTTCGGAAGTGATTTTATTCAAAAGTTTTATTGTAGAACAAGATTTTACGAAGGTGAGTACGTTCATGAGTTGTGAGGTAACGATGTTCAAGCATTATTATCGTTTGAGAGAAGGTTACTTTAATCCTGTGACATTTGAGGTTAGAAATAACGATTTTAATATATAGGTTGGCAGTACTGCATTAGTAACGATGTTGAGACGAGTTCAGCCAATTCTACCTGGCAAAGGCATTAAAGTCAATGTTCGAGACTAATTAAAGAATTAGACACTTGGAGCATTACATTCATAATGGATCTATATCAATGGCACTCCAATGGCGTTTATGCAAGAAGAACCTACTTGAAGCTGTTTATAAATGGCTACAGGCCAAAAGTGCTATGTGTTCAGGAAACTAACTTTGAAGTAGGTACCTACAACATTGCGCTAAACTGCAGGTTTATACAATGTGCTTTGTAACAGATAAAATGCCAATATTGCATTGTGCTGAAGTTGCAAATGTCCTCCTCAAACTACAATTGTAGTCACAGCAGTTAAATTAAATTAAATTTCATTCTGAACATTTGCAGTTTACATTTGCATTAATCATTTACAAGATATTCTTTGTTATTAGTTCGAATGTTCAAACAGTCACATCTTTTCTAGTGGAAAGCCACTGTTTGTTTCCCTCGTGAAATTTCAAACCCATTCGCTTTGTTACACCTTAGTTAAAAACCATCATCGCTTTACCTATTCAGGACAATTTTCTAATCTTAGCGTTACCCTATACACATTGTGGCTAAGTTGTGCAACTATAGTTACAGACGAAACCTTATATTTAAACTCGATATGAAATCATAGCAATTCTGCTAACAGTAAACTTATAAAATAGATCACATAGTATCCTTACAGTCAATACAAAATGCCTAAATATTAAACAAAGATGTATGTGAATTAAAAAGAAATAAATAGAATAGCAACATTTCCTAAGAATAGTTTATCTGAATGCAATAGATCGCATTTTTAAAATTTTGTAACGCAGTGACTGGCGTGTCGATCTGGTTGGTTCAGTTGGTTGGACGCTGGTTTACTGATCCCAAGGTCGCGGGCTCAAATCCGACCCAGACCGATGGTTTTTAAGTGTGCTTGAAAACAAGAGCTCCATGTCAGTAAATTTACTGTCATGTAAAAGAACTCCTGAGGGACAAAATTCCGACACACCGATGACGCTGATGTCATCCAGGCAAATAACAGCGTCGTTAAACAACAAAATAATTTAATTTAAAGTGATTGGTGTACCCATAGTCCCAGACTCTATATAGGGTAGAATATGAATCTAATTGAGAAAATAACCCCCTTTCAAACCGTGGTAACTAGACTTCTGCTGTGAATAACCTTTATGATACTGAAGTAATTCTATATTAGCCTTTATATTATGCACTTAGCTTCGTTAAGTTCCTGAGGGGCCAATTGAGGAGCTACTTGTTTGAGAAGTGGCAGCCCCTGGTTACAAAGAACGCATAACCGGCCGGGAAGGCCCGGAGCGCTCACCATGTTCCATCTCCAATACTGCACCCCACTCATGACCCCTGTATATCCTAGGGAACGCACAGGCGTTGTCCTGTTCAAACTTTGTATATCCAAAAATTATACAATTGTGTGAATAAACTAACACTGTGAAATAAACAAAAGTCAAAACATCGCTAATACAGCAAATTTTGTTTCTCCTGCGCATTAGAAGTCACCATTGCTCATTCTCTGTAACGGCAAGATGCCCATGTTTGTTGTAATTACGTGGTTATATTACTGTATAAGAAAACGTACTAAACAGGATGGGTGGGTGGGTTCCAGGCTGTATGTACAACGGACAACACTCCTCACAACACCCCTAAGTAATTACGTCAGTTTGGGTGGCTGGCTCACTGATCCCAAAGTCACGGGTTCACAACCGGCCCAGATCGATGGTTTTTAAGTGTGCTTAAAAACGACCGCTGCATGTTAGTAGATTTACTGCTATGTAAAAGAATCCCTGCGGGACGAAATTCCGGCACACTGGCGAACTTTAATCTGAACAACGTACTTCAGTTTATACGTATTATAAACAGTGAATCATAAGCCCCTTAAGAACGTACGCTCACCTCGCTCAAGTGATTTGTTATGATCTGTAGGTGCTAATCAAACTCAAGCAGGCCATGTCCAGAAGTGGTTGTGCTTTACTTTGACGGGAAATGCTGCATTATGCACAGCTTATTTATCTACCTTTGTCATCTATTTCCTGTGTTTTTATAATGTTTACTACCATTTGTTGTATAATTTTCCAATAATTATTGGCTGTCTAGTACAATTTGTACATTGTATATTGTTTAATTGCACTTCAAAAGCGCACTTCAATAAATAATAATATATTAAATTTGTAGCGGATTGTTATAGAATGGTGCGTATACATAATTGGAATTCATGACAAATCATCTAAAATGCTCACTTCAATACTGCACCTTACACATTTGCACAATGTATATTTGTTAATTACACCTTTAAATACTTTTTCTCAATAAGCGCACACTTTTAACGTACTATTAATGCGAAGCTGCGATAAAAACGTCCTAGAATCCTATCGCGGAACAAAATACCGAAAAATGTAAAACGCGATCGCAGCGCTACTTGACGGATCCTGCGAACCTAAACCATACAAAGGCTAGCAAACCGGACAGACGTGTCCTGTTCAAACGTTGTAATCCAAAAATTATAAAATTTTAAAAATACACTATAAAGTCTTTGGAATGTTTTGATGAAAAATATGTTACAAAATTATTTGTATAATGCCACCTTGCCTACAGTTATCGCAACTCGACCTATCAATTGCGTGTGATTGTATCTGTATGCTATAAACTTAAATTCGTTGAGTGAAAACTTAAAACTGTTTTAAATAACAGCAAGAAAGAAAAAACACAAATGATTATCATGACAACTATAAATGTTTAAATATATTTTTAATCTTAATACAGTAAAACCTGCCTTCAACGGATCCCTGTTAAGCGAGAGTCTCTCTAAAACGGAAATAGTTTATGGTCCCGTGAATTTAGGGTTGAAAAATACGCTTAATTCCCTTTTTAATAAATGGAAATCATATTACTCCTTTTAACGGAAAATTTCCAGATTTAGAATATAGAGTTTATAAAACTTTCAGGCACAAAACTACATCAATGAAGGTGCTTTCAATTGCAGTGCCATGGAATATGTCAACATAGAACTCATGTGGAAACTGAAACAGGCACAGTTAACTTGTATGTCTTAGTTGAGAATATGTAAAGTCGGACAGAAGAAGGGAAGGCGGAGGAAGAGGAGGAAATGTCCCTTAGTTGAAAGAAGAGTGTAGGCTAAAGACTTATCGGGATGCTGTCAAAAGTTTAAAGGAACTACAACAATTTTCCGTATGGCCAAAAGACTCGGATATGTTTGGAGTGTTTGTGGAACTAAGCAGTAATGTGTCCAAAATGCTGTCCATGACTACTGGAAAAAATAAATGAGGTTTTTTCGATCATTGCTTTAGTTGTACCTATTACATATATTTATTGCAGCAGAAATACGTACAACAGATTAATGAACGTACATTTTTGTCTCATTTTCGTTTATATATGTCAATGGTTTAATTTTCTCAATAGCCTAGGCCTACCTTCGTTAAACGGAAATCTGTCTAACACAACTGGTATCCTGTCATTGAAGGCAAGAAACGACATAAAACAGCAGAAACTGAAGCGATCCAATCAGGAGGCAACACCTTGAGCGAAGCCCGCCCCCTCCCACCGGCCGTGCGCCGCCCGAGCCAATCAGCGGAGGCCACTAGAAGGATAAATACCGCAGCTCCGACAGTCCACACCTCGACGCTACGCTAACTTCTCCGAGGAGATTACGACCGCGCCACTGAAGATGTCCGCCGCAGATGTGGACGAAACGTCTGGGTTCTTCAACTCCAGCAGACCACGGCATAACAGCCCGGAAATAACTCCTAGTTATATTTCCATATTACTGTTATAACTGCCTCCAGTCTCCGTGGCATTGATCCTACTTACTCTGTTGTTGTCTTTAGTTCAATTAAGTCCAGTTCTAATTGAAGTGCCTGTTTCAACTCTTCTGATTTCTAATTCTCTGCTCCGAAATAGACAACCGGTGTTTTATAGGGTTGATATCTGGTGATTGGGGTGATGTATGAAGTTGGCTTGAGGAGTTGTGAAGCAACCACAAGCGAATACTTCCAGCTGTATGTTTGGGGTCGTTGTCCTGCTGAAAAATAAAGTTGTTCTCAAGGCCCACTTTCTGAGTTCTAACATGAAGATCTTACTTAATAATGGTCATATGCATTTTATGATCCATAATTCAACCAAACAGGTGTAGTCGATCTACACCTAAAGCACTTTTTTACTGTAGACAGTAGATGTTTTGGATCCTTCGTAAACTTCTTTTACCACACCATACGTCTTCCGTCGGAACCAAAAATGTTAAACTTACTTTCGTCAGAAAAAAGACTCTTCCAGAACTCTGGTGATTTATTCCGGTGCCCTTTTGTGAAGTTTATTCGCCTTATTTGATTTGTCTTATTTACCCAGAATGTCCTTCCAGGTATAGGTACTCGACTAAGATACTCAGCTTGCAGATATATATTCCGTGCACCGCTGTCTAAAGCGTTAATACCAGGCCTTCCCAGATCCGCAACCAACTTCACAGCACTGATTTTAGGATTCTTTGTTATTTCTCCTATGATATATTCTTTTATCTTGCTCTGTCAGCAACTGTGGTCTTCCAGTTCTTGGCCTGTTTTGTGCGGCTTTTAAAACACTATAGGTACTTATCAGTTATTGTCTGCACAGTGGAAAGAGGTGTGTCAACAACTCGAGACATTTCTAGCAGCCATTTGCATCGATTATGCAACTTAATTATTAGTTTTCTTGTTTCTCCGCTGGTTTTCCTGCGATTGTTCCCCAGTTGGACATTTCTGTGGTTTATTCTCCGTTTATCGACGACTAGCCGCGCTCCATTTCTTATCATTGCTACCCACAAGTAGGCAGGCAAGTGAATGTTGAGTTCTGCCTTTCACAGTCGTCTTCTCGAACCACTATCTCAGGTGTACGATCACTTTTTTGTGCCTATTTAAACATATTTTGATGCATATTATATATTCGGATTTCTCCAATCCGTAGAAAACGTAGCTAAATATTTTGTTATTCTTTATTTTGTAAAAAAAAATTACTTTACGATGTTGTTTAGTATCTATTGTTTTCAAACACTGGAAATAAAATACATTATAGGTGCCTTTCTTAAATTTTTTTTTTTTTTTTTTTTTTTTTTTTTTGCAAACAACTGACGAAGCCTTCATTTTTGTTGGATTCCATATAACTTTATTACGAGGAAAATGAAGCTCTATTTAAAACAGTCTTTCAACTAACTTCTTCCGTACTAGTCGTCCTCCATGATGTAGGGGTCACATGCTAGCCTGTGGTTCCTGAGATCACGGGTTCAAACCCAGCAAAGGGTGATGACATAAAACTAATTAACATGGCTTCCTTCCGAATGGAACTAAAGCCGGTAAATTTACGGCACGTAAACGAACCTCAATCCTGATAAAGTAATTTTGTCCAGAAAAGTATTTGAGTGAGTAGTTGAGTGAGTTTGTGGTGTTTAAGGGCCCGTCGACAACTTGGTAATTAGAGCCCGAAAAGTATTTGCTATAAGCTATGTTTTAAAGAGATATGCATTTTGTGCACTTTTAACCTTCTCTTATGGTTTATTCGTAATAAAAATTATAAAAATTCCTTCAAAATGAAGAGAACTTTACAGGTTATCTACAGAAAATTTGATATTTGTCATGTCAGTCACCTTTGAGAACATAAGCATTTCGAATGTTTTTCTATGTGAAGGGTTGTTTGGAGTGGAAACTTTTCTTGGAAATTCTCGTGTAACATCTATAGAAGATAACAAAATTAAACACAAAATCTGGTATTTATAAAAAATTTCCTTTTTGAGTTATACTGTTCATACACACACTCACTCCGGCGTTTTTTAATTTCTCTACCTATGGTAAGTACAGGAACTTTTGTAATACACACAAGAATTCGATGTCGCGTTTTCACCAGAAAAATATCTTTTGAGGCCCATAAATAAAAAGAAAGTATTATTAGAAAAATGCCGCGCGCGCGCGTGTATGTGTGAGTCCGTGGACAGCATAACTCAAAAACGAAAAGTCGGTTATAAACCAAAATTGGTACTTAAGTTTAATATCTTTTAAGGATGATTTTGAAGAAAATTCCTCCACCCTAAACTACTCTTCGAATAGCGGCGCCGTGGCCGAGCGGTTAGCGCGCTCGCCTACCACCTAGGTGGCCCGGCTTCGATTCCAGGGACCCCTACGTGGTATTCGTGGTGGACGAAGCGGCGTCAGGGCGGGTTTTCTCCGGGTGCACCGGTTTCCCCCGCCATCTCATTTCACCGGTGCTCCATCTTCATTCCATGTATCATCAGTGTCACCGCCTGCGGTGACGTAGTAGTAAAAGCGGGCGTTAAACACTACAACAACAACCACCTACTCTTTGAATGGAAACTTTTTCAAAAGTTTTTATTTTCTCGAAAATGGCTCTAACGACTTTGATTAAAATGCCATAGGTTTAGATATTTTCATGAAAAATGAAATGTATATTTTTAATTTTCTGGCTATAGCCCATACAGTCCTGTTTACTCTGGATGACTTTTGCAAAACTGGTAAACTCTAACACATAGACCAAATCTCGCTATACAAAAATGTAGATCTTGCTAAAACACACAATGTATGTCCAAGTGAACAGAGTAGAGTAGAGTGAACCAGCTCGGAGATATGCCTTATTTGTGTGAGTTTTGGAAACCCAACGTTCGTGAATGGAACATTGTTATCCACTTGTTTATATGTTAGCCGTGCAAAGAGAACGGAATTTGAAAGCTTTAAAAGATTTGACTATCGTTCAAAGCCTATTGTATTCCCATATTCCCCTTGTACCTGCAAGGAAATACTCAATTAGATAATTCTTCAAATGTTTATCTAACACGAAGAACATACAGGAATAAGAGTTTTTAACAATAGTTGGTACAAGAGTAGAGAAAGTCTTGTGAGTGTAACACATCAGATTTTTATAAATACCCTTTTTTTTTATTCGGGGATCTCAAAACATGTACTTCCGGTGAAATCTCTATATCAAATAAATGCATTACTTCTTCTATCTGTTACGTATGTTGTAGAGAAAGTGAATCTTAATTTTTAGTATTCAAACTTTCAAACCGATACTAACGAACATCTCGAAAATGAACTACTAACGTAAAAGTTGCATGCCAACTATGTCGTACAAGGATTATGTCGCTAATGGTGCAAATATTTACGTTCATAGAAACGCTACTTTATAATTTTTCATCGTTTTCTGTACAAAGAATCACATCCTAAAGAAATTATTTGCTGGTATTCTGTTATTAGTATTGTGATGCTGGATACGGCGTACAACAAAGGACAGTCAGGGCCAATCTACTTCACAAAACGTATACCAGGATGGCGAGCAAGTAAAGGCGCAAGGTCAACATTCAACAATGGATTTCCGTAGCCTCCGAGAAAGATCTGGTTGCGACTTCTGCTTGTAGAAGTCGAGAAAGGTCCCCGCTATTAAAGAAGGTGAGGAAACAGTAGAGAGGGAGTTATAGTTACAGATATGAGTCGGTCAGTGTGTCAGTGAGTGTGAGACAGCTGTGCGTGTGTCGTCGCGTCGTCAAGAAGTTTTAAAGAGCGCCGAGTGATTGTATCGTCAGAGTTAGTGTTTGAGAGACAGAGAAAGTGAAGAATGACAATGAAAGGAGTGAGTCAATTCCACTAGAAGAAAACAGTTGTGAGTTGTAATATCAGAAAGACTGTATACGGTGTTAGCGTCAGTAGAACAGAACTGTTTTTCTGCGCAAAAGCTTTAGAAGAAAAATGAAGTAATGTAAAAGTAATTAGACTGGACTTGTTTCACTTTGTCACCCTGGTGTCAGAAGTGGGATTTGTCAAATTGTCATGTTGTCACACTATGAAGAGATAGGAACATTTCTAGTAGGTATATTAATCGTTATAGAATCGCATTGACATGATAATGGTTAAGAAAACATTTTTGTTGTTGTTTTGTGGTACTTTTCATTCAAAAATCGCAAGTATACGATTGAAAATGGAGCACTGAGTGTCCTAGCCATTAAAACTTGCTACGCATTTGTGACAAACCGTAATAACACTAAACTTTGTATAAAATGCTCGCTCGTTTTGTTACATAAGATGCTTTATGTTGTGAGTGTACTTAAAGGCTGATAATAACGCTGCGGAACGTAAAGCGAGGAATTTGAAAACAGCGAGGGAAGAACATGATGAGTTTATTATTAGAAGCAGACATTATAGCAGAAAGTGGGCCCTTGGGAAGTTTAGTTCTGAGACACATTCTGATGTTACCGTAACGTGCGTGTATAAAAAAGAAATATGAGATGATAAACCTGGTGGTTGTGGGGACTGTGCACGGCAAAGGGAAGAGTTGTGGGTTTTAAAAACTTGTGTGGAAAGGAAGGGTGAACACAGAGATTTTTCTCCTAGTAAGACAAGAGAGGGTTTTCTGGCACCGCACCAACCTCAGGCTTCTCGCTTCTTGCATGGTTATTGCCCACGCCCAAGTGCGCGCAAAAACTGCACTAGCTTTTATTTGTTTTTCGTCCTCCTCGCAAATGACGCATTCCCTTTCGCTGTACCGAACTTTTCTTACACTTTATGTGACACGTGGATCACAATGATTTAATCCGATGGAAAGTTTTTAGCTCCAACACATTTTAAAATATTCTGCTGTCACAAAGGAACGAAAACTCTGGCATTTGGCAATGGAACGCTTTCCCTTGTAGATATTCTTTTTTCTCTCCTCTTCTAAGTTTCACAAATGTAAATGTAAACCTAGAACACTACTGTTGTATAGGTATACAGTTTAGCACACTAATAAATAGTAATTCATACGCCTCTCTAAGTTTAGATAATGAAACAAAGTTTTTCTTTATTTTCCTCTTATTTAAAATTAGAATGTATGCATTTATTTATACTGGCATCGTGATTTCCACTATACCTATAGCACGCCACTACGTTACACTGTTACCCTCTGTAGGCGAGTGAGTAAGGTTGTCACAGAGGTAATTCAACCTGATGGTTGCTGGTTCTGATGGGCTGCCTACTAGTCACGATAAACCCATTATTATAAATATGTAAGTCAACTCAAACGCCACACTGTTCTCCCTTAAGTAAATACCGAATTTAGTCTAAAATAAAACCCCTCGATTGTAAGACCCGCCAAGTTTTACGGACAAGTTTTAGAAAAAAAGAATATATGTATGCGAATGTTACAGACGTTAATTTGAGGTTGGTTGTAATTCCTAGAAAAACAGTTATTCTCAATTTCTTTAATACTGTGCATCAGATGGTTTTACCGTTAAATCTTTTGCAAAGAAAGGAGCGGGGGATTAGACAATAACCTTCACGAATTAGTAGCTTCAACTCTTCTACCTGCTTTCTTCTTACCAGTAAACAGCAGTAAATTTATTGAAAGTGAGTTTCTCTTGTACCTGTCTATGGTAGCGGTGACATGAATTCACCAAAAGTATCACTGTAGCTTTTAAGTTAGATGTTTTAGAATTAACTCAAAAATAGTGTGCGAACAGAACATTTTTGATACTGCCAAACATGATTCGTTTCTGGAGAAATGAGATACGTAATCTTAAAGCCGCGAAAAAAGGGACAGCATCTTTCGTGGTCCAATGAAGGGATGTCACGCTACAGAGAGTGATGTGTAAGTGACCTGTGAAATGATGCAAATGAAAGGGCGCGAAGTGACAAAGCACCATGCGAGTAACAACAATAGTTAGTGTTTAATGAAACATAGGTATCAAATTCATAGTCAGTAGCACATTTCTTACTTTTATTTTCCAAAATATCATTTTTTAAGACCCTCGCACTTTTCGGCTATGATTCCATTAAAGAAAGGGGGTCTTATTTGGAGTAAACACGGTAATGCCTTTATATGCTAGATAATTATCTTCTAATACATTTTACAAACATACATCTGTACTATTTTGGTAGTTTACGCTAATTACAAAGCTGAAAAATAGAATATTTTTATCCGCAGCTCATGTGGCAAATGTTTCTTTGCCAGGGAGGGAAAATTCGATAGCAAACAGTTGAAAAGTGCAGCTACTCATATGTCGTTTACACAAATGATGTAATATAATCTGAAAACTACAGTAATTATGTGTAACATAGCATAATTGGTGTTTATGTCCGGCATTTATCCATTACATAACACCATAGTGCAGAAATTGTAAGTTAGCCGAACGCTAATGTCCCGGTAGCCAGTGATTACCTTCGCTACATTACCTTTGTATTAAATATTCACTTTTGAGTAATGAAAACAAAGCACCCGCGTGCTGCGGTGAGAGTTACAAGCTTTAAGGGCCATTAGCCATTTTAATTAACAATATCTCTGGGTTACAATTTTGAGCAAATAAGGCATTATTTTGTGTTTACTGGAGTTTGGGTGGTTCTAGTTAAACGATAAACAGTGGTAGAAAGTAGCATTACTAACATTCGTGAGTTAATGGGCTCTCAGCTGTGTAGATTAAGTCACAAACGCACAGTTCGTCCATCCTACTCGCCAACCGTTGTATACAGAAGCAACCAACATTTTAAAAGCTGTTTGCAAGGAACTGTAAACAGTGTTATTTGTAGAGCACGTTCTAGGCCGTTTGACGACTGCTTTTCATTCTTTTATATATAAACTTACATTCATTAGTTGGCACACATATATCACATACGTCATTTTATATATAATACAAAATATAATATAAAATGAAATTTGTGTTCGTCCTCTATGTGTTCCTAAACCGCCCGATCACTTCAAAATTGGGCACATGTACGATATGTATCTTTTATGGCGATTTTTATGCCATCCATTTTACTATGCACCGTAACATTCACACGGTTTTCTCTACTCACTTTTTTAAAAGTGATAAATTCACATATCCTTCCCTACTGACTCTTCAACATGCAATTCATACAATTTTCTGTGACTGAAATGGAAATGCCGCATATGACATTCACACGGTTTTCCCTAATCACTTATCCTTTACAAAATACCATCACATTTCTTTCTCTATTCGCCCTTCAACACACAATTCATATAATTTTCTATGGTTGAAATGCAACATATTACATTCATAAGATTTTGTCTACACACTTTTCTTTTATGAAACACAATTCACACTTCTTTCTCTAGTCTCTCTTCTACAAACAATTCATACAATTTTCGGGATGTTTGAAATTGAAATGCAACACATTACATTCACACGATTATCTTTACTTAATGTTTCCTTCTGTGCTACTCTTTGAGACGGAAATGTCCCGTCGTTCGTCCACAAACAAGGTGAACTTAGTAATTAAATGTACACACAATTAGCGATATCAACACTGTTAGTGCAGGCATATAAACAGTACTAGGGGCAATGTAGATTAGGTAGTTTTGTAATGTGTAAATACTTACTTAGGTTATAGAATAAGAAGTAATATATGTTGGCGCGGAGAACCCGGGTTCGATCCCCAGTACCGACATGGGATATTTCCCCGCTGGGAGGTCTGGTACGGGGTGCACTCAGCCTCGTTAGGTCCCTGAGGTGCTAATTGAGGAACTATCCTGATAGAAAGGTAGCGTTCCTAAAAGGTCAAGTAGTCGCCTTACGGTCGGGGCAATAGGCCTGCTGACCCCTGCCACCCCAACCTGGTTTCCTCCATGGCCTTGGCTGCGGTTTGAGGACGCAGCGGCCGGGCGATGTTAGTAACTTCTGCATAGAGGTGACGCCCTAGGGATTATTATAGGTAAACTATTATGTATTGTAATATTAAATGTTGGAAGCTGTCACGAAGGAGATGCAAGAAACTTAGAAAATGTCCATTTCGGGTCGAGCAGTAAGTGTTTATGACATTTGTGGTTGTTCTGCTATTGAAATAAGTGCTATGGGAAACTCCTACTCATTGTTGGTATAATAATTGGCGCAACGAAAAATGGGTGAGATGGAGAACTTGATAGATATATCCCGCGAAAGTCGCCACCTCGCGCTAAAAATTGGAAGTGGCGGTTCTGGCTCTGCCAAAGAGCAGAGGTCTACGGGTTTCATAATTCGAAACTGAGTTCGCGGCGTATATTGGGCAAGGAAAGGTATCGCGTCTGGTCGAGTAGACGAACGATTATATAAGGGAAAGTGTAAGATTGGGCGGCAGCATTCCAACGGTAATGTGTTTCTGTAGCCGACGGAGGTGAGTGTGTATGTGTGTGTGTATGTGTGCGTGCGTGTGTGTGTGTGTATGTGTGTGTGTATGTGTGCGTGCGTGAGTGTGTATGTGTGTGTGTGCGTGCGTGCGTGCGTGCGTGTGTGTGTGTGTGTGTGTGTGTGTGTGTGTGTGTGTGTGTGTGTGTGTGAATAAATATATGTGTGCAACCTCCTAAAACCAGGGTGAAGAATATTGTTCCCATCTCCCGCATCCGCCCCCTAGATCGACGATCCCCTTAGCGGGGAATGAGTCCGCAGCTCACACGAACATCCCGAGAGACCCAGGCAGCCGGAGCCAAGAAGAACAGAGGCAGCATTGAACCCGGGACGTCACAAGCGACGTCCAGGTAAAAAACACTCTTGCTGACAGGATATGGGGCCAAGATTGCGTCCAATAATTTGGGACACGACCAACGCTACGGAAGTTACCACTACATCTTCTACAAACAATTCATACAACTTTCTATATAATGGACATTGAAACACGTCTTATATTCACACAGCTTTCTCTACTTGCTTTCCTTCCTGTGGAATTTGAGGTTGTTCAACAGTGCTGTTGCATAGTGTTTTCCTGGCGGTTTTTTAAAATTTATTTTGGGTTCTTTATAGCATCCAATGTAAATCTAAAAGTTGAAGGGATAAAATCGTTAAACCACGGGCAACGCCGGGTATTTCAGCTATGTCTTAGGGGAAGTGTTGTGTTCAATTAAAAATGTACAGAAACATTTCACCAGAAATACAAAAGTGCATTTTTAGAAAAGTGTTTCTGTCCGTATCCCTCATACCTGCATTTAGCATGGCGTAGGAAGAAAAGGTCTGTTAAGTAACAAATGTTGTATTTGAAAGTATTTAAGCTTGCCAGATGTACAATTTTTCGTTATTTTTGTGTTCATAAAAAGAACTACAAGAATTTTGATCAAAATAGCATATGTTTAAGATATTTTTTAAAGCAATAAAATGTATGTCCTCCAATATCTGTTAACTCCTTTTCGTTCTAAATTAATTTTGTAAATTTCTGTATATCGTTGAACTATAAGAGAAAGCTTGCTAGACCCAAAATGTAGAGTATATAAAAACATTAAGCTTTAGTCATTAGCTGTTTTCTAAGTATTTGTTGCGTATATTTTTCAGTTTTCCAAGCCTAAATTGTCTTGCATTTACAAAGTAGCTTACACCATTCTTTTTCCCTGAAGGTTCATTTGAAGTAAAAACTGACTGAAGATGTGTGAATTGTTGTATGTTGTTATTCGCACCATATATTTCAAACCCATTATGTTTGATTCGAGGATTATTTCTAGTCTGAAATTTATTCAGAAAAAACGAATGTGATCAGAAGAATAGTTTTTAATATGACCATTACAATTTTGTAGCAACTTACTAGTATGGGATTCGAACCACAAGCTGAGAGTGGCGTCATTTAGCATAAAGTGTGGAAGCAAATTCAAGTTGCGAATCGATAGCAGTGTTACGCTGTCTCATCACTAGAGTGCAGAACCGCATGTTATTCGTTTAGTTCGATAAAGAGAATGAATGACGTAACCGGTACCTCGCAGCTGTGTTGTATGCATGTCAGGGTTGCCAACATTTAAAAGTAAAATTATCGCACCAGCCACTCAAAATTATAGATTTGGATTCAAAATTATCGTACATCATAAAGCAAATGCTACAACAATAAAAATATCAGTATAATACTTATGAAAATATACGAGCAATGATGTTTATTGTATCCACTTACAAGATTGTTGACCTCAACATATATTACAACT
The DNA here is from genome assembly GCA_030765045.1 of Tenodera sinensis. Taxonomy (NCBI): domain Eukaryota; kingdom Metazoa; phylum Arthropoda; class Insecta; order Mantodea; family Mantidae; genus Tenodera; species Tenodera sinensis. The sequence goes on along the minus strand of CM060963.1, from coordinate 117,325,692 downwards.
TTAGCACTTATGTTTCTCGCACTATTCATCTAAAAGTTCAGCTTCCTCAACCGTTGCAGCATTGTACAAATTTGTTGTTGAGATGAATCTTAACATCTTCTCGGTGACTTGCAGGTTTTAAGATCTACCACGTTCTTTCATAAGTTTAGACGACAAAATGAGTTCATTTACCGTATCTAGTGCCAATCTGTTTCTAACTTTGGTTTTTATTAAACCCAGATTAGAAAAAAACTCTTTCACAAGAAGTGCTTCTGTAGGGCAAGGAAACCACTGATAATGCAATGGCCGCTAGTTCTTTGAAATCAGTATTTCCACCAAGGTGACATGTGTTTAACAGCACTCCAGAAACTGCCAGGTTCAGGCATGTTCTTTATTTCACACGGAACAGCACGTATTCCGAGTTTTAGCTATGGGTTTTAGCTATGACGACAGACAATGAGGACAAAAGTGGTGTTATTTGTAATTAGTTTCACTTCGTTGGAGTGACACCAGTGAAAATGATATTTTGCCGATATCGAACTATCATACATTCAAATTATCGTACACCCCCATAATTATCCTACGGGTTGACAACCATCGTACAAACATTAAAATTATCGTATGCCCCCATAATTATTGTACGAGTTGGCAACCCTGATGCCTGTACATGCGAGAGTAGCAACAATAGATCCTATATGCCCTAAGCTGTTGCTTATTGCACAATCTTCCGCCCTCTACCCATCACACAATTCGTACATGAACACACCCTAACTGGACCAACCACGCCAGAATCTGGTGATTGCGAAACACCATGCTGACCGAACAGATTTCGGAACTATCGAACTTTCTGCAAAGTATACGTTTAAATTAGTGCATCAGGATAGTCCAGAGCTAATCAGGTTCGTTACAATATATAAGGAATCATGTAAAGTTTTAATAGACAGAGGATGTATGTAAGTTAAGCATCTCTAATCATTTTCTATTTATCTAAAAACATATTGTGAAGTATTGCTAAAATGGTACCAACACTAGAGTATGCCAAAAAAACAATGGTAAGAAAGGTACCATTGTGCCTACTGCTGGAAACTTGCAAAACAAGCTTCTCCTCAGTTGCATTATGAGTATAAGCTTAAGAAAACAAGAGTCAACTATTGATTTTTATTATTATTATTATTATTATTATTATTATTATTATTATTATTATTATTATTATTATTATTATTATTATTATTATTATTATTATTATTATTATTATTATTATTATTATTATTATTATTATTATTATTATTATTATTATTATTATTATTACTATTATTATTACTATTATTATTATTATTATTATTATTATTATTATTATTATTATTATTATTATTATTATTATTATTATTATTATTATTGTTATTATTATTATTATTATTATTATTATTATTATTATTATTATTACTATTGTTATTACTATTATTATTACTATTATTACTATTATTACTATTATTATTTATATTATTATTACTATTATTATTACTATTATTATTACTATTATTATTACTATTAGTATTACTACTACTATTATTACTACTATTATTACTATTCCTATTATTATTATTATTATTATTATTATTATTATTATTATTATTATTATTATTATTATTATTATTATTATTATTATTATTATTATTGCCCGTCTGTTAAGGTGGGGATTCCAACACGTCAGCCGATGTCTTATTGAGCGTCAGATCCTGGGAGGAAGGATGATATGAGGTACCCTATAGACAGGCGGAACTACAACTATGGTGGGTCCCCAACAGATGTAGGCAAGTTCTTCAGCCCAACGGAGTTCCAGGGCCACCATGGAGAGCCCGCCAGCAGCCAGACCCGGCTGAACAGTCAGTCCCCGTGGAATAGCAGCCGACATCAGCGCCTCCCCTGAGCCGAAAGTCGTGTTTTCAGAGCGCAAACTTCACCGCAGCGCATCCCACCGGTCAATCTGCTGAAACAAAGTGGAAAGACCGGATAGAGCGAATGAAATGAAAGAAAGTGAAACGAATACTTCTCCCAGCATTCGCCTTAGTAACCTGGGAAAACTCCCGAAAAACAGCAAGGTCAAAAAAGTCGGCCGCGGGAATCGAACACACGACCTCCCAAGTGTGGATGACGGACGTTTCTGCCTGAGCCATCCCGCTTGGTTGTTATTACTGTTACTCATATAGAGAAAAGTTACAAAAGGTGTGCTTTTGATAGAAACTTTGTTAGGAATGAGGTGGGGCAGATTAGACAGAGTAATCGATGAGAGAGAATATCTTTGCAGCATTTTATATCCACAATCAATTCAAATTCCCCTAACACATGATACTCGTGATTACCATTGATGTCATAGAACGGAACTGAATTTGCGACTAAAGCATTGGCACTTAGCCAAATGTGATCCATGTTACGCACATTAATGGAGATTGCAATTTTATACGTATGTTAGAGGTATAACTTTAACAGGAAGTTGCTAACTTTCTATGATAATTGATTTCATGATCTTAAATTACAATACTATATAATAGATTAGGATTTTTTTCATGAATTGCAATATTGAAAGTATCGAAATAACCCATTTTGTAAATATAATAGGCAGTTCAGTAGATCTGGACAAGATACCTCGTGAAAAATGCTAATTGTTAGAATGACAGTTTGATGCATTGCAACAAATACAAACTATTATTAAAAACGCATATTGTTCGACCTACTTCTTGTTAGTATAAATGAAACCATTAACATTTTCGTTGTAGATAAAAGCAGACTACATTTAAGCTTAAGCAACAGCCAATCTTTTGAAAGCAAGCCCCTATGGGAGTGCTGTGAAATTGCCTTGTATTTGGATGTACAGAGAAAAGAAGGAAATAGAATGAAACAAGGTAAAGGTATTTTACGGAGGGGATTCCACACTGAGGTTAATCACAGTATTGTATATGTATCCGGGAGGAAGGGATGAAATGAGAGTGCTCTGTGTTGTAACCTGGGCAATCAGCGAGCCCATGTGTGCTGGAAGTTCTTTATCTCGCAAGCAATCACCAGCCAGGCGACCGCAATGCCACCCATCCTTCAAGAACAGCAGTTATAGTTCGCAGAGTACTCACACAGCAACGCCAAACTCGTCTCTTTGCCAACACTTCCAACCCCGAAAGACCGGATGGAAATGGAGGTGGAAATGAAAATGGTGGTAGGGAAATTCAGGAGATGTAATTATCCTTCCCAGCACTCACTTTGTGATTCGGGAAAACTCCGACCGACAATGGAACCCACGACCTCCCGAAGGCGAGCTTCACAAGTTACCAAGGAGCCCTATTGTTCGGTAATAAAGAAGAAAGAATAATTTTCACTGTAGGCAAATATAAAGTATTTCGAAATGTAAACTAATGAGAACGAATGTCGCAGAAATGGCTGACACCAAAAACTTTTCACCTAAACAGACTAGGTATATTTTTTATGTATGAAATAACGACTCTGCCTCTTACGGTTTACCAATTATAGCAAACTCGTTGAGCATGATGAGGACCTCTCAGATTATTCCAAGAAGCTGGTATATGTGCATTTTAATTCTATGAAAATATCCTAAAAGTGTAGGATTTTAGTCAATATCCTTAGATATATTGAGAAAATTAAAAATGTGTCAATGCAAAAGAGCGTAGTTCTGGGGTGGGCAGATTTTCTTGAAAATCGCATTCTTGGAAGATCCTGAACTCGAATACCAAGACTGGTATTTAATTTTGAGTTCTGCTGTTCAGCCCCTCCTGTCTCTCTCTCTCTCTCTCTCTCTCTCTCTCTCTCTCTCTCTCTCTCTCTCTCTCTCTCACGCGCACGCGCAAAGAAACATTCTTTCTAAACATTTGTGGGAGATCTCAAAATGTGTATTTCCGCTGAAATCTCGATATAGTGTTTTTGGATATGCAATACTTCCTTTACTTACAATCGGTAGGTAGAGGAGAAAATAAACATGCATCTCGTTGCTTTTTTTTTTTTTTTTTTTTTTTTTTTTTTTTTTTTTTTGGAGGGGGGGGTTACAATAGACTTCTGCATTGCGCAGTACCCCTCGTCTAGCGCCTCTATTCAAATAATATACTTTATATGTTGTTTAACGATGATGTCAATTGCAGGATCATATCAGCGTCGCCGGTGTGCCGGAATTTCGTCCCGCAAGAGTTCTTTTGCATGCCAGTAAATCTACTGACGTTTTTAAGCACACTTAAAAATCATTGGTCTGGACCGGATTTAAACACGCGACCTTGTGATCAGTAGGCCAGCGTCTAACCAACTGAGCCACCCAGACCGACCTAATGTACGTGCTGGTACTTGTACCAGTGAAATAATAGAAACACTTTAATGTCCTGCAGTCGCTCTTTGAGGTAAGTGTGTAACACTGAAGATATAAACGAAATATTTTGATATTATATCCTTTGCATGAGATGAGAAGCCTGTATATAACGATAAAGAGATATAATGTGTATTTCAGAAGTTTCTGTGACACCGATATTTCTAAGGACGTTAAACTTTAATGGAGTTCTGATTTTTGGTGCTGATAGCGTCATTACGCCGCTCGAGGGACTTACTCAATTGGATCTATTGCAGTGTACTTGTCACTAACTGCTTCGGATATACTATACGAGAACATCAGCAACCATCACATTTTAACGATAACAGCAACAATAGTAAATTAATTGCATTACTCAAACAAAATGTTCTCGAAAGTCAATATCACAGAGTGCTACGGGCGAAACGAGAAATAAATACAGCAGAATCCTTTTGACTACGTATTATGAGAATTAAGCTAACTTAAAGAAGGACAAAACAGTAATTGTTATGCGTTTAACTATAAAAGACTATACAAATTGCGTTATTCACCAGAGGAACAACAAAATTAAAAAATCAAAGATATATCTATAATAAGCCTAGGCAAAATTAAATTTTGGCAGGCCTAGTAATACAATCACATTTTAAACAACGAAAATACTCGACAAAAATATAAAGCATTACGTGCAGCAAAATCCATTTACTAAAACCGACTAGTTATGTGAACATATCAATGAGAAACGTGATATAAAAGCATTTTCTATCTATCCTATCATAGCGTTAATTATTCTTCCTTCTTCTTCAATCGTTCAACTCTCTTTTCTAGCAGTAATTTTTAGCCAAAGTAGAAAACTGGTCATTGTGAAGAATTGTTCATCATCATCGTCGTCGTCATCATCTTTATCCACAAGGATTAGACCTATTGATTATTGTGTGCATATATTAATTGAGACAAATTGAAAATATCTAGTAGTGGTATATTTTCACTTTTCTGATGATCTAAGATAGTGAACTCCAGTCATACTTCTTAGAAATTTTATTTCACTGGTTTCTGTTTTATTTTTAGTTGCTCGATTTATAGACCAATTTTCTGAACCATAAGTTGATACTGGTACGGCTAATGGAATTGTTGATAAATGGTCTAAACTATTGGGTGCTGAAAGTGTTTCCAATTTACTACCTTCGTGATTACAAGCAAAAGTTGGAAATTACAATTGCTTCGTTTACGTTGTACTTCTCGATGGAATATTTACAGTATTAATCTGTAATTTGGCATTAAGTTTACAACTTAAATTTAATTTATTTTAAACAAAATGTCAAATACGTTATGCTCAGTGTTTGTGTACGTTTCTAATTAAAACGCCTTTGTAATTAAGTTGTTATGAAGTAGGTATTAGTTTCATTCCTTCTGTCCTTTGATAACATCGCTGAAAATTGTGATTAAATGTTACAAGTTCGCTTTGGTTATTAAGTGATTTATGTTTCATGCCTGAACAGCTGTTGTGTGCCCAGTTTTTAAGTCAATGTGTGTATGAAGATGCACAGCATAAAGTCTACCTATTTGTATGACTTCTAAGGTTAGAATATTACGTTACTTATGAAATAAAATACTCTCTGAAATGTTCAAATTTTGAAGAGTTTGGAATTCTTAAACAAATTTTATAGCTTTTAGTGTTATGTGACATCTGTCGGTGGAAATATGCACTTTTTGGAAGTTATTTCACCGTCATCTGTGTAAACGATTTGTTCTAATCGTTCCCAATGTCCATTATCACATTCAAGTACTTGAAAATAAGACTTGGAGGGTAAATTTATTCAGATTATTATTATTATTATTATTATTATTATTATTATTATTATTATTATTATTATTATTATTATTATTATTATTATTATTATTATTATTATTATTATTATTATTATTATTATTATTATTATTATTATTATTATTATTATTATTATTATTATTATTATTATTATTATTATTATTATTATTATTATTATTATTATTATTATTATTATTATTATTATTATTATTATTATTATTATTATTATTATTATTATTTATCATGGTGCAGTGCTTGTGTGCACCTTTAGCAGTAAATGTGACCAACGAAAAGCAGAAATTAGAAAACAAAAACAGTAATTTCCTTATATCACCAAGCATAAAGGCAAATGTTAACAGTAACCAATTACTGTGAACATTTCTTGCAATTGTCATTCTTACAGTAACACAGACGGGAACACGCGCGCGTCCTCGCCACTCCCCCCCCCCCCCCGCCCTCCCCCATACACACACATTTTTCTAAAATGCTTTTTGGGGGGATTCAAGCGCTTTCAAACCAGGTATTTTCGATGAAATTTCGATATGGAATTTTTGGGTGGAATAGATTTCCTTCTTCACTTAGCTATTACGTAAGGATGTAGTTGAAAAAATACAATAGAATAGTGGCTTCCGTTTGAGAAAATACGAAGCGTTGGAAGCATCAAACCAGTAATATGGAAAATCTCAGATATGTTGTTGTTAGCTAATGCTGGATTTCTGACAATGAAGTCATTAATCCTCTTGCTCTCCAATATTTTTCACTGATGGATGGGGCACTAGAAGGGGCTGGGCATATTTGAAGGTGGTCTCGGTCCATTTCCTCTTGCAGATCACATAGAGGACAGAGTGGTGAAGAATATATCCCAATTCTGTTTAAATGATTTGCCAGACAATCATGTCCTGTAATCAACCTGAAGGTTGCAACTGCTGTTTTTCGAGGATACTCAGGAATCACTGTTTGAATGTTTGGTAGTTCCCATCTTTTATTCTTTGATTTTTCATAGTAATATTTTGCAATAATTTTTTGAATTCAGAGTTGACTAATCTTTTAGCTGCATAAAATGGTAGATTAACTATAGATTTTTGTACACCGCTGGTACCCTTTTTTGCAAGAAAATCAGCTTTCTCATTACCACTCAGTCCACAGTGAGCCGGTATCCATTGGAAGACTAGGTGTTTTTGAAGTGCTGTTAGATGGCTAAGCATCTTCCAACATTCTATAATAGTTTGGTTTTTTGGTGACAACTTGGAAGTAATTGCTATAATTGCTGCCCTGGAATCTGAGAGAATAACTGCTTGCTGAAAATGTGAAATTCTGTACAAAAGATATGGTTAACTACAAAAATGAACACACTGTGTGCATTATCAAGATACCTGGTGGCCCACCAGAGCCGGCCCCACAATAAGTAGATAACCCTTCGTGCGTTAAAAGAGTTGCAGAAGTTCACGGCGGAAGAGAGGTCAGTGGCGTTGCTGCCTCTCTGCGGGACGTGAGGTGACAGGCAATTGAACCAGCGTGTGTGCTTCGTGATAATAGACAACAACGGTGTAAACAACCGGGACTGTCTCATTCTACTTACAGGAACTTTATTTTCCAGGGAATAAACTCACTCCTGCATATGTTGCTATTGTCTAAGATTTGAATTAGAGATTGTAAAGAGCAAGAATGACGGCACGTAATGTTTCATTGCCAGTTCTTCATTGCTTATTAAGAAGAAGAGGGAGAATACTAGAAAATATTGAATTCAAATCATTAAAGGAGTATAAAACCATGAACATTAGAAATTATAGCATATAACGCTAAGTATTGTGATTTATATGCTATGCATAGTGCAATGTAGGATTCAAAAGTATCTTAAAATATGAAGAAAATATACCTAAAACGCCGAAAAGCATTGTCGAGTGTTTACGTCCCATATGGTTGCTCTGATGGTTTCGGTTACAGCTGGCCTGGTTATAATGCTGTCGCTGTTTGAGGGTCTCGACTTGTTTTAAAGAGGTTTGGTCGAGAAATTGTGTGACGTCATTTAGTATGTTAGTTGGCCGTACATGAGCTGAATGATGAAAGATAAGGAATAAAAGCATTTTTAAGGAAGTTTTACTATTTGTTCACTCTCTCTCTCTCTCTCTCTCTCTGTTCCCTTATTTCTTGCTTCTTTCTTTTTTCTCTATTTTCCTTCTTTTTTATTGTTATACTATAGGTCTCTATGTTCTATGCTTTACCTCTGCTCTTATAACTCTTAGGTACAGAAAACAAATTTAGTAAAATGCAAGGGCATCATGATTGTTTAACAAGGCCTTCTAGCTTCCCCTTCTGTCCTTCTCTTCATCCCTCTCCAATGACAATACTATTCATGCTACTGGTTAGACGTAACTATAGCTAATGACACGTCGGCCTGAAAGAAAAGAATTGATTTTTTGTGGTCGCTCAGTAAATCGTTACCACTCTCTTTGTCCTTCAATGACGGGGCTATTCATGCTACATGCTATTTTAACCAATGACACGTCGGCCTGAAAGGAACGTATTGATTTGTTCTGGTGGCTCAGTAAATCGTTGCTCATTAAACTCGACTGTTACCTGGTTCACAGCATGCCGTATACATCAAGAGCTAAAAGTGGCTGGTAACAGTTCAACAAATTTCAGAAACTGTTGCCAAGTTACAAAAATGTAATTAAGTTGTAATATCACCCACGAAAGACAGTTTATCGCACAGGTATTACAGGAAAACTTTTCTCTCGAAAGCAGAAGCTGTGTTATAATGCAGAGAGAGAGAGAGAGAGCAAAATCAACCGGACTGCTGTGCGGAGTTTTCCCAGTGCGCACACGGAAAAACGATAACACGCAGCTGCTGTACACACGGTCGCGGCTTCCTTGTTTTTCTCTGCACTGAAAGTGCAGTATTGAGCTGACGGTGATATCTTATGGTTGAGTTATTACCAGTGTGTTTTGTTATTTTGTCCTGTACTTAGTCACAAAGCTCATTATGGCTCAGCATTTGTTTTCTACTGCACAGCGTGTATTTATGATTCGTATGTGCTAACTCAGCTCGCCAAGTGAAAGTGCGATTTGCAGAAAGATTTCCAAGTGTAAAAGTTCAAGGTCGTACACAATCCATGGAATTTGCACTAAACCTCAGGCTACAGGAAGTGCTCAGAAGTGCTCGTAAATCTAAAAGACGGCAATGGTTCTTACTTAAGAAACCTTAGACAACATCGGTCATCGCTTGGAGAATTCACCCTAAAAATCCCCAGACCTAATCCCATGCGATTTCTATCACCGGGGTAACTTAAAGCATAAAGTCTTCAAGACAAACCCACACACCCTGAAAGAATTAAAACAAATTATCCGCCAGTAAATTGCAAGCATTTCTCAACGTGAACTTTGGAGAGTAATGGATAGTTTCCTAAAGAGGTGCCAAAAATGTATGGATAATGACGGTGGCCAGTTTCAGTATTTAATTTAATAACGTTGGTAAATAAAGTCCTCAAAAGTAGTTTTAAAAATGTTGTATGGTTTTATCAGCGCTGTTCTATGACCGCGGTAGTGGGCGAGGAACACCGAGGACGCGTACAGGCAAAACATATGGCAGCCGGTTCGGAGTCTTTAGGACCACCCGTTATAACATAATTAACAAACATATAGGGCTATAAGTATAGGGAGTATTAAATGTTTTTACATTTTTCAATGTAATATTGTATTATATTTAGTGTAAAGCTTTACACTTTTCTTTGATTCCAAGGAGAAAGCCTTTCTTACATCACAGAATCACTTAACTCAGTAAAGTCTGCTTATTTCAAGCAATATTTGCAACCTTTTCCACAGGTACCAAGAATTTGGAGCTAAATATAAAGAAAACTAAATCGTGGTATTTCTAGGGGTCAGGTATATCAATCCTTTCCTGTCCCCCACCTTTCTTTATTCTCATTACAGCGCCTCTATACCCGTATTGCAACTGTTATTTGTCGCTATTTATGCCTCATCCTTCGAAAGACCCCGTAAGATGATAAGAAACTAAGAAGTGATTCCAAACAGTGCATATTACTAAATTGTTTTGTGTAGAATAGTCAGTAATTTAGAACTACATATTTTAACCAAAAGAGCATTTCAGGAAAATGAAGCGGATGCACTTTCCACGCCATCAACATGAATGCCACCTGCGGCGTGGCTTGCTTGTTCAATTGCATGAAGAGCAGAGCCGAACCAGATAGTTTAGTCGCTTGAGCTATAGCGTGGCTAATTATAATGGCCATTGCAGAGTTTTTGTGGAACGGTTTATTTGTCGAAGCCACCATAAAATCAATGGTTCCGAAGGGACTGTTGTTGGTTTAAATGCAGCGCTGTATCACACCAACTATTGGGGAGGGTGAAGCCCCCTGCCTACTGGTACAGCGGTAACTCTAATGCATGGAACAGCTTGCCGATGTATTTCCAAGTCGGACATGTTATTTATCGTGCGGTTGGCAGAACTGAGCGACTCCCTCCCTCCCACGCTCTGTGAATTAATCTCCAATGTTTTCCCTTCTTTTTGGTTGTGCTGTTACCCCCTGTGGAGAAGAGAATGATTTGACCCTAGCATAGCGCGTGCTGGGCATTTTCATGCTCTTTAGAACTCTACAAATTATCCCTTTATCTTGTCGCAAAACGTTCATTTGGTAAAGTATTGTCATGTGATTAGTCCAAAATGTTACCTCATAATTGCCTAATGGTAAATTTGCACACCCACGCGTCTTTCCACGCTACAGAATCGCGTGGTGAAACATCAAGTTAATCTGCAAACACAGTAAAGGTTTCAATAAAAAGTATCTTCTACTTCATATTAAGAATATTTGATACTGATTTATTAAATGAAAAGCAAAAACGTTCTAAAATGTTTGTGGAAAAAACTCCTTAAGCGTTATATAATCTCTATTCAATTGTAGTTTTACCCTTGATGACTAAATTAGATGTTCAAATGGATGTGCATATGTTTAATTAGGCATGACATTTTAAAACTTGGTATGACTTGTATATCATAATAGTTGCCATTTCAAATTTCCCGTAATGCAATGATTGCCATTACATTTTCTGTATACCTATTCAAAGGTTACTGAAGATATTTAAAGAGTCTACTCGGTATAGCTTTGGATTCAGCGTTCTAATAATTTAAGAACATCATGATATCTGCACTGATATCTCTAATGAATTATATAAATAAAAAGCAATCCTAAAGATTTTAAGGCTGGAAGGAGTAAAACATATGTGAGGTAAGTACTTGAATTATGAAATCAACAGATCTCCTTGACCACTCAACAGAAACGCAGATTAGAAGCAGCTAAGATGAAACTACTAAGACGAGTTCCAGCATATAACTTACTGGACCACAGACGTAATGTCGAGCTGAATGTACCCTGCATTCTAGAAATGATACAAAAATATACGAACATATGGCATGATCGTGTACTTAGAATGCAGACAACTTGCTTACCTAATATATTATATTATTATAAACCACAAGGAAGAAGAAGCATAGGTCGACCAAGAAGACAACGGCATGGCCAGTTTAAATAACGTGGTGGAGCGGAACAGGCCATATCGTCTAAATCGTATTGTTCATGATATTTTGCAAAAGTGATCCAGAAACGCCTCCAGACCATGCTCGACAGGCACAACATCCGTCATCCCGAGCAGTTTGGCTTCCGTCGCCAACATTCTACCACTCACTAGCTTCTTCGCCTCGTGAACGAGGTGCGCGAGTTCAACAATCGACACTATGTTGCAACGCTCTTTTTAAACATCTCCCGAGCCATCGGTACAGTGTGGCACCAAGGTCTCCTACATCGACTCAGCAACTACGACACACCTTAGCTGTTCATCTGATACAGTTTTCTCTCAAACCGCACCTTCATTGTCACCAGAGACAGCATTGATTCCCAGACCTACAACATCAATATAGGCGTACTTCTAGGCAGTGTTTTGGACCCCTGCTATTCCTAACTCTTCCCCCTCTCCGGGGCTGCCAGGTCTACCTGTTCGCTGATAACGCTGCAATTACCATAGTATGATATCATCATGCTATTGCAGTGCAACGTCTTCAGTGCTATGCCGACATACTGACAGCATGGTTCACCGAGTGGCGTCTAAGATCAGCGCCACCAAGCCCACTGACTGCACCTTCACCAGACCCTCACCTCCAGGAAGTTGACGAGCAGGAGAAATTGTACCATGGTCCACTAAGGCAACACCCCTGGTGTGCTACTAGACATGCGTCTAACCTGGAAGGCACATATCTCATCCCTGGCATACAAAGTCAGTAGAAGAATCATCTAGTTTTACCCCGTGTAAGAAATCACCTATACATTAACAAAAACTACTGATCTACAAACAGTTGATCCGGCCTGCACTGGTCTATGCCTGCCAAGTCTGGGGAGGTGTAGCTAAACCCAATCTAGGTCCTCCAAAACCGATACCTTCGGCAGCTACCAGTGCTGAATGACAAGACACATTCTGAGCTCTCTTTCCCCACCTTAATACGGTACATCCACAATCTCTCCAATAGTTCTTATGTCAGACTTCCCTCCAGCTTCAAACCACCAATCCGTCGCCTCGAGGAATATAACATTCACCCCGAGGAAACCTACAAACGACCCAGACATGACTAGGCTAACAGCAATAATTAAACAACGAAAATCATCACCATTATCACCAGCTTTATCATAACTATAAAAAAAACCTTTCATATCTATCCCCATCTTAGTCTTCTATTCTCTGATTTTCCATCCCTGAACTAAGTTACCACTATTTACCCATCATCATTGTTATATTAACCAACCCAAAACCAGCAAGATATTTAGTCCCGATACGGCAACAGTCGAGGACGCCTCCCAAAGATGGAGGATAGCCCCTCAGTGACATCACGAATGGGCACATGCATGTATTATTTCATGTCGAAGTTTTGTACTCTATCCATTACACTACACGTATACAACATTCACATGAGTTTTAATACTTACTTTTGTTTTACGTAACACATACACCGCTTGACCGATCACTGTGAAATTTGGCACGCGTTTGTATTTAGTGTTTGTCGAAAAAGTTTCTATTCCATCCATCTTACTATACAAGTAACTTTCACATGGTTTTTGTACTCGCTTTTCTTTTACATGTTAAACTCACTTATCCTTCCATACTGGTCCTCCGACATAAGATTCATCAACTTTCTATGACTGAAATAGAAATGACACAGCTTGCATTCAAACCGTTTTCTCCACTGATTTTTCTTTTAGGCAACAGATAATATTTCTTTCACTATTCCCCTTCGATATACAGTTTATACTGTTATTCATTATTCGCATAGAAATGCAACGCATTATATTCACACGATTTTCTCTACGCACTTTTCTTGTATGAAAGAGAATCACACTTCTTTCTGTACTCCCTCTTCTAAAAACAAGGCGTACAATTTTCCATATGTTTGAAATTGAAATGAAACCCATTACATTCATATGGTTATCTATAGTGATGTTTCTTTTATATACAAATTCACATTTCTTTCTCAATTACCTCTTCTAAAAAGAATTCATACAATTTTCTATATTACTGACATAAAAATGCGACGGTTTACATTCACACAGCTTTCTGTATACACTTTCATCCTGTGGTATTTGCAATTGTTCGGCGGTACTTTTGTATAGTGTTTTCCCCGTGCTTTTTTTATTTATTTTGGGTTCTTTATTGTAAGTTTAAACGTAAGTTTAAAAGTTGTAAAGATAAAATAATTGTAAACTACGGTTAACACCGGGTATTTCAGCTAGTACTTTATACATATATTTCAATAAGTGGTACGTTTTTGGAGCAGTGAATGTTTGTATATTTTATGGTTTATCAGTTGCACATTTGCATATTCACAGGCTATTTAGAAATACTTAAAACACACAGTTTCTTAATTATTTTATAATAGTCATTGCTGGTATTCTAATCAGAATCGTTACGAAATTTCTTCCATTTAAAGGGTTTCCGAAGAAGGAATTTTCTTCAAATATTTTTCTTGACATGCTTAAGCAGTGTCTAACTCAAGTATAAAATTTGGCATTTGTCAGATATTTTGGTTCTGACTTAAGCTACACTCATGTATAAACACTTACATACACGTACAAATTAATTTATAATTTTATACATGAATATATTAAATAGATCTCAGCTTCAAATAATTGTTGTAATTATTACGTAATTTTTTCAAATTTTAGTCATTAATAGCTAATTGCTAATACATTTTACTTTATAAAAGTTCGGAGCCTGGTCATCATAATTAGTACCGATACAAACAGAGGAAGGTGTATCTTTCTGTGGGATTTATTAATCGCTAAGGGGACGTCCCGCCCTTTACAGTTCTGTACAGCATTTCTGGAGGGAGTTTAACTCAAGCTGACCAAAGTAAGTAAAGAAATTATTAGTAACAAGCAAGTCGTGGAATATGAACACCCTCAAAGAAATGGCCTAGCAATATAAATTTCTACCTATATATGGCACAGATATAGAAAAGAATCTTTCGGTGACAGAAATACTTCTGTATTCTGTGTGAGGACGTCACCTAACGCACGGGAAACTAAATAGAAAAGAAAAGGAATGCTGAATAGACGTGAGATATTTTTCACCGCACCTGATTAGACGTGATAAAGTACAAAACTAATCACGCAAAATATATGGGGCATTGGAGTAAAATTTGAGTTAAAGTAGTATTTATAGCCACTAACTATATTTATGTTTTCTATTTGCCAATGGAACTGAAATACGTTGGCTAAAACCCTACGGTACTATTTTCATAACGGTTGTTTCTGCCTGCAGATGTGCTCCTGTTGTATGGAGCACAAGGGATACCTTGTATGTTTATAAATTTTGTGATTTTAATTTACAAAGCGTATTTTTTACTTCAATGAGAGTGATTGTGCAATGTTGGTAATTATTTATTGTGAATGCCATAGCGCCCCCAGGAGTTTTTATAGCCCAATGGGGCCGACCTGAGTTGTTGGATTAGGGGTTTACCTCCAGCCCACAAATATTCCAGTGACTGGTGACCTTATAATAACTGTACCGTCCGTTCTACAGGGATGAAAATATTGTCGAAGTAACCTGAGTTTATGGGTGAGGGTTACTCAGGTTACTTCTACAAGGTTAGGAGATACGATAGTCCGATGAAAGCTTGTGCTTTAGAGCAGACAACTTTGGATTCTGTAAATATAAGGGTGACAAACTTGCTCTGCTTCAGGTTGGCTACTTATCTAAGAGATAAACAATAAAGACAGCCCGTAATACACATACATACTTCACTCCTTTCACTAAATTCTTGGGACCATCTCTGTCGTGGACGTCCTCTGCTCCTTTTTCCAAGCGTTGTGGCATAGGCCCATCTGCTTTGAGAAATCCTGGCCACGGGTCCTCCCCATCGGTATTTAAGGGTTCTTGATCCAGTGGCAGCATCCTCCATTCCATTATTTCTTCTTAGCTCCTCATTTCGTACTTTGTCCATGAGTTTGATCTTCAATAGCTTCCTTTCCATTTTCCGCTGGCAGACCTGTGTCATCTCAGTCTGTTTTCTTGTAAATCTCCCAGTCTGACTGCCATAGAGGAGCACTGGGATGACGCAAGTTAGCAGAGTTTCAAATTTTGTTGCCAGGCCAATCTATTGTTTCATTAGAATAATTTTTAAATTCCAACACTTTCCTCGGGCAACTCTTATTCTTCTTTGGGGCTCATTTTCCCTTTTCCCTACCGTGCTAATTGTTTGTCCCAGATAGATGAATGCGCTGCAACATTGGATTGAAATTGATGTTTCTCTTAAACTGGTAATGACTCTGGTTTTTGTCGGGTTCATCTACAACCCTACTTCTTGCTTATCTATGAGACATCAAAACAAACTTAAGGAGAAGAAATTAAAAATTAAAACAGGAATAGAACGGCTTAATCAAATATTTGGCCCAATAGTAAGCTGAATTAAAATAAAACTTAATTAAACTTAACCTAATAAAGCTAAAATCCTTAAAAATTAAAACCTTAAATAAACTGAAGCAGACAATAATAAACTGTTACAAAATAATAGCCCTCCTCTATGTTTATATGATGATCAGAGTTGGACTTAAAAAGGGAAATTTAAACCGAGTAAATACAAAAATAAAACATTTTATGACCAACCAGAGGATAAGAAACGAAACCTAAGGCAAAAGTTAGGTAAACGCAATACCAGGTATCCCAGCGTATCCGTCTTTGGCATAAGTAGATATCTCTTTGTGCGTTAAAACAGTTGCAGGGTGCAACGGGGAAATTCCTATGAACCGGATGACAGTGGTATGTGTGAACTTCGTTCTGCTTATCAGCGAACAGAGGTAATTCCCAGGCTTGAACCAGCATGTGTATGTCTATGATAATGACAGCATAAGCAACAGAAAGGGTTTTAGAATATTTTTCACTTTACTTACTGGATATATATTTTCCAGGGAATAAACTCACTCCTGCATATGCTTCTATTATCTAACATTAAGGATTACACATTGTAAAGTGCCGTAACAAAGTCCATGCATACATGGGGGCACGTAATGATTCACTGGTATTTCTTTGTTTATTACTGTTATTATTGCTACGGTTATTATATTATTATATTATATTATTATTATCATATTATATTATTACTACTATTTTTGTAGGAATGCGTGTGGCATCGGTGCAAAATTCACCCTAATCTACAACTCCATGACTGATTTTGCCCGTTAGTGTTAACAAGGTTCGACAAATACTTGTGGACAACCTTGACCCTCTTGAAAGCATTCTTTGGAGCAACGAATTCTGTTTCAGCAATGATGCCACTACAAATAGACACAACATGCACTATTCGGTCTCTCACAATGCTCACTGGGTACGAAATGCTCACTGGTGTGGTATTCTTGGGGTCAAAGTTATCGGACATAGTTATCTTTCTCCTAGCCAGATTTAGAGGACCACATTATCTGGAACTCCTGCAAGGTGAGCTTTAGGACGCTGGAACGATGGGGGTCCAATATCTTGGACACCATGATCTCCTGATCTAACCCCATTAGATGTTTTTTCTCTTCGAGTCACATCAAGGATATTGCGTTTGAAACAGATCGCCTCAGTGTAGAGGTCTTACGTCAAAGGATCGTTGAAGTATGTACCTCTGTCACATCCTCAGTCCTCAGAAACGTCCACAGGGAAACAATGAGACGGAGGCATTTTGAATCAATCAATAGGAATCATTTTTAGCAGCCATTCTACGAATGAAATCAGCACAACAGTGATTTTTGATAAACATATTAGTAACGATGAGAGTAATAGGATGGTAATAAACCATATCAGTAACAAAATAGTAATATAATAATGATAGTAAAACTATAATCGATTAAAATAAAACTAACAATTATTGTAATGATAATGATTATGATGATAGCAGTGACTAGAAAAATTATAACAATAACTAACAATAGTAATTGAACTAACAAAAATAATGAAGATACTGAGATAATGATAATAACAGTAATAACTAGAAACAAAAATAATAACAATAATAAAGAATAATGACATTCATTAGAAATGAACAAATGCCGATGAAACATTCCGTGCCCTCATGTTTACATGGATTTTGTTACGCCACCTTACAATCTGTAATCCGTAATGTTAGACAATAGCAGCATATACAGGAGTGAGTATATTCCCTGGAAAATAAATATCCTGCAAGTGAAGTGGAGAGTATCCTAAGTCCTTCATGGTTGTTTATACTGTTATGGTATTTTGCTACGGACTACACACGATAGTTCAAACCTGGAAACTACCTCTCTTCACTGAAAAGCAGGACGAAGTTCGCTCATGCCACTGGCTTCCGGTTCTCAGGAATTTCTCCGTTGCGCCCTGCAACTGTTTTAACGCACAAAGGGATATCTATTTATGCCAAAGGCGCATGAGTTGGGCCACCTGGTATAAACGAGCAGATGATATCTTAGCTCAAAGAATAAGCAAGTTCACTGTAATTCTCTGGAACTGGAAGTGTTAACAATCATAATTTATTTGTGTATCATCATGCAGTTGTAACATTTTCCGAATGGCTTCCCCATTTGCAGGTTAATGTACAAATAAGTGATTAGTGTTAATCACTCCAGATCGCTGCCAAAGAATTACGAAGATAAAATATGTTATGCGAAGTATTACACTCCGACAATATTTTGGGATGACGAAGGCTGGTTATCAATCAAGCGATTAGCATTATACAAGAGGGGACGTGGAAAGGTCATCTCAGTCCTGACAACAGTGTGACAAAGCGACCAAAGTCCAGTCAAATTACTTTACTCACTTTATTTGTCTCCGAAACTTTTGAACACATACACAGTTCTCTTCTACTGATGTTAATACAGTCTTTCGAGATATTACAACTCACAACTGTTTTCTTCTCGTAGCCTTGATTCAGTCCTCTCATTGTCTTTCTTCACCTTCACTGTATTTCATACACTAACATCGACGGTAAAATCACTGAGCACTCATTAAAGCTTCTTCATTTCGACGCGACATATCTATCACAACAATAATACACACACACACACACACACACACACACACACACACACACACACACACACACACACACACACATACGCGCGCGCGCGCAGACACACAGAGCTGTCTCGCGCTCACTGACACACTGACCGACTCATGTCTGTAGCCATAACTCACATGATGCCGTAAAACGGACCACTGTCTAACTTCCATAAACTCGTTGGTCGACGCATGCCTCTCGAAGGTCCAGCAACCCTTTGTTATGCGCCGCACTCATTGTTATTAGTCACGTATACCCAACGAGTCGCGCGAGGCCTTCTGACAGCGTATTTGTGACATTACTTGGTATGTGGTGTGAAGTAACTGAGCCCGGACTATCCTTTGTTGTGCGCCGCTTCCGGCGTCGCAATACTTTTATAGTCTTCAACCTATTGAATGTATCTAACGTGACAATATGCCAAAATAGAGTAAAGCACAAAACTCTAATTTTTATCCCAGACCAGCATTTCTATTTGAATATTGAAGGCAATGTTCTGCAAGCTTTGCTTATACTTTAATGTAGCCACTGGTTTTTGCAGTGTGCTCCTATAACACGCATGTTAATATTTTATTTTAATGATGTGAAATGCTTGTACTCATCCTCAATTAAATTAAAATTCGTTAATGTAATTTACTTTATATATTTTCATTTAATTACTTCTCTTGCCTGAACAATAATTATAAAAGCGATATCATTATCCGATTAAATTGTTAATCACACTTAATTTGCTAATCATGCGATGTATAAGCAAACAGCGTAGATTGCTCTATTTTCCTTTCAAATCTTCAAACTTCAGATTTACTGTACTTCGATGATTGGTATCATTTCATTTTTTACCATATGCGCTTTTGCTGTAAGTTATTTAAACCGCGTCCTTAGTTCTCGTTTCAAGATAGTTTTTTAATTCTATGCTGTTTAAATATTTAATATGTCTCTTTCACTTTTTTCATGATATTCTTTTAGGTGCATATGTCTTGGAAGTGAATGATGTTTTGAACATTTCACTACGCGAGTAATGTAGACAGCCAACAATGTGAACTACCTTTAGTTATAACCGAGCTAGATGGCTCTGCGGTAATATGTGAGACCCGCATTAGGAGGTCACGGGTTCGATTCCTGTGACCGACCTTCCTGACCCATGGGTTTTCCCTGCACACCAGATGAACTGTGGGAAGGATAATTACATTCCTCGAATTTCCTGTCCTTTCATAGTATTTGTTTCTCCTTTTAATACTGTCGTCTAGGATCGGAACTGTTGGCGATGGACGAGTTAGCGCTGCCGTCTGCGTGATTTGCGCACTGTAACTGCATCTTTCGACAGATAACTGATCTTGTAGATGCCAGGCCTGCCAAGGGGACCGCTGTCAAAACCTTTGTGGTTGGTGACTGCTTGGCAAAACCTGGTCGAGGTGAAGAATCTCCAGCACATGTTAGGGACCCTCACATCAACTCGCTACTCACTTGTAGATCACTCATTCCATTTCTTCTCCCCAGGGGCTGACACAATAGATGGGCTCAGTCTAGAATCCCCTCCATATATATTCTGCTCTATGTGTCTATCTTTGTGTGTGTATATATATGACCCCGAGGTTCATAGAGCTTAAAGTTAGCTGATATTCGTCTTTTCGTGCTAAAGAGAAACCTCGGAAAGAAAGGCTTACCCGGATAACTTACACTGACCGAGATTCGAATGCATGGCCCCTTGAATTTAAGGCAGACACGCTACCCCTATACCACAGAGGCGGGCTAAATGACTTGTTATTGAACTAAATTATGACATTACTAAGGTAAGGGCGGCAAAACGAACAGGCTAAGGTGATTTTTCAAAATCACGGGATACTAATTATTGCAGAAACACGCATTGTTTTTAACAGAAACACTAATCATTCATTTAAATAAATTGAACATTTCTTCTTCGGAATGAGATACGAGAGCGGGAAAAAAAACATTAGTTAAAGCATGTTACAATGTTTACCTGCCCTATGGACACCAACATCGTTATTCATTTTTTATATGCTAGTCGTGGAAAGAGGACGGAATTGGAAAGCTTTTAAAAGCTCAAAGCCTACTGTATTCCCACATTTCCCTTGCACCTATAAGAATATAAGTAATAAAATAGTTTCTCCATATTATAGTTAGTTCAAGAGCAGTGAAAGTCATGTGAGTGCAACAGATCAGATTTTTACTTTCTCTACTGCGTATAGTAAAGTAGAGGAAGTACTGCATTCCACCCAAAAATCGATATCGAGATTTCAACGGAAACATATGTTTTAAGACCCCCGGAATAAAAAAGCACTTTTAGAAAAAGGTTTGCGCGGGCATGTGTGTGTGTCTGTCAGTCTATGGACAGCATAACTCAAAAGGAAAAGTTGGCTAAAAACCAAATTATTTATTGAAGTGTAGTGTATTTCAAGGACGCGACACAAACATTTTGAAGAAAATTCCTCCACCCTAAATTACCTTTTACATAGTAAATTTTTCAAAAACTTTGTTTTTCAAAATGCCATATGTTTGGGATATTTTATGACACATGAAATGTATATCTTGAATTTTCTGGTCATAGCCCCTGTAGTCGTATTTACTCTGGAGCACGTTTGCATAACTGCTAAACCCTTATAGACAGACCAAATCTTAGTATACAAAAATGTAGATCTTGCTAAGCTACACAGTTTTTGTCCAAAAAAAGAAAAACTTATACAGTGAACCGTTTCGGAGATATGGCTTGTTATTTGTGTGAGTTTTGGATAACTTATACTTCTGTCAAATGGAACATAATTATTCAACTGTTTATATGTTAGTCGTGCAAAGAGAACGGAATTTGAAAGCTTTAAAATATTTGACTATCGCTCACAGCCTACTGTATTCCCATATTCTCCTTCCACCTACAAGGAAATAAGCAAATAAGATGATTTCTGCAAATGCTTATCTCAACTAACTCGAAGAACATATAGGAATAAAAGTTTGTGAGAATGGTTAGTACAAGAGTAGAGAAAGTTATGTGAGTGTAACACATCGGATCCTTTTTGTTTTGTGACGATTTTAATGTGAATAATATGTATCTTCATCGTATTAGGATTTTTCTATGTGGTTCAGTGGAAGTGAAGGCGCAATGGCATTAAGTCTGCCAAACGAAGAAAATAAATATATTTATCACTGATATTGTAGGATTTAGGAATGCTTTTCATACGTTTTAACATGAAATACAAAAAGCTACCTTTTAAAAAATGAATGTTATTTTCAAAGCATCTGTAGGAAAGCGATGCTTCTCTGGTAGTAAGCAGTTAAATAAAATCGGTAGAATTAACATATATATTACACACCCTTTGTTAAGTACATATTATGCGACTTTCTCTACTATGTATCGTAAGTAGGAGTAGAATGATATTCCACTCTAAAATTTGATACCAAGGTTTCACCGGAAATGTACCAGGTGGCCCATTGGAACCGGCTCCGCCGTAAGTAGATAACCTTTCGTGCATTAAAATATTTGCAGAACTCCACGGCGCAAGAGAGGCCAGTGACGTGTTTTACCTCTCAGCAAGACGTGCTGTGAGAGGCAGTTGAGCTAGCCTGTGCAGTCCGCGATAATTACAGTACAAACAACCGAAAGGACTCACTTTACTTACAGAATCTTCATTTTCCAATTAATAAACTCACTCCTGTATATGATGCTGTTGTCTAACATTTGAATTGCAGATTGTAAAGTGCAAGTACGTAATGTTTCATTGTCATTTCTTCGTTTCTTATGAATGTTATTGTTGTATTTTGTTATTGTTACTATTTCTAGTATTAGTATCACATTGTTATTACATTTTATCATTTTACTCCTCTTAGTTTATTACTGTTAATTATTATTGATTGTTTATTATTGTTTCTCTTATCATTATTGTAATAATTATATTTTTTATTATTTTATTAGTGTGTTTATTAGCATTATTATGTTTATCATCATTATTATTGTTGGTAATTGTTATTATTACAAAAGATTTCATAGCACAGTTATTATTTAATATGTTTCTCATTCGAATGGTCTCCTTTGAAAATATTTTATATCAATAAGTGTACTCTGAAATTTACAGAGTTAGAGGTCAGGAATAAAATAGATCAAAAGCTAAGATTCCGGGGCTTGGTTAGTATCTTCGTCGCCGTTTTCCGCCCCATTGTCTTCAATTATAATTGTTTCAATTCTTTGTCCATATTTCCCACTTTTTCTTCTCTTGTCAAGACATGCGTGACTTTTCTCCCCTAAGAGTCGCAAATGATGCTCTTTTCTCATGGTTTTATTCTTCTTGCATAGGTTTGCGAACAGAACAGTGTGAGACGCTTGGGGCTGCAGCAACTATTTCTTGCAATTTTTGTAATTCCTTTTAACTTTTTTATTGTTTATTTGAAAAATTCCGCAGAATAGCTATATTTATGCTTATCCCCTATCTTCAAGTATTTACAATCGTTAACAACCACCTTACAATTCTGACTGTGAATGAGTTTCATTTTAACTTAGAAATTAAAGGAGGATTAACTCAATATATACACACGTCCGTACAATACTTTACAGTGAACTATGCACAGGAGCAGACGATTCACCTGCGCACCACATCAAGTAACACGACGTAAGGTTGCTGATTATACGAGAGAGAGGGTTATATCCAGGGTTGCTAACTGTTTTTTGGATCAAGCTCACGGTTCTACAATTAATGCAGATACACACGCAGCCCCTGATAAGAACCTTTAAATCGCGTTAAGTGAAACAAAAGAATGGAATTAAGCAAAGCTTCGATAATGTAGTTTGCATACAAAAGGCTAACTACATACACATGCACTTTAGAGTGCTTTATATTCTGTTTATGTTCAGCTTACAATGTAGATCTGATGGCTTTGATGTTTAGATTTACTCTCTGAAGCGTATACTGAATGATGATGATGATGATGATGATGATCATAATAATAATAATAATAATAATAATAATAATAATAATAATAATAATAATAATAATAATAATAATAATAATAATAATAATAATAATAATAATAATAATAATAATAATAATTAATAATAATAATAATAATAATAATAATAATAATAATAATAATAATAATAATAATAATAATAATAATAATAATAATAATAATAATAATAATAATAATAATAATAATAATAATAATAATAATAATAATAATAATAAATACAACTATAACATTCACAAGAAACGATGAAATGCCAATGAAACATTACGTACTTGCGCTTTATAATCTGCAATTCAAATGTTAGATAATAGCACCATATACAGGAGCGAGTTTATTCCCTGGAAAATGAAGATCCTATAAGTAAAGTAACACCTTTTGGGTTGTTTATACTGTTATTGTCTATTATCACAGACTGCACAGGCTTGTTCAACTGCCCCTCACCGCACGTCTCGCTGAGAGGTAAAACACGCCACTGGCCGTTCGCGCTGGCCTTTTGTTTTTACTCCGGTCTCCTTTCCTGATGGGTAGCAGAGCTGGACTAACAGTCGCTTGCATCTCTGTGCGGTGAGCCCGCCTATAACCTTGCAAACCACCCTGCGAGGTATAGGGCAGTGGTGCCAGCATTTGTGAGTCGTTATCCTGCTCCTGGTGCACCATCAAGTGCGGTTCTACGAGGGCGCTTTTGAGGATATACTGTGAGTGCTAACAATCGCAGATCAGAGACGTCTTCTGTTCGATTCCCCGCGAATGAAGTGGGCCGAAGTAGAATTAACTTCGCGCGATTTTATTGCGCACTTATGTACTTCACGAAGAAAAGTGGAGTGACACAAAACATTGAATTGATCACATTATGAAGTAACAGTGTGAAATAAGTGATAGTTGAAGTAGATCGCATTTGGGAGTGACAGTGAGAACTCAGTGAATGAGAGTAAAACCTGAACAAAGGCACAATATTATCTAATCTATTCTTAAGATTAAAACACACATGCAGACACACACATAAACAAAAATAGGTTTGTATACATTTAACCGCCTGACCGATCATCATGCAATTCGGCAATATATGTATATTGCAGTCGGTGCTGAGATCTCCAGTAGGAAACTTCGACCTCGCCGCCACTGAAGATGTCTGCCGTAGTCGCAGACGAAACGTTTGGGAAGAAGAAGGAACCCAATAGACCACGGCCCACAAGCCCGGTTAATATTGCATCTAGAATATATGTATTATTCAATGTAAGTTTTATGCTATCCATTTTACTATGCAACGTATTACATTCACATAGTTTCCTATATTCGCTTTTCTTTTACGAACACAATCACCTGTTCTGCTCTACTTCCTCTTCTACAAACAATTCATACAATTTTCTGCATGTTTGAAGTAGAAATGCTACGTATTAAATTCACTCTACTTGCCTTTCTTTCACGCATCGCATGCAAACAATGTATGCAATTTTCTGTATGATTGAAATAGAGCTCCAATGTATTACGTACATGATTCTCTCTTCGCACTCTTCGTTTACGACACAATCACATTCCTTCTTCTACAAACAATTCATATAATTTTTTTATTTGTTTGAAATAAAAATGCATCATGACACTATCACATGGTTTTCTTTACTAGCTAGTATTGTGGTTGTTTAACAGTCCTTTTGCTCACTTCGCGGTATATTTTTTTTTGTCATTCTTTATAGCATATAAGCGTTTTTATTAATTCCTTACTTAAGTGTACTAAATAGTATTTCTTCAATGTCTCCAAAGAAACACAGTGTAGCTTAACTATGAAAGTTGTGAGGATAAATGTCGAACCACGGGCAACGTAGTTACTTATGTGTAGGTATAGGCGTAGACAAGGGATTAGAACGCATGGAAAATATGTTGAAAAGTTGTATCATAGCCTATACTTTTTACTGTTGTTGAGGTGTAAGTAATAGGTTTGGTCCAGATCGGTATTAAGGTACAGATTCCTATGTATCTGTACATATATGAGGGAATTTTGGATATGAAACATTATTAATGTTTTATCCTGTAGATTGAGAGAGGTCAGGTTTGGTTCATATCTCACAGAACTGAAACTATGCATTCCCTAGATTAGAAGGCCACTTTCAGGTTTCACGCTCCAGAACAGTTTCTGAACAGATGTTATTATTCTTGCATTCTCAAAGCTCATGTAGTTCACACTACCAAGATGGTTAGAGTAATAGAAACAGCACCATCATGCCAGGTGCGTCATTATGTGATTACGGATTGCGCAGACAGCGGGATGTTTGAAGTCATGCAACAGAAGAAGAGCATTTTGTAAAGCAAAACTTCACAAAATACTCGGCTTCCATCGCTTCATCCGTCTTCCTCACCATGTACATACTTCCATAAAATATAAGGTGAGATTTATGAAAGAAATAAAGTCGTGGGTGGTGATTCACACTTTCATAAACACTCGAAATTAGCGATAATTTTACATGCTGAAACCATTTCACCTACCGCGTAAACCTTTTCTCGGATATTTTATTTCCTCTATTTTAAAAACAAACTACGTTTGAACTCGAACATATAGATTACAGACAGATAATTGTCTATTCTCAGTTAGCTTCGCGGATGAGGCTTCCCCCTAAAAACAATGGAACTCAGCACAGGTGGGGGGCCTTGCTAGACCCTTTTGTGGGCGAAAGACCGCGATCCAAGAAAATAACGGAGAAAGAAAAAAAACTAATCTATCATTGCTTGTTAAAAAGCAGACTCAGGACTTACTACACTCTTGTACTTTATTAGTTAGTGTCACAAGGTGTTTGCGTGATGCACAATGCCACGTTGTGTTGTGAGGGATAATATTATAATACTACACGCCCATGTTATTCATTACAGTACGTATATGTAATTATTAGTTTGTCATTGTGAACCAATAAATATTAGTTGAGAGAGTAGGTACATAGTTTTCGTGCCAGTGATATGCTTCAAAAAGTGATAATTACTTTACGCAGCGCTCCAGTTGTTTTACTGCATCTGCAACCAATTGCTCAGCACCATCACCACCACCACCAGCAGCAGCAGCAACACCACCACCACCGCCGCCTCCACCACCACTTCCGCCACCACCACCACCATCACCACTTCCACCACCATCTCCACCACCGCCACCACCACCACCATCTCCACCACCACCACCATCACCTCCACCACCGCCACCACCACCATCACCTCCACCACCACCACCATATCCACCACCACTTCCACCACCACCACCATCTCCACCACCACCGCCACCACCACTACCACCACCATCACCTCCACCACCGCCACCACCACCATCTCCACCACCACCACCATCACCACTTCCACCACCACCATCTCCACCACCGCCACCACCACCACCACCATCTCCACCACCACCACCATCACCTCCACCACCGCCACCACCACCATCACCTCCACCACCACCACCACCACTACCACCACCATCACCTCCACCACCGCCACCACCACCATCTCCACCACCACCACCATCACCACTTCCACCACCACCATCTCCACCACCGCCACCACCACCACCACCATCTCCACCACCACCACCATCACCTCCACCACCGCCACCACCACCATCACCTCCACCACCACCACCATATCCACCACCACCAGCACCACCGCCACCACCACCACTTCCACCACCACCACCATCACCACCATCACCTCCACCACCATCGCCTCCACCACCGCCACCACCACCATCACCTCCACCACCACCACCATCTCCACCACCACCATCATCAGCACCACCGCCACCACCACCACTTCCACCACCACCATCACCACTTCCACCACCACCATCTCCACCACCACCGCCACCACCACTACCACCACCATCACCTCCACCACCGCCACCACCACCATCTCCACCACCACCACCATCACCACTTCCACCACCACCATCTCCACCACCACCACCGCCACCACCACCATCACCACTTCCACCACCACCATCTCCACCATCTCCACCATCTCCACCGCCACCACCATCTCCACCACCACCACTGCCACCACCACCACCATCACCATCACCTCCACCACCGCCACCACCACCACCACCATCTCCACCACCACCATCACCACTTCCACCACCACCGCCACCATCTCCACCACCACCACCACCATCTCCACCACCACCGCC
This sequence comes from Tenodera sinensis, assembly GCA_030765045.1. Classification (NCBI taxonomy): domain Eukaryota; kingdom Metazoa; phylum Arthropoda; class Insecta; order Mantodea; family Mantidae; genus Tenodera; species Tenodera sinensis. The sequence continues at coordinate 117,297,863 of CM060963.1, read as the reverse complement.
ACCATCACCACCACCACCATCTCCACCACCACCACCACCATCTCCACCACCACCACCATCTCCACCACCACCACCGTTACCATCTCCACCACCACCACCGCCACCACCACCATCACCTCCACCACCACCACCATTACCATCACCTCCACCTCCACCACCGCCACCACCACCACCGCCACCACCGCCACCATCACCGCCACCACCACCATCAGCAGCAGCACCACCATCACCACCGCCACTGCTACCACCACTGCCACCACCGCCACCACCACCTCCACCTCCACCACCGCCGCCACCGCCACCGCCACCACCGCCACCCTCGCCACCACCGCCACCGCCACCACCGCCACCACCGCCTCCACCGCCACCACCGCCACCACCACCACGCCACCACCGGCACCACCGCCACCACCACCTTCACCTCCACCACCACCGCCACCGCCACAACCACCGCCACCACCGCCATCACCGCCACCACCGCCACCACCACCGCCACCACCGCCACCACCGCCACCACCGCAACCACCTCCACCGCCGCCACCACCACCGCCACCACCGCCACCACCACCGCCACCACCGCCACCGCCTGTTAATTAAATCTTCAACATCAGTTTTAAGCAACGCCATGAAGCCACTATACTTGGGCTAGCTTTGCCATCTTACGATACTTAATGCAAGGCTCACTACCCCTACCATGCTAGTTATGGTTAATAACTTGATTCAGAATCTCATGCCCAACTCTAATTGAGCTAACTATGTTTTCGAGCCTGTTCCTTCCCCTAATTCAACTGGAAGAAGCGAAAGTGCAGCAATGTTGAAACTATTTGTATTTATTTCCCTTTATCTTATCATTTAATTTCAAAATGCTTAATTCGTTCATTCCTCTTTTGGTCTCTTAACGTTAGTCCTATGACTCTTCTGAGAAACGCATTTCGGCTGTTTCTATGTTTCTCTCCTCCATACCAGTAGAGGAGCATTTCTTCAAAACTAGATAGAGCACAAATTTTGAGAAAATGAGTTATTAAGGGGTTCGGTGTGTTTTCGATGCCACCAATCGGTTTGTGAAATCAGATTTTGCATAACTCGATATTTGCCGTGTGTATAGCATGGTGAAGTATTAGTGTTTTTTCATAACTCGATAGAGCACATGCACAGCGATTTTACAAAACTCGATACAGCACAGTCTAAATGAAAATATTTATCACCTGTCAAGACCCGTCACTGGTCTGATAATAATTTGCAATATTCCGCTTGTCCGATCTTGCTTCGAAGGAATTAAATGCTATACAAAAGCCATATCATTATTTCAAAGCCTTCCCGCGGCTAAATAATATAGAGAATGATTCATTTGTTATTATCACCACACTTTTCTGATTTCAGGGGAAGAGAATGGCAATACTACTTGGCATGTGGTGCATATCAACAACAAACTCTGTTGTCATATACTGTTTCAGAACCTTTTATCAAGCGGCATTACAAAGATCTAACAATCAAACATGTTCCACACTCAGCATAGCGCAGCATTACTACAACATAGGCCGCTGTTTAAAACCATTGTTTATCACACAATTAAGAATGTTACGTTTTCTGAATCACTTCTACGACTGTGTCACTAGTGTTATGTACATAGATTGAGAATGAACCAGTCTCTCGCAAGCACAATCTAAGTCATGGAGGAAAGTATAAGCTTTGATTCTCCAGTGACTGAATCTGATGGTGGCAGGAAAATAGAAAATAACGTCTTATTCAAGCTACAACATTAATAACAAAGAACCGTCCATAAAATGTAATCATGAAACTCAAGATTATCCATCGAAGTGAATAAAGAGGGAAAGTAAGGAATACAGAGTACGAGATCTGACATATGAAGACGCTAATAATTTCCATAATAAAGTAAGACATCTATATAAAGTGAACCAAGACAAATTCCTGCTTAAATACATGACAATTAATTCTTCAAAATGAAGGAAAGTGAAGGAGGAAACTTCTAAAAGAAAATAATCTGTGAGTATTAAATATAGCATGAGAAAGGAAAATGAAGATGTTTTACCAATCTGTAAGTTTTCAGAGAATAGCAGGCATGTCTAAGATAGACTATCCCTCCTTGCAAAAGTTTTTATTCTACTGGGAATTCACCTAAAGAAAATCGAGGAGGGAATGTAAATGCTTATCATTGCTGTAAAAAATTATATTAAGAGCCACAGGTGCAGAGAAAGCCACTACAGTAGATGAAAATCTTCAAGGAATTACCTACCACCGGAATTAAACATTAAAAAAACGTGGAAAATATTTTGCGATAAAAGAGAAAAGGAAAAGCTATCCACATTTTCCTTATCCAAAAAAAGTTTATTTATTATAAATGTAAGAAGTTTTATTCTGTAATGAACGAAGATGTAATTAAAATCTGTTTCGACATGCAGCAAAATCAGGCACTACCTAAATGATCAATAGGTGAAGTGTATTATTCCAGGCAAGTTTGGTACTATAACCTTTGCATTATGATTCACTCTAAACCACAAATGAAAGAGAACATACATTTCTACACTTGGTTGGAAACTGAGTCATCTAGGGATGTAATCAAGTGACATCTGCTTTATTGAATTTTCTGTTAGACATAGAAAAAAATGAATCGTCCTTCCATTATTCATCTTTTCTGAGTTTTATGTCCAGGTGAAAATAAGAACAGCATACTAATGACCACGCTAATTACCTTTTTGGAAAGAAGTTCAAAATTTATGTCTATACGTCATTTCTTTTCCTTACGAGGACACAGTTTCATGATTCCTAATCGTGTATTTGGTAGGGTTGACAAGGAGTACAGAGGAAAGGAAGATATTTGGCACCTAATGATTACTACCCAATTCTGCAACCCCATGGAGTTGCCAAAGTTGTCAACAGGGACTGGCAAATCAAAACACTGAAGGAGACTACTCGGAAGATTGTAAAAGCAAAGCTGCCATTTAACATAGGAACGTAACGTGTCATATCATACAAAAAGTCTTCTACAAGCACGTATAATGTTTCTATAACTGTGCAGAACACTTACACTGCGTCACCTGTGGAGGTTTCTATTTACAAATCTGGAATTAAAACAGGCCACAAAGAAATGCTGAGGTTCTCATGCCTACAGAAGATGGACATGGTGTCCAGTAAGAAGAAGAAAGATGTAAAACAACTCATGCAATTTTTTGAAATTCCAGAAGAAGCAAAAGGATTTTATGAAGATGTTCTGAGCGACTGTTAAGATATCAAATAAGCGTACACATTATTACTTACTAGTTTAATCACGATGTGTTCTTAAAGTTCTGTATTTATTAATTTAACAATTTTGTAACCTTTTATAAATGTCTATTATTTCATTAATGTAACAATGTTGATTTAGCCATTTATTAAATTTGTATACTGTACATAAAAATAAATTATGAAGAAATGAAAATTAAATTAAAACAGTAATAAAAACAATACAACTAGTAGCAAATTAAGGTTCAGTCAAATTCGCTTGTTTCATAGTCCATGTCCTCTATCGAGTTTTGAAAACAACAACCATTTTTACCTGGCCAATACTATGAAAAATATGGTTATCCTCTAGGAGTTTCACTGTTGTCTGAAATTGTCCCATGACAATGTTTAGTATTGCCAAAAATAAGTTTTTGTAATGAAAGTTCATGTACTAGAACAAAAAAATGTAATTTCTGTAAAAACATCTGTTTGTCCTCTATTGAGTTTTGAAAAAAAAAATGACGTTACTTTCCTGACTTATAATTTTAACGCGGCTTTCTGACCTTACATACTAAATGTGCCACCAACATTTGAATTAATAATTGAAAAACCCCTTCGGATGAGAGAGACGGGAAATACTTAAGAATACACGTCCGGAAAGCAGATCCGACGAGATGGTAAAGTACAGGAGAGGGTGGTTGTCTTAGGCACCCGACAATGCTCTCGCTGGTAGATGAATGTGGATTTAATTATAACTATATATATATATATATATATATATATATTTTTTTTTTTTTTTTTTTGAAAGGATTATTCCATATAAAGAGAAATGTAATATCATAAAACTTGTTGAAGGGTAAGCAATGTTAAACTGTGTTCGGAGCTTCAATAACCTATATCTATAACCTATATATCTGATTTAGCTCATGTCAATACTTCTGTGCAGATTTGCAGTCCATTTTACGGAAAAATTTAAAGTGCCATTTAAAGTTGTTATCGGTTTTGTCATCTCTACTTATCATCTATTATAATCCTAAATCAAATTTTTGCAATTAAAACTTAAGTATCAGTGTCGCATTATAGTACATTAATTGTATAAACAAGTGGACAATCTTCATTTAATGGTAAGATAATCAGTGAAATGTGGACAATGAAGCAGCCTAAACAAACAGGTTCAGAAGTAGTGTATTTGAGCAAGTAGGTATTATTACATTTTGACTGTTAATTTTCAGTTGCTCTTGTGCCAGTCCGCCTAAACCTGGACTAACATTTTTGTTTGCAAAGAACAAACTGTTATCCACTGCGTTTACTTAACCTCTGGGAATACCTGAAATGAATCAACATTTAGCGATTTAATCCTACGCTCATGTAAACTGAGGATAGTTCTCTGTTTAAATAATTAATAATAACTTGTGCTGTTCAAAGATACAGATACACACATATACACGACTGCTTTAAAGCAGTTCTGTAGGGGCCTCAAAACATACATTTCCGGTGAAATATCGATATGGGATGTGTGGATGGCATACAATAATTTCTCGATCTATTGCATATGACACAGCAAAAAAGAATATCAGCAATGCACTGGAGAAAATCATAAGTATTCGAAACTCCAAACCAATTTTGGAATAATCGGAAATGATTAATGTCTCCCAATAGTTTAGTACACAAATTGTGTGTTTAATGGCGTCTACAACTTCTTCGCAATAAAGTTTTGTCAATCACTAGTACTTTACCAAGTATATAGCATTATACAAGAAGAATGCTTCACAAGCTATTCAAAGAAAGCTCAAGATATCAATTTATTTACCATGTAAATATCTGAAAATTAAACAATTTTAATCAAATTTGTTTCAGTCATTTTTCAGAGAATTAAAATTAAAAACAATTTCCGAGTAAACAGTAATTCGAGGTAGAAATATTTTGTTTAAAATCTGTGTGTCGCATTCTTGGATGTTCCTGAACGTAAACACTAAGTCTAATAGTTAATCGGTTTAAACTTCTTTCCATATCATAGCTTTTTTATAGTATCACAAAAATACACACACACACACACACACACACACACACACACACACACACACACACACACACACACACACACACACATGGACGTTTTTACAAAATGCATTCTTGGAGTCAGGGGACCACAAAAAATGTATTTCCAGTACCTTCTCTTCTTAGGTACTACTGGCAAATAGTAGAAAACGTAAAAATCAGTAAGTAGCAGAAAGTATAAAAGAAATGTTATTGAAATTCGCAACAAGCTGCTGGATCGTCGCGCGGGTGGTGAGTTCTTTCCCCTGCCTCTCACGACATACTCCAAATTTCCAATCGTATAACTACATCGAGTGAGTCTTCTCATCCTGCGGATTAGTAACTATGTAACCTGCTTTTACAGACGAGGCCCTCAATCTAAAAAGAGCATGTTTAGAAAAAAGTCCTGTATGTGTGTGTGTGTGTCTGTCAGTCGGTGGACAGCATAACCCAAAAACGAAAAGGCGCTTGAAAACCAAAGCTGGTATTTAAGGATGCGATACGAACATTTTGAAGAAAATTGCTGCACTCTATACTACCCTTTCAATGGAGAACTTTTCCAAAATTTTGATTTTCCTGAAAATGGCTCTAACGATTTTGTTTAAAATGCCATATGTTTGAGGCATTTTTATGACAAATGAAATGTATGTCTTGAATTTTCTGGCTATAGCCACCGTAGTCTTATTTACTCTGGATGACTTTTGCAAAACGGTAAACCGTAAGAGATAGACCAAATCTTACTATAGTAAACATGTAAATCTTGCTAAAATACACAATTTATGTCTAAATAATTTTTTTGCAGAGTGAACCATTTCGGGATATGCCTTGTTATTTGTATGAGCTCTGGAGAACTTATACTTCTGTCAAATGAAACATCGTTGTTCATTTTTTATATGTATCTTAACCGTGCAAAGAAAACGGAGTTTGAAAGCTTTAAGAGATTTTAATGTCGATCAAAGCCTGATGTATTCCCATATTCTCCTTGCACCTACAAGGAAATAAGCAATAAGATAATTTCTGCAAACGTTTATCTCAACTAACATGAAGAGGAATAGAGTTTGTAAGAATGGTTAGTACAAGAGTAGAGAAAGTCATGTGAGTGCAACACATCAGATTTTTATGTATGTTCCGAGAATGTTCTAGCAAATCATGAGTTCTTTGCGAATGCACTAGGAAGCAGATTTGCGTATAAATAAGTTCCATCCGTTAGCGCTCAGTGAGGCCCAAGGTAAAGGTTTATCTGTGTGATGGTGCGGAATGTTGTCACACTCTCTGTTGAATGCACTACTTTGGGAACCAGAGAGGTTCACAACAATCATAATATGGGCTTGCAAACGTCTTCTAGTTTTATGTACGTACTGTATCTATTTTTTAAACCCTCAGAACCATTTATTGCCTTTCCTTTGTATGAAATAATAGCTTTAAATAGTAAACTGTTAAGTAATTATACGTTTGTAAGTTATAACTACAGTAATATTATGCATCTGTTTATGATTTTCATTAAAGCGTATTCTAACAACTAAGAATTTCTGTTTTTATGAAATTAATTAATTTAATTAAGTAAAGCAGCTCTTTCATGCCAAGCTATCAATTCTAACTAAATGTATTAAACATAGAAACTACGTTCAAGTGGCAGTATTTGAACCTGGAACCTTGACCACTAAAGACCAACGTGTACGGTGTTACTCTACGAGAGAAAGTCACTTAATGCATAGCGATACACAGCAGCCATTACAGCCAAAATTGTTTCAGCTCGATGCAGTAGACATGGTTTACGACATAGCCTGTAAAACGCCGGGATGCATAACTTCTCAATCCACAGGCTGTGAAGTGTCATTGGTATATATACCAGCGTGCTCACAGTGACTTAATGAATACGTGTTGTTAATGTTACAAACTGCTGCTTATTCAATGCGTTCTCCGAGTGAGGTTTCCACCTAAAAATCATAGCAGTATTTGTAAACGATAACTATTTAATTACGCATCACAAATACTTACATATATTTTGCAACAGATTTTGCCTCAGTCAGTTATTAACTTCAATTTTATTAAGGCTTTAATGTCTAAAGTTTTAGCTAGAGAGATCATGTGAGTGGTTATTGCAATATGCAATAATTTATTTCCTAAATTTATGCAAAGTAAGTCGCATCCGATTTGCTCACAGAAAGTTTTTATACTCGTATTTTGAAACACTATGTTCCAGACGTAACAGTAGCGTACAGAAACATGACTCTGTGACTCTGAAACATGTTCTATTGTCTTAATAGTCTCGAGCATTTTTGATGCACGTGACTTAATATATTATTGCGGTTACTATATTACTGAAATTCTTCTCAATGTATGAAATAGCTTCAAACAAGGCTGGTGTAATTATTTGCTTCACTGCACGTATTGCGACATTTTTCTACTCGTCACAGACTTTTATTTTGTTTACAATTCTGTGGTAATATCGAGTATAATACACTGCAGCCTGTAGCCATGTCCCCCTCCGAGTTACATTTGGTTGTGGAGGCAAGGAAATTCCAGGTGCCATCTGTTTAAGTATCTTGATTTTGGAGGGTGTTTTGCGAAATATCTTTTTCGTGTTGGCTAAAAAGCATTTACATCCGGAAAAGAGGCTATAATTTCTTCCGCAACGCGGTGGAGACTATGTGTTAGACAAGTTTTAGTTTTGGAAATGTTTACTGTATTGCTGTGGCAGCTTTCTTCATATAGGAAGCCCCGTCCGTAACAAGTAGTAAAACATTTTGTGTTACTGCACAGACACCATAGAGAAGAAAAAAGAAATCAACCAAATATAACATACGACAGACGCAAGAAACAGGCTGTCGTGTCGGAGTGGGCGTGTTATTTCCTCAACCCTCACGCTAGCTTCCGGCTCTATACTCCGTGCTGTTAATATCATTTCTATGTTTATCTACTAAAACCCCGCTCCATGCTCCTAACAGAACCTACCAACTTACCCAAGTTCTCAAAATTTACATTATTTGATTTGAAACCGGTGAAAACTTTTATCCACTTCTGGCTAACGCTCCCTCTAAAGAGACAGCACACTTAATTGCATCAGAACAACAAAATTTCTCATATAATAATTCATATTCATTCACATAATCCAGCTTGACACATTCCAGAACTTCATGCATGTCATTGAATGTTAATTGTCTTTTTAGACACAGTGGAATTAAACTCTTTAAACTATCATCAGATTTTGAGTAGTCGTAATTTGTTAACTAAGTAAGACTACAAAGAATCATAGAATTCAATGAATTTCTTTCTCTCTAGTAGATTTCAAATTTGAATAAAAAGAGTGGCTAACAATTTTTGAGCACCACTACCGAAAAATCTATCTTCCTTTTTCTGTCTAACTTTACGAATTGTCAACTGTACATCTTCATGAGGTTCCATAATACTAAGATTGGAATTATCCAAAAACTTTTCTTTTTGAATGAAAACGTTCCCAATATTCACAAAGAAACTAATATAAGCCTCAACAATTATTTATACTTCTGTATTTTCATTGCAAAAATACCTTTTTCAAAACTTTAGGACAGTCTGAATCTGAATCATCTATGCTTTTAAAATAGCTTTTTATAGGTTTCCAATTTTTAAAAGCCTTTTTACAACAGGTGTGAGCGATAACCATATAGTACTTACATGTCGCAGGATTTCAGCCCATTCAACATGAACAAATTCAAAAAATGATTTTAACTTTCCCCTTCGTTTGGCAGAACAGGAAAAATTGCTATATATTTTGAATATTAACACTACATCTGGGTACTGTAAACAGTTGCACGTATGCTTCACGGCATTATGAAGGACATGGTTAAAACAACTGGCTTTGAGGATTTTTTCATTCTTATTCCTTAACAGTTTCATGACTGAATGGTGCTTGCCATAATTTATATTGGCACCATCAGTACAGTATGATGATACATTATTGACAGTCAAATTATTTGACTTCAGTGAGTTAATTAACAGCCTATATATATCCATTGCGGTTTCATCTCCCTCTTCCATAAAATCCAATAATTTGCTCTGGATTCTACTGAAGGGGTCAAAATGTTGTATTACAACGTTTCAACGCATTCTGGTCGTGCGTGCAAAATTTAAATCCTTGAAAAATATTTGTACATACGTAAACAGACAAAAAAATTAAAAACGGAAGAAAAACGCATAATGAGTCTGAAAATACGGGAACCGGGAGATTATGAAAAAATGGGCTCACATACGGGAAATCCCGGGAAACACGGGAGAGTTGGTCACCCTAGCTGAGACGTACGGTGAAAACTGATACTGCAAAGTGGTTAGAGAGGTCCTCGGATCAAAACTTGAGAGAGCGATGAGAAAGAAGAAACGATGCTTCCCGTGTGATTTATCTGGCCACTGCGCGCATACAAAAGTGAATCAGCATTGACTGCGACGTACTAGAAAGTGCAGTGATATTGAGAATGGAACAGTGATAATGTTGTTAACGGCAGATATGTTTTGTGAGTTAGTACATAATCTTAATTCAGAATGATAAGCCCTGTCTTTTAACGGTGGTGTGTTTAGAAAAAGAGAAGTATTGGTTCGTAACTACGGGGTTAAAAATAAGGATAGTGGGAATGTCTTAAAATTTTAGTTTACTGGATCCGAAAGAACAACTATAGGTAGCATTTTTGACTGAAAAGCACTCCCTAGTTAAAATTACAATACATAAATTTCTACCATGAATATCATATACAACTTCTCCCTCCAAAATCCCAATTTTAAAAATGTTTAATTTTACCTTTCAGTTATTTAGGCTGGAAATCCGGAATAAATGAGCAAAAAGTCCCCTGGTATTATTCTTATTCAAAGAACATTTTAATATTTGGAGTGTGAATGCCTACTATAACACAGAAAATATGACATAACCCTAAAAACAGTTAAAATGATAAAATAATTACGAACTGTTTCAGTATTTTCCCGTATTTCGTATTTCCTCTCCCTTGGCGGGCGCACACGCGCCCCACACCCAAAAGTACTTTATTATTATTGTTAATATTGTTATTATTATTATTATTATTATTATTATTATTATTATTATTATTATTATTATTATTATTATTATTATTATTATTATTATTATTATTATTATTATTATTATTATTATTATTATTATTATTATTATTATTATTATTATTATTATTATTATCATTATTGTTATTAAAAACTCCGTCCATGAAGGATAAGTTGATAGAAATTTGACATTTTGATCCCCTACCTAAAACACTATCGCCTAGCGATGTTCAACACACTTCACCACTTCTACAGACAGTTTTTTCTTCTCCCGATCAATCTTCTAGAATCCATTATAAGTTAAACGTGAAATATTATCCAGATTATGCTTATTAATGCCGTTAGCTATTCAAATATTATAAAAGTAGAAGCATGTAAGAAGCGCGTAGAAGGAATTTTCCTCATTAATTGCATTTTTTGTTGGTGAGAAGCGTATTTCTGCACTTTCATAGTAAAAAATGTTACGTTACTTCTGCTTTTCTAAATAGTTGTGTTTTCCTAACGAGTTATGTATCACATTTAGTTTCCTTATCATCTACAGAACGAAATGTGCGCTCCGTGGAGTCAATTATTTCCTAGGAATTAATTTTCAGAAGGTGCCGTTGACAACTGAGCTATAAACCACCAATATGGGATATTTTTCTGTGATTTATATCTGAGCGGGATGTGGATGGTGGACCAATATGGGGAGAGAAATACAGGCCAATACTTTGAGATCGTTTTTCAGTTACCTACAAACCGAGAATGAGATGGGCCGAGGGAGGACTTAAAATTTAATACATTTCCTTCACTAAAATTTGGTGTCCATATTTAGCTAGCATAATAAATGTTGGCGTCGATGTCCGAAGTGGTTATACGCTCCACGTTGAGTGCAATTTCCCCCCAAAAGTACCTACAAGTATTTTCCTTTCATGTACACCAAGTGTATATGTGTCGAACTGAAAGATAAGTTCATCCTCGTTTGGTTCACTTTTAGAGCACTAGACCAAGACAATTGGGCAGACCGTGAATATTGGAAAAGAAAGTATCCAAGTGTAGCTTTTACAACAGGAAGATGTATAAGACGTTGCACACCTGTGTAAATAATAAATTTAGTTCACTTCTTCAACCCTGTCGGAAAAAGAGTTGGAGTTAAGCTAGCGAAAGAGCGAAAGCTTCCAAATTCTTTTTCTTGTTTATTTTTCTGTTTGGTATTTTATATTTCAAATGTCACCATACATTGATTCCATTGACTGTACATAGGATTAAGATATATTTATTAATTCAGCTCATATTAGTCTTTAACGAACATTTGTTGAGATACTTATACTAGCCAAGTAATCATTTGTTAAGAGAAATGTATTTGACTGTATTTTTCATACACATTTTTCGTTAGGTACCTATATTATTATGACTATGACTATTATTAATATTATTATTACTACTATTATTATCATGATGATGATTAATTTCATGATGATTAATATCATGATGATGGTTACTCTTCTTCTTCTTCTTCTTCTTCTTCTTCTTCTTATTATTATTATTATTATTATTATTATTATTATTATTATTATTATTATTATTATTATTATTATTATTATTATTATTATTATTATTATTATTATTATTATTATTATTATTATTATTATCATTATCATTATCATTATCATTATCATTATCATTATCATTATCATTATCATTATCATTATCATTATCATTATCATTATCATTATCATTATCATTATCATTATCATTATCATTATCATTATTATTATTATTATTATTATTATTATTATTATTATTATTATTATTATTATTATTATTATTATTATTATTTTATTTTTTTTTATGAAATGGTGATTTCGTTCTATTTCTGAAATTCAAATTGCAAGACTACTTAGCCATGCTGCATATTTTTACTTTCTCCTCCAGCTGACCGTAATATATGGACAAATTATTGCATCGCACCCAGAATTTCTATCGTAAGATTTAACATAAACACACGTTTTGATTAAAAAGTGTCCTTAGCAAACCTGTACGAGAGACGGGGAGATTAGGAAGAGAGAAACAGTGTAAGAAAAAAAGGCAATTTGATTAAGTATAAAATGTCGTTATTTAAGCTCAGCATCTTGCAAGGATAAACATTTTCAAGGAACTACTCCTCCCCCGCAAGCTATTGTTTAAATGTAAACATAACCATGTCTCAAAACTACATCAAGCAATTTCCATTAAAGTAACATACGTTTCAGAGAACTTGCATGACAAATTAAATTTGTAGAATATGAAAAATGCTGTATAATTTTTGGTCAAGCAATAAATTTTGAGAGATATAAAAAAGTCTGTGTATCTGTATCTGTGAACTTTGTCAAAATACAACTTATCATAAAAATGTTTTTATCATTAATTCTTTCAGATATATCTGTTTATATTTGTTTGAAATTTTTAAATCTTTATCATATGCATTTTAAAGAAGTCAACATTTTTTTGTTTCTTATACTGTTTTGCAAATAGTACGAAATATTATCCCGCAGCGGCTGTGGCCGAGCTAATCGGGTTATTGGTTATCCAGGTTATTGGTGAGATAAAAAGAGTAAAGTGACTGACACGTTACCACTTTAGCTTAATTAAACAGAAACACTATCAGCACATAACCAGAACTTTCTGCAAGTCCCCTGCATCCAGAGCAATCTAGAATATTCTATGGGAACTTTCAACGGGTATATAAGCAAGCGTGTTCATGAGTTAGATTGTGAATTGGCGTGTCTCTATGCGACATCAACATGTTTAAAGAGTGACAAAGTTGCAACATACATGGGTGCTGCTAAAGCGAGGGATTAGAGACTTCTTGTGTTCGACTCGCCAGTGAGTGAACTTCCCATCACTCGTACAACTTCGCATCATCAGTTCGCTACGTTGCAAAGAGAAGTTAAGTGACACTGAAAATTGAACTAGATCACATTGGTGAAGTGACAGTAAAAACTGGACACTCATAATATTACAGGTAGCCTATAGTGACCCACAATTAAATATTCGAGTGTCGCTTAAAACTCCGTATCCCCTTTTACATTTAACGAAATGTATAACTAAACCTGTTCTGCAAATATATATTTCCATGAGAATGAAGTAGACAGGAAAATAAATTTATGTAGAATGAGTATGTAGAAGAGATATAAAAATAGAGACAGCGCTTAGAAAATGCTATGTGAATGTAACATCCACTCTCATCCTTTGGTGTGACACACCCAGGTAGATATTTTTAATTATCAATCTTACCATATTTTCAAATTTGGCCCTTAGAGCCATATTACAAATAAGTGAAACATGGGCCGCATTTAATAGCAATGGTACATACAATAATGAATGAACTGTCCAGCATTCCATTGACATTATTTGAATACACTTGGGTGCTAAAGAGACGAGTGGTATTCATGGTTAGCAACTGAATGAGTGATCAGTACAATTTATAATAGATCATATTATATCAAAATGTTGCTCACATCTATTAGCATTCAGTCCTTAACAAAATCACCGTAAAAGAAAATACTAGGCATTTTATTTCTCTAGCATCTATCTACAGCATTGTATTCTATAAAAAATTTGGTTATTCATATTTGACGAGTCGGTATCATCTGAGCCCCAGAGAAAGAGATACATAGCGAGAGAGAGAGAGAGAGAAAGAGACAGTTTCCGTTGTCGTTCTGTACAGCTCTCCTCGGATAGCATGACTCACAAATGAATTCCATAAAGTACCAAGCTTGGTATTTAATTTCAGTGACTCACAAGGATGTGACACGAGGATTTGTAAGAACATACTCTAAGATATTGTAACAAATTGACAAAATTCCTGTCCAATTACTTTTTTGTCATCCTCCAAAACATTATCACAAACACACAATTCTCTTCTACTGTCATTAAAACAGTCTGCAGTCTTTCGTGATATTACAACTGACAACCATTTTCTTCTCGTAACCTTGACTCAGTCCTTTAATTGTCTTTGTTCACTTTTGCTGTCTCTCACACGCTAACTCTGACGATACAATCGCTCAACGCTCGTTAAAACTTCACTTCGACGCGACGTATCTTTCACGACGGCCGTAACACACACAGCTGTCTCGCAATTATTGTTAAACTGACCGACTCATATCTGTAACCGTAACTCCTCTAGCTTTGCTTCATCTCTTCATATAGCGTGGATGACGTAACATATGTTTAGTGTTTCTACAAACACTAAACACTTCTCGAATACTCTGGGAAACCCTTTGTGTTGCTGCTCGATTGTTGTGACTTACTTGTTTGCTTGCCTTAATGTTTTGGGGAAGCTTGACCTTCAGCGCCAATGGGGTGAGACGTACGACCGTTCTTTCTTGTGCTGCCGCTGCTATGGGCCGGTGTAAAAATTTGCTTGAAAAAACCTTAGGAAATTGTTTATTTTCCCAAAATAATCTTTTACAATGTTGGTCGAAATGCCATGTATTTAAAATATTTACATGCAAATAAAATGCATACCTTGAATTTTCTGGAATTAGCCTGTAAAGACCTCTTTATCTGTAATTACATTTATACAGTTTTTATAAGGCATAAACTACAAGAAACAGAGCGTGAGAAAGACAAAGAACATACTATACAAATATATAGATTTCCCTTTAACACAGCTTTATTTGAAACTTATTTACCGTGGCATCAGCCATTTCAGATATATTACTTGTAACTGATTTCAATTTATCAATGCTTTTATCATTTTTGAACCATTGTCACCGTTCACTTTTTTGTCTGTATCTTATACATATATTGTGGAATTTCAAAACCAGGATACGCACTTCACACTCTTCTCTCCAAGTGTCGGGCCCTAATGACCTAGTTGTCGACGAGCCCTTAAACCCAACTCACTCACTCACTCACTCTTCAAGTGTTTGTTAACCGCAAGTAAACATATTTGAACACTGTTTCTCATGTTGTAAATAAGCACTTCATTCTGAATTTGAAATCATTTCCAAAAAAATATATCTTGAGCAATGGAACATGTTTGGAACAATAATTGTTATATCCATGATACAATTATAACATATGTTTCTGAGTTTGTCCTAGATAGACAAAAACCGCCACGTTTCTTTTCTACATGTAGTCGCAGAAGTTTGTTAGAAACTAGTACACACATTTTATGTAGTGCTAACATGTCGGCCATACTGTCATTTATATTATTTATATTCGTGTATGTTATTAAAGTATTGTCGCTAAGTGTCTCTTTCTGGAATATAAATTATTTTTCTCATAGGTTAAGCTTTATTTTTTCGGTTTGCAGAGTGTGTGCGTGTGGGTGGAAACGGAGGGGTGACACCTCGACCCACCGCGACCCCAACATGGAACTTTTTCGGGCTACCACCCCCAGAGGGAATAGATGAGACGAAGCTAGACCGTAGGATGGTGAGCGAACGGAGGCAGTGAAGCCCTGAGACGCACAGAAGTCCTTAATAGTTACAGATATTAACACTTGACTCACAACCGAAGTGTTTCTCCCAACCAGGGAGAGGGTGACGAGGTGACCTTAGTCTCCAGGAGGGGCAAGGGAAGGGTTTCCAGAACGCAAGCATCTGCGCCATCTGTCCGTATCCGCCGGAACATACCGCGCTACCAACCGAACTTGAAATATGACAAGGAAGGTAAATGAGAAATGAATGGAAAGGAATCCGTGGAGAAGAGAATCCACCCCACAGTCGCCTAGTGACAAGGGGAAACCACGGTAAAACCCAAGTCAGAGTGATCGATCGACGGGGATGGAACTCGGAACCTCCCGAATGTGAGACGCACACGTTGCCGTGGCACCAGCTCCCTCGGTCAGTTTGCAGGGTGAAACAAAAAGTGCAATATTTGGAATATTTGCATACTGTAAACTGAAACACAATGTTTACAAATAGTTAAATCCAATATGCATTTGAAGAGACCAAGGTTTGAAGAGTAACAAAAATTGCTTGGTTTTCAAGTTAGAGCATAGAATATTACAGTTTCCTTAATAGAGGTTAAACAGGTTCTGCGCTTCTTCCAGGATGGCAATTTTTCAGATTTTATAATTAATAATTTAATTGAAAATTGCAATAGTTTTTGTAAGTTGTAAATTTTAATTTAACCTTTTACGTTTAAATTCCTTTGATCGCGTAGGTCATAAATCGGGTAGGTAATTAACATTAAATTATCTTTATAATGCAAAAGGTACATTATAATACAATAACAGTATTGAAATAACAAATAAAAGTAAATTATTACAAAATTTATACCGAATAACAGAATAACTTGGGCTGTGAGTGTACGAAAAGGTTAAAATCATACTCAAATGGACCCGGGCTTTTAGGGCCTAAGTGTCATGACATTCATCGTTTCAGGATAAGGAAGAGACTAGGAGAACGTTTATACAGGTAACTCACCATTATTGAGATTCGAAGTTGAAACTTGTTGAATGTGATAGAAAGGTTTGAAGTTGTATCGTGAGGGGCATTATGTTCCGCAACATCAATAACTGAAGTGTGAGTACCTCGCCTGGAGAGTCTGTGGCCCGCTGCACAGCGGGGTCAGGAAAGTTGCCGATGCACCTTCCAGCTGGACAATTCTCTTTATTCACCGCTTATTGAACTAACTTCCATTGCCCTATCTGTATCAGGAGGAACAAATTACTACATTCGTCGCACAGTTATTCATATTTAATTAAAAAGAATAGGAATAAAGCGCTGGCATGTACGTAATCTTTGTAAACCCTGTCAATTGCCAGGATCACATCAGCGTCTCCGGTGTGCCGGAATTTCATCCCGCAGGAGTTCACTTACATGCCAGTAAATCTATTCACATGGAGCTGTCGTTTTTAAACACACTTAAAAACCGTCGGTCTGTCCCGGATTTGAACCCGCTACCTTGGGACCAGTAGGCCAGCTTCTAACCAAGTTAACCACCCAGACCGGCCAATGGTGCATACAGTGCGAAACACGTTTAGGAGAAGTTTCTCCTGTCCGTCAGCATGCACAAAACAAACTCTCCAGTAGCTGCAAATATGGGGTTGAGATTTAATGATCCAGTGTCTGAGCAAACATTTATTGACACATTTCACATTTGGGTAAAATCACTTCAAGCTTAAGAGTAGTTAAGAATTATCTCCGCGAGGTCTCCCAGCGCTCCACGGTGTGGCAACTCGGGCCTGGACGTGGCTAATATACGTTATCTCGGACAACCATAGCCATTGTGTGCTGTCTGTCTGCTCTCGAAAGTTCGTCTCAGCAGTTCCAAGAATGTTCCCTTTCCAGAACGTTCCCTTTCCATCCGCTGTTTATATAAGGTGCCTCCCAACGTCAGATCTATTTGAGTCAAGATGAGTTGGAGTTGACAGTGAAGTGAGCAGTTTTCACCCTACCGCAAGAGTTCAGAGACTGCAGTGAACAGTGTCAAATCAGTTAAGTTTGTGCAGCAGTATCTCGTTTGTGCTACCCTGAACATCTAAGCGCTAAATACAATACGTTTTGAGCCAACTGGTGTTTTCATTTCTTAAAATATTTTTGAACCGGAGCTAAAAAATGTAAATGTTGCTATCTAAATAAATTCTGCAATGAAATATTATCGACTACAAACCGACGGGAAGAATATAGGTTATATAATGAAATCGAGGGTAGCAACCGAAACGCTGTTAACGTGTTTATAGACTTTGATTTCCAAAAGTTGCTGTGATTTCCCTGTCATATGAGAGACCTTAATTCGATTACACGCCGGGCATTATTATTTTAATTAGCATATTAATTTTTAAATGTGTTAAACGCATGTTTAATTTTCTGGAATTCAGTTGAAGATTACAACTACCTTATATATATATTAATTTTACTAAGCTTTTCTAAAGCAACCCGGCTTCATTGGTATGCACCCAAAAGTGTCACCTTTGCCTTGTCACCTCCTAAGATGTATTCACAAATTAAAGAGATACAAAAGCTAACACTTAAAGTAAATGGAGCCTTGAAGATTGTCATGCATTTACAAACCATCCCTTAACACAATGTAACAGAAGAATCTGTCGAAATAGAAACTTCATTGGTGTACTTAATGAAACGATATCGGCTGTGTTATTGCGAGTTGCTGTGTTGCGAGAGAACAAGTTAAGGTATTAAATAAATGGTGTTAGAAAATACTAAGTGAATATACATAAATGCCATTTCTTTCAAATGGATAGAAAGTTGAGGGCTACTTTTTGGAAATTTTCAAGTACGTATACTTTTTACTTTCTTGGCACCTACCTATGAATGTATTTTCAGAAAACAGTGTGTGTGTTGGTATGTGTGTGAGCGTGTGACTACCTCACACCACTGCATGGATAGTAAACAAGGATGTAATGGAGCAGGCTAGAACAAAAACATTTTCTGGATTCAGAAGCTTTCGACTGTGGGCTGGTCTACGAGATGTTGCCAGAGAAGATATATTTTCAAAGGAATTTGCCGGCACTTTGCGTGAACTATAAAAGCGAGAGAGCACGGGCAGAAAGTCAATCTTAAGTGAAATAACTTTGTTTAAAGCGTAAAGCTAGAGTATCCTGAAAGCCAGCTGTTTCTTAGCCCGAAAGACAGTGAAGGTTAAGATGGGACAGAATAGCTGTGTTGCAAGATAATGAGGATTGTAAATTGTAACAGCGATAAGAAAATAAAACTCTGGTTTCGTAATTCAGTTTTAGAAGAGGAATAAAGTGTCAGAAAATTAAAAGAATACACAAAACAAAAATTAAAGGTCAACATTTTTAAGTTATTAATAGGATCGGAACCTTTATATAGCTATCGCCAAATGAAGTGAACTTCCACAAGGGCAGAGCGAGACGTCATTGTGCGAGTACAGTGTCAGCACAAAGCACACTCCTACAGCACATAGCGTCTCTCGAATGTGTTCATTAGTTCCACACAGTAAAATACCTACAGCACGAAAATTACTGAACTTGTACTATCTTTCACAGAAGTAAATAGCCATCTTCAGTAAGACTTGTGTGAAGGGGCACCTAGTTCTCAGACGTTCCTAAACAGATGGTATGAGGATGAAATCAGCCATATATATGCATGCTTCCTTTGTTGTTCAGAGGGGATGACAGCCATTGCCTCACTTCGCAACTTTGAGAAGCGATATTTCAGCAATCACTCTAAATTAAAGTGTAAATATTGCAAATTGAACGTTACTACGTGTGCAGAAAGTATGTTTCTGCAGGGTTCTGATTAAACAGTGGACCAGAAGTTAAAAATTATGTCAGTGTGAAGCTCTTTGCTTACCAAAGTAAGCTTAATAATCCACACCTGATTCCTGTGGTCAGTGTTGGCCGAGAACACTTTAACACCTTAACACATGTTAAAAATACACGAAAAATAAAATTTTTCAGCTAGAATAAACAAATGATAATTTTAGAAAATTAGATTCATTGGCATGAGTACATTAATTTATACTTTTTATGCAGTAATATGACACAAGTATCATACTATGCGAGAATAACATTCAAAACATCAAAGGAAACGAATATAGTGTATCACATGCCGCACAAAAGAAAATGGGATATCACTGATCACAAAAATAGATAGTTAAAAGAACTTGGTGCCAGAGATTAAATAGTTAATGATGTATTAAACAGAATGCAATTTAGTTGTGAATTACCTCAGCCTAAAGCAACCTTTGGACCTGACAGCGTTGTCATTTCATTTATTTCCAAGGACTACACAATGTTGCCATGTGCCCATTCACTCAATTTCTAGACGTGTGCCTTTGTCCTGATTCTGCATTCCTGATTAAAACAGCTCTGGAGAACTGAAGTCGCTGACCACCGACACTCAGTACTTTCAATCCCGACGCACAAACATGCAACCATTTCAGCCGTTTGTGAGTCGGCTAGCTTTCGCTCTGTTCCTGTTATATTGAGCTACATTCTCTCATTAATTTGGCAATAAATTTCCTTGGAAGGCGGAAAGTTTCTAGCATTATTAACAAAAGTTTAAATACTTTACTTTTGTTTCTGGATGGGCCCAAATGACGCAGTTGTCGACGGGCCCTTAAACTCCACACTCCACTCCACTCCACTCCACTCCACTCCACTCCACTCCTGTTTCTGGATGTTGGTTTATATTTATTTAGGTATAGAAGTACATTGTCTAGAACAAACATGGGTATCACAGTGTTCAGTGTGATACCACGTTCACGGGGCTACTCTGGGTATGCGTTAAAGTGTTTTAACGCTCTCGGCCAACACTGAACACAGGAATCAGGTGTGGATTGTTAAGCTTACTTTGGTAAGCAAAGAGCTTCGTGAACTGGCATAATTTTTAACTTCTGGTCCACTGTTTAGTCAGAACCTTACAGTAACATATTTTCTGCAGACGTAGTAACGTTGAATTGGCAAAATTTATACTTTAATTGCTGAAATATCGCTTTTCAAAGTTACCAGGTGAGGCAATGGCTGCCATCCCCTCTGAACAATAAGGAAAGCATATATATGACTGATTTCATTCTCATACCATCTGTTTAGGTACCCCTGAGAACTAGGTGACCTCTCACGCAGGTCTCACTGAAGGTGGGTATTTACTTCTGCGAAAGATAGTACAACAATTTGGTAGTGAATATTTTACTACAAATGATGACAGCCCTGAATGTAAGTTATGCAAAAACGTGATCTACAACGTTGCTACGTCGACTGAACCTTGCCTCCTCTGTGTTGTGATCATGTAACAGGCTTACTCCCCACCCCACGCCACTTCCTACCTTTCAAACTCCGTAGCCTTTTGTTTCCTGTATGAAGGTTCGCACCCTAGTTGTTAACAAATGGCGTGTCTGTGAGTCAGTCTTAGAAGAGAAATAAAGTGAGAGAAAAGCAAAAGTAACTGAAAGTGTTATTTGTCTCAGTATTTTAACCGACAATTCCCAATATACTTGTCCACTTACGTCGTTCTGCTGAAACACATGGCAAGGTGTTTGAAATAATTTGTGCTATGGACCAGCGGTTCCCAAACTGTTTGAGAAACGGAGCCCTTTTTAAGGCAAATATCTCTAGTGGAACCCCAAGCAATGCTTACAGGCGCCAACAGAAAAGAGAAGAAAACTCCGTTTTCTTTGCATAACCAGGAAAGAGAGGGAGAGGGAGAGAGAGGGAGAGAGAGAGGGAGAAGGGGAGCGAGAGAGAGGAAACCCTTATGTGTTCCACTCATATAACTTTCTCTAATCACACTTATTCAAACTGTTCTTACAAGTACTTATTTTTCTGACCAGGAGAACTCAGTTGACTTTTTCTGCTCAATGCTATACAAATTATTTATTTTACGTAATCATTAATGCAGATGTGCCACGGTGCAACTTTTTAGTCCAAAACATTGTGCACAACAAAAGTGCATCGTGTGACATCGAGCCAATCAGCGGCAGTAATATAACAACATGGCGGACTGCGCATGCAACGTGTAGTCAGCTGTTATGAGCCCTGCGCTCGTGGTTTTTACAGAACTTGCAACATTCAAGAAATGAAAAACCGGACTCAGGAGGCCATTTTATCCCTCATTTAAGCGTTTGAACGCTTCGAGATTTTGTCCTAATGAAATAAGTAGAAATCTCCTGTCCATCGATACGAAGATTATAACTATAGTCAATCAATAATCAATTATCAAATTAAATTATGTACTAAACTGCATGTCAAATTGGTTTAAAGCAAACAAACTGTCAGTAAACCTTGAAAAAACAAAATTCATTAAATTCATAACTAATCGTTCACCACATACCCATATAGAAATAGGAATCAATGATATTTTACTGGAACAACCTAATGAGGTAAAATTTCTAGGTCTCCAAGTAGACAACCACCTCGATTGGAAGTCACATATTAATTACATTACACCTAAGCTTAATGCAGCATGTTATGCCATCCGATCTCTGGTTAACTTCCACACAATTGACACACTGAAGTTAGTTTATTTCGCTTATTTTAACTCCATTATGGAATATGGAATAATGTCCTGGGGAAATTCAGTGTATAGTAAGAACATATTCCTAATACAAAAGAAGGTTATACGAATAATATGCAACACCCATAGAAGGCAGTCATGTAGAGATCTATTTCGGAAACTGGGTATATTAACCTTACCTTGCGTATATATACTATCTATTTTAAAATTTTATGCTAATAACCAGAATTGCTTTACAACTAACATGGAAATTCATACGTTTAACACTAGGCAAAAAAGAAATATACATCGTCCCAATGCCAAACTCTCTTGCTTCCAGAAAGGTGTTTATTGTGAAACAATTAAAATATTTAATGCTCTCCCCAGTAATCTAAAGGAAAATGTTAGCAATTTCAGAGTTTTTAAAGCTTCCCTCAAAGAGTATCTCTGTGATAAGTCATTTTATTCTGTAGAGGAATATTTAAATCAATAATCAGCCTAATGTCAGATCAGTTGTATTGTTCGATAGGTACCAATTAGGGAATTTAGTATAACAAGGGTAGCTGAAAATACAATAATGACGTGCAGGCTACAAAAAGCCAACTAATTGATTACAATTTAAGTGCCAATATTAAGTAACAATGTTAATATGTTTGTTGATAGTTTGAAAATGTATATTTGAACAATCATGTTGGACACGCTTTATGTAAAAGTAAGGATGTAAATAGATATTCTGTATATATGAACATAATTGAAATGTTGTCTACTCTGTACATTACATACTATGTAAGAATTAAAATAGGTATGCTATGATTAATGTGCACAGTTAATATTTTGAGGTCGCTTATCTTAAATTTGACACACTTAACACATGAGTAAGAATACTGTTTACTAATAAGCTAAATGTACATGTGTAACCTGTTAGAATGTATTACTTAGCTATAAATTTGGACTGCTTTTTCATACAAGCAAAAATGTAAACATTGAAGCAATGACACAGTCTGTAAAAGCCAAGTAACATGATTTTGTACATGTATAATAACTATGTAAGTGTCAATGCACTAGAAGTATTATCTTCATCTCGTACTTAACAGCAAAACATGAAACCTATACATGTTTTGCATGTTTTTTATGCATTTAATTGTAAATGCTTTTGACATGTTCTATGTTCAAGGTCTGACTGACCATCACTGAACCTACAGAACGCAATCTAATCTAATCTAATCTAATCTAATCTAATCTAATCTAATCCGTAGAAAATTGCGAAAGTTTTCCAGGTCATCTAATCTCAATTGGTTTAGTAGTAGACCCAATATAACTCGGTCCATGCCCTTTTGTGTTTTTTCTGACCATGACCATGTCCACCAACATCTTTTACTTCTAATACATCTTTTCTTCTTTGTCAGACTCGTGGGAATATATCCCAAGCCTATACTTAATATAGCAATCTCTAAGTTAATATTGGCGTGCGCCATGTTTATTTCTCACTTGAATTGTCATCCTTTGGACCAAAATGCAACATAGTGTGACAGACTTTGTTTCTTTTGTGTGCAACTCCATTGGATACAAACAGTTTGGCTAAAACGGTTGGTCCGTGCGACACCGGCTTTATTCCTCTATCTGCTTCATAT
Organism: Tenodera sinensis; assembly: GCA_030765045.1. Taxonomy (NCBI): domain Eukaryota; kingdom Metazoa; phylum Arthropoda; class Insecta; order Mantodea; family Mantidae; genus Tenodera; species Tenodera sinensis. The sequence continues at coordinate 117,274,045 of CM060963.1, read as the reverse complement.
TGCTAGAGATAATGTTTGTAGAAATTAGTTTATTAAATAATTAGTTGTACGTTCAATGGAAATAAGGGAATTAAGTAGGCTTAAATGACAGTCAAATCTTTTAAGAGTTAGTCGCTATGTGATGGTTTTGACATTCAATTCTCTTTGCATACCTAGAACATAACAACGAAAAGGACTTCGTATTTGAGAAACATAATTATTTGAAAATTAAAACCAATCACAAGAGATTCTCAAAAGCGATTATCTCCATAAAAACTTATTTAGCATAAACTGTATATTTTAACAAGATCTACATATTTTATGTAGTAAAGTTTTGTTGATCTGCTGTAGTTTACTAGTTATATAGAATTAACACTAAGAGGCTATTCTCAGAAAGTTGAAGATATCCATTTTCAAAATATTTTAAAGAAGTGGAGTTTTTATCCACATCGTTTCAGCCATTTTTGGGGAAATCAAACTTATTGAAAAATTTTCTCAAAACATGTATTAGAGTTAGAGCAGTGCTGTCCAACTTTCATATGTGCTCGGGCTGGCACATTCAAGTCATGCCTAAGGAGGCGCGGGCGCCATCACAAGCAGCTTTAGGGCAAGTACCCTTCTTTTGAGAGTAAATACGAGTAGGTAAGCACTAGTTAGGGAAGTAATAAATACAGCTTTAGGTGTACAAAAACACACTTTTGGGTATGTACTGGGAAGATATTTGGAAGGAAATAGTCTTGTCTTGAAATGTTAACTGATATTAAATGTCATCGGAGTAACAACTTGCTTATGTAGGGCGTGGGAAAAATGTCACGGACGCCATGACGCCCGCGGGTTCAAGGGAACATAACAGGAATAGAGAGCTGTTCACTGTGTGATGGCTTTGAAGTTCCCTTCTAAATGCATTATAAGGGGTGAAAGAATAGAGAATATTCAAACCAACAGCAAGGAATATACCAGAAGTAATTAGCTACACAAAAGAATTTATTTGAATGCAGAACCAAATATTATTTTCAATAAATGTGTTATAATCAAAATGTAATGAGGGCGAATGAAACTAGTGTTTTTATTTCATAGAAACATTTTTATTACTTCCCAATAAGTTTAACTACATAATTGTTACAATTTAGGATAACACTAAAAATGCAGGGTGTCCCAAAAACACCGGCAACGGGTTGTGCGGGACGCCAAACTGATTGACCAGAAATGCATGGTTTGGACGCTGTAGCTCATGAAGAGTTAGATGGGTGTGCTTTCACATGTTGTCAATAAGCCCAACATCAAGCTTACACATTACAAACCGGCTTCGAACTGTGTACCTCCTACGTCATTACGGAGCCTATATCGGCGGTGGTGACCCTCATGAACATGACCCAATACGTGCGGTTGTCTTTGAAGATGTTCAATCGCTCCGTGGACTCGAGCCATAAGGTCCTCCGCTGGCGTTACAGGAGTGTTATACACCGTACTCTTCATACAACTCCACCCACTCCACCCCAACCCCCCCCCCCCAAAAAAAAAAACAAAAAAAAACAGAGAGGTGTCAGATCTGCCGACCATGCAGACCTACACCATCCATCGGTTTGAATATGCGACGCTGAGGTGATTCTGCGCATTCACATTAAAGTGTGCTGGAGCCCATGTCAGCCATTTCAGCAGCTGTGTATTGGTATGTGTCGCACTGCTGTTAAAAAACGTTACTGTACTGGAAACTATGCAAGTAGTGCAGTAGGATGCGCACCAAGAGCTCTATGGAGAAACTTAGCGCATGCGCAGGAATGTTATTATGCTTAGGTGGTTCATCTCAGTACACAGACGGCTAAATGGTTGCATACCTTCCGTATTAAGATACCAAAACGAATGTTAACAAATTGTCACAACTGTTCGTTCTCAAACTTCGGTGCTCTCCAGCATCAGAGGGGGGCACGGGACTTGGAAACCGTCTCCCCTCCACTCCCCCGAGCTGGTACCATCCCATGGTGGACCCGAAATCAGTAGTTCACCTTCAGTCCGGACGAGATTTTCAGAAGGCATCCTTTCCCCCTGCCGTGCTGCTGCCGCGACGCTTCCAAACCTGAAAGAAACGCAACGGGATGAAGAGAGAGATTAAATTATCAATGTAACGAAATGGAAGGACAGGAAATTCGGAGGATATGGAAATCCTTACCAGCATTCGCCTGGTGACCCGGGGAAACCTCCGAAAAAATTATGGGTCAGGAAGACCCGCGACCTTCCGAATGTGGGCTTACTAGCTGAGACATCACGCTTGGTATTCTATGCGTTTGTTTTTTTTTTTTTTTTTTTTTTAAATTTTACAATGTCTCGGAGTTGTCTTTTTCATTTACACAACAGCTCGCAAAAACAAATATAAGTTGAATAACTAAGCCAGATATTCAAAATTAGTGACTTAGGAATAAATAATTATGAAAAAACATGGTGATGAAGCTATTACAACCAGGGAGGGGCCCAAATGACCCAGCTGTCGACGGGCCCTTAAACCCCACACTCCACTCCACTCCACAACCAGGGAGGGTTATTCAATAGATTTGTCGGAAACCTAATTATTTTTAAGAATCAAATGCAGTAATACGAAACAAAACTGTGTTGTTAATACTTGCCATATACACATTTCATTAGCATTGCCTATAGGTATATTCCAGTTTAATACCCGTAATATCTGGAGAGAATTTAATCATGTTCTTGTCCTAGAATACGCCCATTAGGCTTGCACTGCCTTCTTAAATATAATTCAGGTTATTGGCGTTAGTGCATAAGAGAGATAAATGTTCACAGGTGCCAAAAGAAATGTAATAAGAACGGTGTTAGTACACGTTTTAGAATGAGATGTTGCTGTATTTTCGAGAGAAACAGAGCTTAACTCGTATGAGGCTACATCAAATAGCTTACACTTCACGGAAACTGCAACATAAATTACTCAGAAATGATACAGTGAATGCAGAAGGCGCCTTTGTTATGTATGCAGGTGCATAACAATGTAAGTTGGAGGTTTAACAGAGTTCCGGTAGAGGCGCTGTGGCTGAGGTCGATTGGAAGAACCGGCTCGCTGGAGTCCACTAGCTCAGTCAGCAGTCGGAGCCGGGCCGGAGTAGTCGAACAGGGGCCGGATTGCGCGCTGCCAGTCTAGCGTGTGTTCACTTGCTTCACATACACAACGTACGTACGTACGTGTTCATAGTGTTTCTGTGAAATTTGTTTGTGTGCATTAAAATGTCCTAACTAGCACTAATCAAGCTTATGGTGCGTGTGTTGTGAAATATTTGTTTTGATTAGTGACAGTTCTTAACATAATTCTTCAAAGGAGTAGGCAGAGGATGTGATAAGCATTGGCATTGTTTTTTTCTCTCTACATTGTGCTTTTAAGTGATAAAACAAAATAATTAGACAGTGATCTTAGGAACGAAAATCAGTGGAGTTAAAGGCACACGTGGATAACATTCTTGAGGTGGTCAACCTTGGAGGAGCATGTTTACGTGACATCATAAGGAGGAGAATAAAAAAGGTAAGATTAACTGGTTTTGATCCTCTCAGGTACCTCCCTATGTACATATTGCCGCAAAATCATGTTCAGGGCCCGGATATAATAGTTTTTGTTAGTTTTTTTTTTCATAGAAAATGTAAACAAAGCACGATTTTATCAATGGTGGTTAAAATTATGCAATTCTCATGGGCTATACAGTAATGTTTTTGACTTTTTTTTAGCATTTTTGTTGTCTTTTCTGGTCATTTTCGCATTTTTGTCATATTTTATATTTCTATTCCAGTTTCGCATCCGTGCTTGCAGTCGTCCCCAAAAGTGATTTTTTACGTCTCCTAACTGTCTGTAATATTTATTAGTTATCTTTCTTAGAAATGTATGTTTCCGCAAAGTTTGAGGGTAAGCTGTATATAATTTGCTACTGTAATTCTTCTTTCTGACGACCCTTCAAAATTTGGCATTTATTTCATTAGCTCTGGATTGAAAAATTAAGCAAACACAAAATGCAGCAATAAAAGTAATATTATTATTTTTGAATATAATGTTAATTTTAAAAGTGTTACATTATGAAGATTTCGAAAATGCACCCCAAACAAATTTAAATCATATTTGTTGTTATATTTTCTAACTCTGTTTTTCTTTTCGGTTATATGGGCTTGCATAACTTGTAACATTTTTAGGTCACGAAGATCCGGGCCCTGGTCATGTTTATAGGTTGCTGAACCTCTGTTTCTTAGAATACCCTTGCATCTCCAGTCCCTGACAGGTTGACAGTTGCTACATGCGTGAGCTGCCGGTTTGACGACCCACATATAATTTTACGGACATTTCCTCAGCAGTGTTTCTGCACGTTTCACCAAGGGAAATATTGATGCCTTCGTGAGAATGTGACTTTGTGAGGATTTTGTGAAATAGGCAAGCAATAGGACTGGTTAGTGTCTCTTTGCTAAACAATCGCTGTTACAGTTCAACGGCACGTTTTACCGCTGGTATTTTGAACCTATATTCTTTGACAATATCAATCCGAAATCTTAGTAACTAAAATATATTTTATTTCTCGTAAATTAGTTAATAGCAACTAGGGGTTATATTTTTAGGAGATCGAATACCTAAGTTTTCTTTCTTTTTTTTTTACCTCCTCTATTAAATATAGTAGCTAGGGAAAATATTCTACTCGACCCAATATTTTGATATCGAGATGGGCGCTTTTTTTCTATCGGTGAACAGCATAACTCAAAGATAGTCTTTTAAAAACAAAAGTGGGTATTTAAGTTTAATATATTTCAAGAATGCTACACGAACATTTTCAAGAAAATTCCTCCACCTAAACTACCCTTTACGTCGAAAATGTTTCAAAACTTTCCATTTCCTCAAAAATGACTAACGATTTTTATTAAGACGTCAAATGTTTACGTTATTTTCATGGCAAATGAAATATTTTCTGGCTATAGGCTATGTGGTTCTGTTTACTCTTCATCACTTTTGCATAACTGATAAACCGTAAGAGATAGACCAAATCTTACTATACAAAAATCATTATCATTAAAACACACAAGTTATGTCCAAATGATTTTTTCGGATATTCCTTATTATTTGTTTAAGTTTGGAAACATTTAAAGTTTTCTCAGATGGAAGGTCCTTATTCCCTTTTTTCCCTTGGCCGTGCAAAGAGAACGACATTTCAAAAGGCCAGGTTTAAAACATTTGGCTATCATTTAGAGCCTACTGTATTCCCATGTTTCCCTTGCACCTACAAAAAAATTAACAATAAGATGATTTCTGAGTTTTTATCTCCACTAACATGAAGAGAATAGAGCAATAAAAGTTTGTAAGAATAGCTACTACAAGAGTAGAGAAACTCATGTGAGTGCAACAACAGAGTTTTTCCTTGCTTTGTTCATAAAATTGTTCAAGAACACTTTTTTCATATGATGCACAAATGAGCAGATATCTTTCAGCTTAAAGTACTCCAAGCACCGATGCTGTAATGTGTAATTAAAAACAAACACACATTTTACAGTTTTAACAGTTTCCTTTCGTAAAATAAGTGTATGCGGAGACTTCCTACTTTTGCATTGTAAAATGAGCATTTTAATAAATTGTTCTCATTAAAGACTGATAAGAGAAGTAGATTAGGTTAGTTTGGTGTGTTCAGCGAGTTCACAAGGCAGCCATAAGGCCCGTGAACATTGAACATGTCAATGGAAATGTACAGTATAGCACAAAAACCCATTTACACAGGCAAAATGAGAAAAAAGAAAATCTGATAAGTTGCACTCACATGCCTTTCTATACTCTTGTACTAACCATTCTTACAAACTTATTCTTTTATCTTCTTTGTGTAAGATAAACATTTGTACAAATTATCTTATTGCTTATTTCCTTGCAGATGCAAAGGGAATATTAGAACACAGTAGGCTTTGACCTATAGTCAAATCTTTTAAAGCTTTGAGATTCCGCTCTCCTTGCACACTTAACATATAAAAAAATGAACAACGATGATCCATTTCACGAAAGTTTTAAGTTTTCCGAAAGTCACACACATAACGAGGAATATCTCCGAAATGGTGCACCCTACAAGAAAATATATTCAGACATAAATAATTTATTGTGTATTTTAGCAAGATCTAGATCTTTTGTACACTATGGCTTGGTCTATCTCTAACGGTTTATGAATTATACAGAAGTAAATACGACTGCAGGGGCTATAGCCAGAAAATTCAAGATATACATTTTATTTTTCATCAAAATATCTCAAACATATGACATTTTAATCAAAATCGTTAGAGCCATTTTCAAGAAAATCAAAATGTTTGACAAAGTTTCCATTTTCTTCAAAATCTTCGTGTCGCATCATTGAAAGACATTAAACTTAAATACTAACTTTGGTTTTTAACCAACTTTTCGTTTTTGAGTTATGCTGTCCACAAACTGACACACACACACACACACTCGCGGACCTTTTTCTGGATTCAGGGATCTCAAACCATATTTCCGGTGACATTTCGACATCGAATTTTTGGTTGGAATACAATACTTCCCCTGCTTACCAGTAGAGAAGGTAATAAAACAGGAACAAAATTACATTTTTACTGCGCTTATAAGACTAACATAATATGTATTTACAAATACAAATTTAAGTTTCTTTTAAACTTTCACTAGGTTTTTCCTGCCGCATCCATTTTTTGTTATTTAATTAACAATACATCTATTATCAGTTGCTCAATACACGTAGCTTTAAGTAGATTTCGAGCAGGCATCAATTGCAATTGACAATGATTTGTCACTAAAGCAGCTGGAAATACAAACGTACACAAGCGTTAACAGAATAATTTTTCATTCAGATAATCTTGTAGAGAATAACATGATTTTGAGCATAGCAACTCTTTAGCAACAAGTTTAAAATCATTGAAATTGTAAGTTTTTTCCTTAAGCATTAGGAAGAGCGTTGCATATTTTTACTTTCTCTACTGGTAAGTAGGGGAAGTATTGTATTCCACCCAAAAACTCGATGTCCAGATTTCACCGGAAATATATGTTTTGAGACCACCTGAATCCAAAAAAAGGATTTTTAGGAAAAGGTCTGTGTGTGTATCTGTGGACAGCATAACTCAAAAACGAAAAGTCGGTTAAAAACCAAAGATGGTATTTAAATTTAATGTGTTTCAAGGATGCGACACGAACATTTTTAAGAAAATAGCCCCACTCTAAACTACCATTTAGATGGAACATTTTTTGAAAATTTTGATTTTCTTGAAAATGGCTCTAACGATTTTGATTAAAATGTCGTATGTTTAAGATATTTTTATGACAAATGAAATGCGTATCTTGAATTTTCTGGCTATAGCCCCTATAGTCGTATTTACTGTGGACGACTTTTGCATAACTGGTAAACCATTAGAGATAGACCAAATCATACTCTACAAAAAATATAGATTTTGCTAAAATACACAATGTATGTTTGTATAAATTTTCTTGTAAGGTGAACCATTTCGGAGATATTCCTTGTTATGTGTGTGAATTTCGGAAAACTTTCGTGAAATGGAACATCGTTGTTGATTTGTTTTGCATGTTAAGTGTGCAAAGAGAACGAGATCTCAAAGCTTTAAAATATTTGGCTATCGCTCAAAGCCTACTGTATTCTAACATTCGCCTTGCACCTGCAAGGAAATAAGCAATAAGATAATTTGTACAAATGTTTATCTCAATTAACACTAACACTAAGGAATAAGAGTTTGTAAGAATGGTTAGTACAAGAGTAGAGAAACTCATGTGAGTGCAATACATCAGATTTTTATGAAGTTGAAATCCAATTTACATACTCAATTTTGAGTTTAATAGGTCTGGATCTCGGGGAGACAATGATGCTGTATTGCTTGTGTGTTTCTGGTGTTGAAACCCAGAGTTATTGTGATACGCACTCGTAAAGTAATAATTTATATATGTCGAGTGAGACTTATGTAGAGAAACTACTTAAAATAAATCAACAAATGACATGGTGCCTAGTGGCACCGCCATGGAAGTCTCGCATCATAACGTTGGGAAGATAGTACGTTTATAATCAAGAGACGGTTGCTCTTTCAGACTGACTCAATATTTATCAGAAAACACATTTAGCTAAACACGAAGGCGTTCGTCACATTTACCTAACATAAATGAATGTACATAGGCTCCAACAGATAAGCAAGTTCTCGTTTTGTCGTCTCCAATACTGGTTCCCATAATACAGTAAAACTAGTAGTGTGCAATTTCTTTTGTGTCTGCTGTTGTATTTGAGAAATTGCCCATTTATCTCGATTTGCTTTTATTAGTGCTGTTTAGTTCAAAAGATGCCGTGCAGTAATAATGTCTTTAATTATTGTTTATGTGAGCAGAACATACATACATATATGTTGCAGTTAACACTACTGTAGCAGCAGATTAAACACAGGAAAGGGGCACGGATGAACATTGTTGGAACAGAGGCGGAATCCTAATACTGAAAGAGCGCACGTAGGCCGAAATGTGTTTTAGCTCATTTTTAGTTTTCATTACAAGCATGTTAAAGCCTCTATCATTTGTCCAAAGAAAATTATTAACTACTTTCGTTCTAACTACTGTCAAGTGTGCCTTTTATATTTACAGCAAGTTTAAGATTAATTTAGTATTATTTTTAAGTAAGTTAATGCTTTTTACGGTGTGATTTAAATTCATCAATCAAGTTGTCGGTGGACTCACTGGGGTTGGAGGAGGTATACATCTGAGAAAATTATAAATGGAACTGTCGTATAGTTTTTGGATGTAATGATAGTCCTTAACAAATTATGAGGCGTTTACAATAAATCTTGAGAAGATGTACGGTGCATAAATATTATTAAACGTATTTAATGTGAATCTGAGAAAGATTGAAATAGGTACTTTACAAGAAGAACCTTTCACAGCCCTTGGTTTTGAAGCCACAGATTTATTTTTAATTTAATGACTGTGTACATCTTTCTTATTACAACAAACCTTTCCATCCTGTCTCAAAACGTCTTGTTGTACAGAAAACGCATTTAGTAAAATGCAAGGGTATCATTATTGTTTAACGAAACTTTCGTAGCTTCCTCTACTTTCATTTTCTTTACCCCTCTCCAATCACAGCACTATTCATGCTATTGGCTGGACATTGTTTGTAACCAATGACACGTAGGCCTAAAAGGAAAGTATTGATTTTTCTGGTCGCTCAGTAAATCGTTACCCCCTCCAATGAAAGCACTATTTATGCTACATGATAGTTATAACCAAGGACATTTTTTTTCTTTACCTCATTACCCTTCCGTTATGTAGAGTTTACACCCACTGCGACTTGAAAGGTCAGACGCCTTCGGAAAGCAGAGGAACCTATGGATTGAACAGAGCGAACACCTGGGAGCGGGTGGTCACCCCAAAACCAGGTATGACACTGAGGAAGATGATACAAAATGCAGACGAAACCGATGAATGAAAAGGTGATCTGGCAATTGCTGGAAAGAGTAGTGGGGGAAACCGGAGAACCCGGAGAAAAGCCGTCCAGACGGCGCTTCATCCACCATGAATACCACATGCGGTTCCCTGGGATCAAACCCGGGCCGTCTAGATGGTAGGCGAACGGTCTAACCGCTTGGCCAAGACACCGCCTACTATAACCAATGACACGTCGGCCTGATTGGAAAACATTGATAAATCCTCACGCATTAAACTCAACTGTTTGATTCACAGCATGCAGTATACATCCGAAACTACACGTGGTCAGGTTATTGATCTATAGCAAGCTGGTGACAGAGTTTGACAAATTTCAGAAACTGTACAAATTCTCCGAAATGCAATTAAATTTTAATGCCACTTAATAAACGCGGTTTATTGCATACCAATTAGAAGAAAACCTAACGTTTGAAAGTACAAAGTCTATTATAACATTCAAGACAAACTAGTTTAAAGCTATTTAGATGCGAATTTTAATTACAGTATAAATATAGGGAGAATTTGTGGAAGGATTAAACGTTTTTATATTATTCAATAGAATTTTGCATTTTGTTTACTGTGTTTGTAGTTCTAAAGGCAAAGCTAAAGCTTTTCTTTTTTGTAGTGTTTAACGCCCGCTTTTACTACTATGGCACCGCAGGCGATGATACTGATGATACGTGGAATGAAGATGGAGCACCGGTGGAATGAGATGGTGGAGGAAACCGGAGAACCCGGAGGAAACCCGCCCCAGCGCCGCTTCTCCTACCACGAATCCCACATTCGGTTGCCTGGGATCGAACCTGGGCCGCTTTGGCGAGAAGGGAATGGTTTAACCATTCGGCTACGGCGCGGCCGTAAAGCTTTTCTTATAACACAAAATCGTTAAACCCAATAAATGATGCTTATTTCAAACAACATTTACCTTTTCCGTAATAGATGTTAAGATTTTGGAGATAAATATAAAGAAAATTAAAACGTGACTTTGCTAGATGGCAAGTGAAGTGTCTAGCTTGTTGCAACCAACTTACATTTAGAACCATTACTACGCACTCTGGGAAGCATCATACATTAATCGGAAAAAGCATTGAAACTTTAGTCGCGGAAGGAGAAAAGGTTGTAGTTTGCTAAGAATAACAATCAATTGCAAATTTTAAAGCATAGCTTTTAGATTACATACTTAGGAAAGTAGGTATAAGCTTGTGGTATTAAATATCTTGAAAGTCTTCAAGCGACGATGACAACAGCAACAACAACAATGATGATGATAACTAATTATAATCTAATACCGATAGTGCAATAACTAGCTTTAGTATTCAGTATCGATTGTCTTCAGTAATTTTGAGTGAGAGAAGGACTTCATGAGCTAATTTATAGGAAATTCAAGGTATGCATTTATTTAGTGACATAAGTATTTCAATTATAATATAGCTTAGTCAAAATCGGAAGCTATTTTTGAGAAAGTGAAAAATAAGCCACGTAAAATGGTAATTTGTTCTGTTTAAAGAGGTGCTACTGTGTCGCGCATGTATAAGTATGAACCTTTTGTAAAAATGATATTTTGGGGATTGTTTGTACCCCAAAAAGTGTTTCTGCTGAACGGCTCCGAATACAATGTTTCCTCTACATAGAAAACGTAGATGGCAGAGAAAGTAAAAATTACGTATTTTGTGATATACGAGTAAGTTTTTAGGAGATCCTTTTGAAAACACATGTGCATACCTTACTATTATTTCAATTTTGCAACTGAAGTTCTCTTAGTGTAGACTAAAAGGTTCAAAGCAACAGCTCTCTCCCCCTCCACCCTGCGCGTGAATATATATTACTTCTATGCACGTTATCCGAAACCTATCAGTACATTTCTACATAAAGAAAGCGATTATATTATCCCTAATATCAATTTAATTAATTATACGTCAGTTGTGCTGCACAAGAAAACTATAAAATCTTTCGGAGCAGGATTTAATCTGATAACGTTCCGTCCATTTTGCTCAGCAGAAACGTCCTCTATCTATACCTAGTAGCTGGAAACGGTATTGAATGCCACCCAAAAATTTGCTAACAAGATTCCATGGGAAATGAATGTTTTGGGCATCTGAATCCACATAAATCAGTTTTACAAAAAGTCTGATAACGAAATGTTCTACACCAAATATGGTATTTAGGTTCAACATCTACCAGAGATGTGACAGGAAGATTTTCAAGAAAATTCCACCACCTCTTTATACGGGAGATTTTTCGAAATGTTCCACTTTCTGAAAAATATTTATAATAGCTGATTAAAATAGCTCTGCTTAAGGCAAGTGTATGACAAATGCAACTTTCTATCTTGAACTTTTCTGGGAATGGGCTTTGAAGTCCTTCATTCAGAAGGAACTTTGTATTAAAATGACAATCTCTTTGAAATGAATAATTTATTTCAGGTAACTCTTTTCTGTGGCACAAACCATTTCCAAAATATCGTTTATTATTGCATGAATTTTGCTATACTTCACTCTTTTGTGTTTAAACTGCCGTCACTATTCATTTGTTTCCCGCAATGTTATAAAAAGTGTGTGGAATTTGTAGGTCAGGTATACTGTGACTCGGTTTCCTCTATGCTGCTAATATGTACAAAAATATGTAATGAAGCTATTTCTGCAAATGTTTATCTTAATTAACGAGAAGTAGGTACGTAGAAAAATAAGGTTTATTAATAATAGTTTGTAAAAATTACATAAAAATGAACGACAATGGAGAAAGTCATGTGAATATAACGTGTCTGATTTCTTAGACCTTGCCTCTGGCATGGAGGACCTGGGTTAGATCCCCAGTACCAGCATGGGGATTTTTCCTCGACTGGGAGGTCTGGTACGGGGTGCACTCAGCCTCGTTAGGTCCCGGGGGGACCAATTGAGGAGCTACTTGACGGAGAAGTAGCGGCCTCAGGTCGAGAAAACCGCATAACTGGCCGGGAGGGCTCGGGGTGCTGGCAACGTTCCATCCTCGAGTATTGCACCCCACCAATGACGCCTTTAGCGGGCAGAGGTCGGGGACGCAGCAGCTGGACGGTAGGCCCTTCATGGGCTGTTGGGCCGGGGTTTAGTTTCAGATTTCTTAGACCGCCTCCGTAGCGCAGGGTCCATAGGAAAATGGAATTATCTGTATCGGGAAGTAATCTGCAGGTCTTCTTTGACATTTTTTTTCTCACTTCCCTATTTGACATATTGTTAGTGAAATTTAAATTACATTGCAGACTTGTTAAACATTTATGTCACATTAAAGCAGGCCTGGGCGACTGGCGGGATAGCTTGAGCAACCTTTATTTTTTTTCACCTGCTAAACATGCAGTTATCACAAGTAATATCATAAGACGTCTTACCTAACCTATAAATAAGGCATGGGCACTAGAGAAAAGGTAGCGATTGAACTTGCCTTACCCATCCCACATTCTCTTGCCGACTAATAAAGGCAGCTTGAATACAAGTGCAGTGGTGGGTTCGTTCCACCTGCGCGGTAGCAATAATTTCTACGCTGGTGTTAACTATTTTGTATGTATTAAATATATTTTGTATACAATAATTAATACAGCGAGTTATATAATCTTCAAGTTTATAACCTTCCTTTGTCTTATGCAGGTAATATTCTTACGCTCCCTTACGATTAACATAGTAAATTCTTTTTCTTTCACAATAAATAAAGCTGTAATTGCTCTATAGCCATAAAAATATTTTAAAACTATTTCATCAACATAAACTCTTTGATTTTAAACTTCATATAATATTCAAACTTTGAAACACGAAATACACGTTGATATTAAATAAACTAATAAGAAACTAAACTGTGGAATCTTATCGTTCGGTTTATACGTTTACAAATACCATTATTCAATAACTACCCTTTGAAATTGTAAATAAATACTTGCAAGATCAGTCGTTGGAGAGGGGTAAGAAGAGGAGTAACGATTTACTGAGTGATCAAAAAATCAACACTTTCAGGCCTATGTGTCATTGGTTGTAGCTATATCCAACCAATAGCTGGATGAATATCGCTCATTGTAGCGGGGTGGGGGGGGGGGTGTAAAGAAGGGAAAAGCAACCAAGGCCTCGTTAAACAATCATGATGCCCTTGCATTTTACTAAATTCGTTTTCTGTGCATGCAAATATCAGTCAGGTGAGCGACACAATTTTCGTTAAGAGTTCACTTTTAGGCTATTGGGTGGAGGTTTGTGTGGTTACATGTACGTTGTTCATGCGCTAAGGTGTTAGTATTCCATGCAAGAAGTCTCACGTAGTGAATGAAAGTGATTTACGGTTGAGTAAATGATCTCTTAAGCTCCTGCCAACAGCTAGCAGACACCTTGAGAATTAGATTCAATTCCATCAGATGGACTGTGAACAATGTAAGCAAGCCAACAATGCTGGGATGGTTCGTCTTCACGTTTTAGTCTTGTAGTTTCCGATCAATCAGGGAATAACTGATTACTGAATATTTTCATATTCACCTCATTTCACACAAATGTAAAGAAACTGTTTCGACTTCACCATTGAAGTAGGATGAGAATTGGCTAAGAGTGATAATGATTCCGTAATGACGAGTGGGAAGCATTATGCATTTAGAATTATTAATTCGAATGTGATATCTTTTTAATTAAAAATATGATGTGTTGCACTCACATGAGTTTCTCTACTCTTGTACTAACCATTCTTAGAAACTCTTATTCCTATATCTTCTTCGTGTTAGCTCAGATAAACATTTGTAGAAATTATCTTATTGCTTATTTCCTTGTAGGTGCAAGGGGAATGTTAGAATAAGGCAGGCTTTGTGCGATAGTCAAATGTTTTAAAGCTTTGAGATTCTGTTGTCTTTGCACACTTAACATAAAAAATGAACAACGATAATCAATTTCGCGAAAGTTCTAAGTTTTCCGAAACTCACACACATAACAAGGAATATCTCCCAAATGGTTCACCCGACAAGAAAATTTATTCAGACATAAATTGTGTATTTTAGCAAGATCTACATTTTTTGTATAGTATAATTTGGTCTATCTCTAACGGTTTACCAGTTATGTAAAAGTCGTCCACAGTAAATACGACTACAGCGGCTATAGCCAGAAAATTCAAGATACACATTTCATTTCATTTGTCATAAAAATATCTAAAACATATGACATTTTATTCAAAATTGTTAGAGCTATTTTCAAGAGAATCAAAATTTTCGAAAAATGTTCCATCTGAAGGGTAGTTTAAGGTGGGGCTATTTTCTTCAAAATCTTCGTGTCGCATCCTTGAAAGACATTAAACTCAAATACCAACTTTGGTTTTTAATCGACTTTTCGTTTTTGAGTTATGCTGTCCACAGTCTGACACACAGACACACACACGGACCTTTTCCTAAAAATGCTTTTTTTTTTTTTTTTGACTTAGGGGGTCTGAAACATATATTTCCGGTGAAATCTCGACATCGAATTTTTGGGTGGAATACAATACTTCCCCTGCTTACCAGTAGAGAAAGTAAAAAAGGATTACAAAGGCTTGCAAGACCTAACTTGGAGTGAGTTGAAGACTTCAATGTCGTATCAGCATGTTGGCCATGGTACTTCAGTGGTTAGAGCGGCCAGACGGAGATCGAAGGTCCGTGTTTCAAATCCTGGCTACAGCATTGAATTTTTCAGTCCCATTCTATCCTTTGCAACCTTGTCCTACATAGGCTTTTGTGGTGAAGAACAATTAATTGCACTTTCCTTACTGTTTTATTCTCTCGAAAGTAGCTGAAATGATTTTGTTTAAAACAGTATTTGCTTAAGATATATGCATGACCAATAAACTGTATATTTTTAATTTTCTGGGAACATCCACTTAAATGCTGCTTGTTCTGAGTGTAAAATGTGGACAATATCTGACTTAAAACATATAGACCTAGTTAAAGCACCATTTTTTTTTTTTTTTTTTTTTTTTTTTTTTTGTGGTGTTAACCAGGCATTTACAAAATATTCATTGTTGTTGGTTTGAATTTCCAAACATTTCATACTTCGCTTATACTTTTCTGAACTGCGAAGCATGGGCGTCGCGAAACGGGGGCAAGGGGGAGCCGCGGCCCCCCCTTGGAACTTGGTGAACTTAATGTGCAGCCAGTTACTGACTATTAAACTATTATTTTAATTTTGATGTAAAGAACAATTTTTATTTAGCACAAATTAATACGGTTATCTGCAATAAATATTATAAATTTTGACAGTAAAATAATGATTTAATATTATATGATTGCAAATTTCCAACATGTGGCCCCACCCTAGAAAAAAGTCTGCCGACACTCATGCTGCGAAGTCGTTATTCCTTTTTTACGTGGTCGGCAAAAGGCATGGAGCTATAAAGCCACCACATAATAACATGTATTTTAGAAACGTTTCTATTGTTTTATATTTTTAGTCCTACAAAGAAGACTGTAAATGTTAATTCAAAGTTTATCTAGATAACAGCAAGCAGATAGAATTGCAAGCTTTTGTAAGAATAGTTTGTGGAAGAATGAAAAGTCATGAAGCGCAATAGATCCATTATTTCTACCAATTATTATTATTATTATTATTATTATTATTATTATTATTATTATTATTATTATTATTATTATTATTATTATTATTATTATTATTATTATTATTATTATTATTATTATTATTATTATTATTATTATTATTATTATTATTATTATTATTATTATTATTATTATTATTATTATTATTATTATTATTATTATTATTATTATTATTATTATTATTATTATTATTATTATTATTATTATTAATAATATGGTGGTGATGGTGATGGTACTGGTGATGGTGGTGGTGGTGATGGTGATGGTACTGGTGATGGTGATGGTGGTGGTGATGGTGATGGTGGTGGTGGTGATGGTGGTGGTGGTGATGGTGGTGGTGGTGGTGGTGGTGGAGTGATGGTGATGGTGGTGATGGTGGTGGTGGTGGTGGGGTGATGGTGATGGTGGTGGTGGTATTGGTGGTGGTGGGGTGATGGTGATGGTGATGGTGATGGTACTGGTGATGGTGATGGTGGTGGTGATGGTGGTGGTGGTGGGGTGATGGTGATGGTATGGTACTGGTGATGGTGATGGTGATGGTGATGGTGGTGGTGGTGGGGTGATGGTGATGGTGATGGTGATGGTGATGGTGATGGTGATGGTGGTGGTGGTGGTGGTGGGGTGATGGTGATGGTGATGGTGGTGGTGGTGATGGTGATGGTACTGGTGATGGTGATGGTACTGGTGATGGTGATGGTGGTGGTGGTGGGGTGATGGTGATGGTGATGGTACTGGTGATGGTGATGGTGATGGTGGTGGTGGGGTGATGGTGATGGTGATGGTGATGGTGATGGTGATGGTGGTGGTGATGGTGGTGGTGGTGGTTGTGGTGGTGGTTGTGGTGGTGGTGGTGGGGTGATGGTGATGGTGATGGTGATTATCATTATTACTCATACTAAAGCAACTTCTACCTTAATTGCTATACAAGGGAAACCTTGGCACACTTTTTGAGTTATTACAGCTTTTTAAGTTGTATACTCTGCAATAAACCGATACTATATATATTTTGATATAACAAAAAGGTTGGATTTGTTTACCAGAGCACATTTCACTTGACAGAGAACTAAAGGAAGTCCAGAGTAAATAAACGGAAGGACCTTGCGAAGTTAAACTAACAGTACTAGTGAAATGGTTGAGGTTGTGATGATACAGTGCAAATATGCTAAGGCTATTGAACTAAAGATGTGCTTTATTTTAGGATGGCTGTGGAAACTTGTGTTTTTGCACCTTATATGAGAGGTACAAATCCTATGCCTATGGCCCGTAAGTGAATGTCCATTGTTTACTTTTTGTACTATGTATTGTGTTTGACCCAAAATTTCTCTGTCGAGATTTCACCATAAATGTATGTTTTGAGATCCTCTGAATCCCAAAATAATCATTTTTTAGTAAAAGACTCGTGTTAGTGAATGTCTGTGAACAGCATAACTAAAAATCCAAAAGTCGGATAGAAACTAAAGTTAGTATTTAAGCTTAATGTCGATCAAGCATGCGACGCTAACCTCCACCCTAAATTACCCTTTACATGAAAAATTGTTCGAAAATTTTGATTTTCTCTAAAAGCCTAATGATTTTTATTATAATGCCATATATTCAAGACTTTTTTATGTCAAATGAAATATATATATTTTAATTTTTTGGCTACAACCATGTAGTCCTGTTTACTCTTGAGTTTGCATAAATGGTGAACCGTAAGAGAGACTAAATCTTACTATACAAAAGCGTAGACCTTGTTAAAACACACAATTACATACAAATGCATTTTTTGTGGAGTAATCATTTCGGAGATATTCCTTGTTATTTTTGTGAGTTTTGCAATACTTAAACCTTTCTCAATGGAAAGTCACTTATTTCTCTCTTCGCAATGTAAAAAGAATAGAATTTCAACGCTTTCATATGCCAACCAGCTTTAAAAGATTTGACTCTTGTTTAAGGCCTACTGTATTCCCATATTCCCCTTGCACCTACAAGAAAATTAGTAAGAATATATTTCTGCAAATGTTTATCTCGACTAATATGAAAATGGAGAAATAAGGGTTTCTGAGTATAGTTAGCACAAGAGGAGAGAAAGTAATGTCAGAAATTGCTTGCCACATTTTCCTTTAATATTTTTTAAAAAATATTGAGCTGTTGCTGCGAGTATATAGCCTAAAATGAGTTTATAATACATTATATCACATGGATGGAGTAGGTGAGATGCTTGATGATGACATGACATTTAAAATTCTACGCAAAGGCCCCCGTTTAAATGGGCTGCTACAGAAATTGCCGACTCAAAAAGCGATTTCCAAGCGTGATAGCATCATCACCCTTTCAGTGGCGTTTTGTGAACGACGTTTCAATGCTATGTGATCAAACATAAGCGGCAAACCAGGCTTTTAGTGAAATCTGGGGATGATACCTTTGAATGGCCTATCAATTAAACGCTTAACTGGCAAAATCCTCTAAACGTTGCTGTTTCAGTACAAAAACAAGAGGCATACTTTCTTAATTAAGGTGGCAAAAAGTTGATGTCACATCTGCCAGTGAAGGAGTGTGTACACATTCGCTTTTAATGAGCTGTGCACAATTAAAACTTCGTTAATATGCTCCCGCACGTCTCTCACACACAGACCTTGGACATTTCATGAATGGCCTTACCTTCTAAATGGCGAAAATTGCCTAAATATGGTATATATAGATGTTCTCCATTAGGGAACCGATCTGTGAATTTTACTAAACCCAAAGTATTCTACTCAGATTTATGAACTTTTTATATCCTATATCGGTATAAATAAGAATGGTTGCAAAGTTCGATACGTACGTACACGTTAACTCAATCTTGGATTTGTACTTTAAAACACAAATTTAACACTTTTATACAACACGCTCCCTTACACATAGCTTCACATTAATAGCATAGCAAATTTGAGCTAGTAAGAAATACGGAAACTGTTTCCGAAGCTTTAGAGGGAGAGGGAGTCCCAATAAGAACGCTGGATTTGAATTGGCCGCCATTTTATTGCTGTGAGATTGGCAGTACTCTACTTAACTATTATGTTTTCTATGTTTGTTGCAATTAGTTGGTATAGAGCGTTACACTGTTGCACAACCAGTCTTAACTATCAAAAGTTATTACCAGAATAGTGAGTGTTATGCGGAAACTGTTCGAAGGCTGATGAAAAAATTCGAGGCAACAAGATCCGCTGCAAACATTCCAATACCCGAACGCAGTCGTTGCAAGCAGTCTGCTCAGAACATCGCCATTGTGAGGGGTAGTGTTCAGGCGAGTCCGGACAAATCCATTCGTCGTCGTTCACAGCAGCTGGGCATTTGAAGGTGATCATTGCAGAGGATTCTTGTGAAAGAATTGCACATACAAGGTGCAGATAGCCCAAGAACTTAATCAAACCCGGCCTTCTTACTGGGACATCCTATATAATCACTAAGAAATTATATCGTGAGGAGCATTTTCAGTTTCAAAAATTCTTAAATATTCTTAATTATCTGATTACCTTCCCCTTATGTACGACTTACAACCCTATGTCTAGGGTCAGATGCCTGTCGGGGAGCAGAGAACCTATGGACCGGATAGAGTGAAGACCTGGAAGTGGGTGGTCAGCCGAGCACCAGGTATGATAGTGAGGAAGAGATGATTTGAAATGCTGGCGAAATCGATGAATGGAAGCATAATTATATAGGAATTGGTAAAATGAGTAGCGGGGGAAACCGGAGAACCCGGAGAACCCCGCCCAAACGCCGCTTCGTCCACCACGAATACCACATTGTGGATCCCTGGGATCGAATCCGGGCCAACTAGGTGACAGGCGAGCGGTGTAATCACTCGACCACAGCGCCGCCTCTTAAATAATGCGCCTTAAATTAAGTAGTTATGCAGTTTTTCATAAATTCGTGTACAGTTCAGCATAAAATGGAAAACTTAGAAAGTGATTAGCATATGTGCAGCACCATAGTTTGCAAAAGTAGTTCAAATAATTTTGGAAAACATGTTAGAATTCAGATAAATACGATAGATTACCCTTGTTGCAGGGTTATTAAATCGTCACTCACACTGATATTAAAATATTTTTACAGTGATGTTCGTAGGGAATCTGACTTAATAAATTAATTAATAAATAGTTTTCTACGCTTTTGGCCCAATTTTTACTCTTTGTTTACTTCAATTGTGGATATTTATTGAAGGCACCACAGTTATGTGTAACATAAGTTTACAGAAATTGTATTGCATCAGCAATTTTGTACTGTGAATTCTGCATCACCCCTATACACTGGAGTTGAGGGGTAAACCAGCTTAAAGTTTAGAGAAAGGAAGTTGTACAAATTGGTGTTACTATTAAATATACCAACCTCTGTATACTCAGTCTTGACGTTCATTTTTTTCTTCAAATATGACTAATGATGCCAACATAATGTTAAATATAAGGGCAAATTATAAGGAACTACAAGAGGGAGTAACCTTGCGTAAGTTGTATGTAAAGTTTAATGAAGACAATGAATCTTTCAGAATGCGAGTTATTTATATTAAATACCTTTTCGCAAAATTTGTTTAAAATAGCGAAATTAAAGTTTAGGATAGTAAAAGCAGCAGGTCAATACTGTTATACACGGTGGAAGTTAATGCTTCGCCCATACATTAATTAGGAATTCTACATGATGAGTGTAACAATTATGTCTAATACAATTATTGTAAATAAAAAACCGTTTCGCGGAAAAAAATAATTTGTGTCAAATATTTGGAGCCATCTTGGATGTAAATGATTTATTTCACTAACTATCGCGTAAACATTGTGAACAATTTGTAATTTCTACCTTAATTCGAATGAATCTAGTCACAATTTAATGTTAATGTGACGTTACTAAATTCATCTTAGAAATTAAACTTTGCATAACATTTTAGGTATTTTAGGAATATCTATATTTTTAGAATAGTAAAACGTCTATCTCTTATGGTTTACCAGTTATGCAAAAGTCATTTAAAGTAAATAGGACTAGAAAATTCAAGATATACATTTCATTTGTCATAAAAATATCTCAAACATATGGAATTTTAATCAAAATCGTTAGAGCCGTTTTCAAGAAAATCAAAATTTTTGAAAAATTTTCCGTGTAAAGGGTAGTTTAGGGTGAACCAATTCTCTTCAAAATCTTCGTGTCGCATCTTTAAAAGACATTAACCTTAAATACCAACTTTGGTTTCTAACCAACTTTTCGGTTTTGATTATGCTGTCCACACCCACCCACCCCCCCCCCCACACACACACACACAAACACACACACACACACACACGGGCCGTTTTCTAAAAATTCCTTTTTGCATTCAGGGGACCTCAAAGCATATATTTCCGTGGAAATATCAACATCGAATTTTTGGGTGGAATACTTCCTATACGTAGTAGAGAAAGTAAGAAAAGCTCTATATTTCTTAGTAAATAAAGTTATGGCATACAAGTAGTTCAGTGAACTTAAAAGGCCTGCAGCTCAAGCGTGTGGAACTGCTAGTGTCACATCTTAATAGTTTGGTAGATAATGGTAATGGATTTCCAATATGCATGATAAGGGCTTTAATCTCCCCTTATGTTTGACTCATCACCAAAAGAGGCATTTTAACTATGAGTATAGGTCACATGTAGCTACTTTCAGCATTGTAATTGGCGAGTACTAAAACATATTTCCTATCAACGAATTATTTCTCTCTTCTCATAAATTGATTCTCGTTTACAGCATTGCGCGCCTATAGGCCATTTTATACTACCATTTGCTGAAGAGTTCATTAACGGGAAATGTGTTTTATTATATTCTCGTGTTAGTAGCAAACTGATGGTTCATTTCAGACAATTACCCAAGGATACATTTCACTATCATTTGGGAAACTACTGCTTCATCCACTGATGAATATCTTCATCAAGAAAGAATTGCAAAATATTTTAAGGAAAGTTATGCTTAACGTATTTCCCAGAGATTAACATCTTGAGAGTTTTAAGTTTTTCATACTTGTGGGAAATTTTAGCGTAATTTGTAATAGCAAATAGTGTATTCTTAAATATTGTTTGAATTAGAGCTTTTAAGACAGAAAGTGATGTCTGAGAGAAGTAAAAGTTGCAAGAGTCTTAAACAGTCATTAATAATAATGAAATAAACCAGTAATACCTTTACATACTTAGGATCTGAAATAGCAACACACAAAATAGAAAGTTAAAAAGTGACCTACAAAAATATTGTAGCATAATCTTAGTTATATAACTTGTAATTTAAGCCGTGTTTCTTACACTTCTGATGGCAAAGTGAGACTTTTTGAGTACTTATCTTGATAAAGATCAGAGCTGCAAATCACACGTAGGTTATTGTTCTGTGGTAACAGAGCTTGACCAGTTTTAGAAGCTGGGCAAATTCACAGAAGTGCAATTAAATTTTAATGCTACTTAGAAAAGGCAGTTTATTGCATAGCTATTATGAGGAACCCTTTCATTCGAAAGCAGAAACTGCATTATCGTATAATGCAATATACGAAAATGTTTACAGCTATCTCGACACCAATTTGAATTTCAGTATAAATATAGGGAGAATTTATAGAAGGATTAAACGTCTTCATGTTTTTAATATAATGTTGTATTATGCTAACTGTAAAGCTTTACACGTTTTTGTGATTTTAAGTACGAAGTTGAAGCTTTTCTTATATCACAGACTCGTTTAAACCAATAAATAGTGCTTATTTCAATGTCCTTTTCCATTATAGGCATTAAGAATTTAGCGATATCTGTAAAGAAAACTAAAACGTGGCCTCTCTACGAGCCCAGGTGTGTCTACCGATCTTACCCTTCCTTTCCTTTTCCTCATTATAGCGTCAAACCTTTAGCCCCATATTGCTACTGTCAGCAGCAGTTCATTGGACAGTAGTTATGCATCACCCCTTGAGAGGCCCCGTAAGACGATAACAAACTGAGAGATGCTCAGAAACAGGGCATTTTACTAAAGTCGTTTCGTGTACGAATATACAGGGTGGAAGGGAATCATTACGTTCCTTCTGATGTGTGTTTTATAGAAGCATTACAAAGAATAAAGTGTTACCGCATTTTGTTCTTTGATCAGCCGATTTCGAAAAAAATAAATGGTTATTGTTCCAAATTGGATGCGTAATTCCACAAGAATGTACAAAGATAACAGTTTGTTACTTGTAAGACACATAGAGTAACTTATTTCTGACATAGCTTCGCTAGTAATTATGGGATATCACATAGGGCTTCGAAATAATTAATCACTTAAAAGACGTGAAGGAATACTCCGATCACCTTTTTCAGACGCGAGGTATGTCTACAAAGTTGCGTTAACGTTGGTTAGGGAATTGACCGGGTTTCCAGATGTAAACAAGTTGACCACTTTCCCTTTCGTCTGATGTTTTGACAGGCAACGGTTGTGATTTACCTACACTTACAGTAAACAAAGAAGATATTCACTAGACACGTGGTAGCAGCAGTGACGCCTGTTTGTTTATGTACTGAACCAGTGCAAGTAACATAATCTGTAGTGTGGGCAGCTTATTTGCGACAAAACGATCTCCGTAGGAAATGGAAGAGACAAAAACGTAACATACAAAATGTGCTCCAAATACCGAGATCTACTACTGGTTTAAATTAATGTAATGATTTCCCTTCCATCCTGTAAGTGTTGAATAGTCTCGTCCAAGTGAAGAAAACCTGCATGACGTTACATAATGTATGTTCACTATGATCCTTGTAAGACTTCTAACCAGTTCTAGCCAAAGAGGTTAAGTTCACCAAGACCAAACTCTGTGAAACTGTGCATATAAAATTACAGTAGTTTGCCTGGTTTCCTTAGAAAATCATTCATTGGTCATTTTGAAAGGAAGAAAAGTGTTGTCATTTATAACTTGTTATTCATTGACGTTGCTACACACACACACACGCGCGCACACACACACACACGCACGCACACACACAGACACAGAGAGAGAGAGAGAGACAAAGACACAGACACGCGCACGCCATTGGCAATAAAATACGAATTTCGTTTCTGTATATTAGACGATATTCATGTGTGAACAAAAAAAGTCACTTAAGACTACATAATATTGGCTAAATGTTTCTGCTGCATGGAAACTAGACTTGGGTGTTAAGAGCAAGTGATAACAGTCGAAATGAAATTTTTGAGATCGATACCTACTCTGTGTGAACCTCGGAGACCAAAAAGAGGTCAGGAAATCAGAGAAGTACTTCAAGTCGAAAGAGTACGTGGAAGAAGTGACATACTACCAGAAGAGATGGCATCGATATGTGCAAGGAATGTCTCCGGAACGGCAAGCATACCAACAGGAAGACGGGATATACCTACATACATAGGAAGAGCAGTCTAAAAGAAGATGGAGAAGGCATTCACGTAATAGTTTGGCTTCCGAAGGGGTTTAAAAATCCAGCCTTTGGACTGTATGAAGAAGATCATTACTTTGATCCACAATATGGTCATTGTCTAATTGCAAAAACTCTAGTTTTGTTGCTGAAGTTGTTGCTCATATTTGGATTAATATAAAACAGTTTTTATGAACATTTACTCTTCTATTAGCATTATATGTTTTAGTTATTGTTTATGTTCATATTCTTTAAGCTATAAAAACATGGTCCTTCCGTATGAGTTTTCAGCTCTGGACATATCTGCCTGAATTTCAATAATGTATGTTCCTTCTTTAGTTTCTATTACTACTCACCTATATTAAGTGGAGGAAGTACTCAATGCGCTTGTGTGTGTGTGTGTGTGTGTGTGTGTGTGTGTGTGTGTGTGTGTGTGAACGAAAAGTCGGTTAAATACCAAACTTGTTCAGAAATCCCCCCCCTCCCAAGATTGGTTGTTTACTTGGTTGCTAATGCTCAGAGTAGTGGAGTTCTTCCATGTTCCTTCTTGTTTCCCAGTTGCTCAATGAGACATCTGTAGCTGTTAAATTTTGACACCTCATAAGATGAGCCATATTTACTGTAGAAACTTCTCTACAATCTCTTCATAAATCGATAGCTTTACGGTGGATTTCCTCACACTATGGAATCTTAGGTAATGAAAAGTCGGACGCCTTAGCAAAAACAGGTACAGAGATTTACTAAATTATACTCGTCTTTATCGTTCCCCTCATCAAAGCTAATAATACAGAAAACCGTCCCATCCCAAGGCCGGATTACTCTTTTACATGGGCAAATTTTCAAACATTTTGAGTTTCTCAAGACTGTCAACAAGTTTGGTTAGAGTACCATGAAGTTAAGATATTTTGATGAGAAATGAATGATCTGGAAATCGCCTGTGAAGTCCTCTTCAATTTGAATGATTTTTGCATGACTGGTAAATCGCAAGAGATTGGAAATCTTACGACACAAAAGATATATATCTAGTAAAAAACATTTGTGAAATAATTTTGTTATGAAGTTTACCATTTCTAGGGTACTCCTTGTTACTGGTTTGAATTTTCAAAAAGCTATACTTTTCTTAAATGGGAAGACACAATTTTCCCCCTCGTGATCATGTAAAGAAAATGGATTTAAAACCCAACATATAATGACCAGCTCCATACAATATTTGATTATCACTTAAGCCTAGTATACTCTCCTATTTCTATTGTACTTACAAGGAAATATACGTTGAAACTATACAATGTCTATTTTAATTAGTCTGAAGAAGACAAAAGAGGAGTTTGTAAGAATAGTGTGTAAGAGTGAGTAGACAATATTATATGCATGAACACATTTTTTTTTCAGATGTGTTTGCTGCGCTAGTTTCATTATCTTGGCTTATCTGAACCCTATGCCGATTGGTTTAACTAAGCTTCCGTGCCAGTTGTTATAGAAACTACAAGTTAAATGTCCGAAGCTAAACGTGAAAAGCAGAAACTAATAAAGAAGCATTCTTCATTATTGACACATCGTGAGGTCAAGAGAATCTTGGCTGGTGTGGTAATGGCAAGGTAGAACAGAAATCTTGTCATTATAGGAGTGCTGATGTCTTACCTGAACAAACCTAAACACCAGCTAATATATCGTATCTCTTTCTGTAATTCTGTGGGGGTATCAACCATAAGTATTCTCAGCTGAAACACGAACTATCCAGCATTAATTACGACAGGTTCAGTTTTTCAAAATATTTATTTATGTATCTAGTAGGTATATCATTGACTAATTGTGACACCAGTATATGTTTAGCGCGTGTCCAGATTACGTATAGGCGATTTTACTGGAAATCGAGGTTTCTTGAAACTTCTCGTAAACAAACCCTCGAAGCTTCTAGAACTATGTGAAAACGGCCTTTGTTCTAAGGTGCCATTGCCGCATGTAAAACAATTGAGCTAAGCAACTGACCGTGCGAAGCGGCCATTGACAGAACACACGACAAAAGAGATTATTCATTAATATACATGCATCAAAAGCAACAAGACGCATTAAAATTTTAAAAACTACAAGCTATCATCACAATTTGTACTACCATATATTAATGTTTATAGATGTGTCAGTGATTCTTGACTCGTGATCTTGCATAGTTAGGCAATAGAAAATGAGATGAGATAAGATGGCAGAATGATCAGGTGATGAGATGTCTGAAGAATCCGAGCTGAAACTCAGTCTCTGCGCTTGGCGCAGTCATACGTATAACATATTAAAGCTCGTTAACTTCTGTGTTTGAGTTTTAATTTACGGTTATATTAAGGTTAGTGTTAAGGATTGCATCTTTTTATTAGGATAACGTGAAATATGCTTATGTTTGTGTATAATTTTCATTGTGTTTAATAGCTGTCTATCTGAATGTCATATGCACATGACCTTGCAATGGGGGAGCAACATTTCTGAGTTTCCATTCTCAATAATCCTGATCATGAGCCTCGGAACAAAGTGTATGCATTCTAATATGGATGTGCGCGGACCTCTACCGTCGAGGATCTACTATATAATATGAGTGTGTATGTTGAACCACGCGAGGATTATCCACATTTTATGACGTACGCATTTTACATAGCGCTGCAATGAACAGAAGAATCGGGGTGGGGAGACGTGAACCTGCTCGCGTAAATTAACCTTCTATGTGCATGTGAACCATTTATTCAGAAACTTCTCTGGGGTTATAGGACATTTTAGCCTGTAATAAACTTAAGATATTTCCTGCAATTTTAAGGCAGCGTATTTCAGTTAGACTTTTTGGATTTACTTCTTCTACTGCTCCGCTTATTTTAGTCATATGCGCCAAAAAAAATCGCGTATTTTAGACAAACATTTGACTTGGTTGAATTTCATGTATTGCTGATATTAATTGCTTCCCGTTATTTCACACATAGCAGACATTTATAAAGCAGACATCGGTAAAACATTTAACTGGTAAAATCTGTAACAAATACTATTCCGCCATTTGTTCATTCTGCAAAGAGCGTGAAAATGTCGATGTGTACTTTCGGTTGAAAGTGACATTGTCATGTTTCACTTACATCTGAAACAGAGAGTATTAATTGCAAATAAATGCGGGTGACTGAAACTGGAGAAAGGAGTGTAATGTATTTTGAATGGTACTCATTGTAGGTAATAATTGTCCACCAACGTTAGTTATCACCAGGGAGTGGAGTTTTAGTGCGAAATCCATCAAGTTAACCGTGCACTTACAACGGGAAGTGGGAGCGCCGGCGACCTTGCAGAGTGCAAGGCAGTACAGCCCTCCCGCTACCTGCCGGCTCTATACTCCGTGTTGTTAACCTTATTCCTATGTTTACTTACTAAAACTCCGTTCCCTCGTTACCACCAAAAGACTAAGGATAAAGTGATGCAAGTGAGTTAACCTGCGTAATACTGCAACATTGCTTTGTTTACCTGAAAACTACACTATTGTGTCAGTAATCTAGTTACTCGGTGATGTTTATTCATTTGTTCGACCATGCCATAATGTAGCGCTTATACGCCACTGTACTGGTCCTCATTATGGTCATCTCTTCATAACAATACTGCTATCCGTCAGTCAAAGGTGCATCTAACCACCAATCAAAAGATCCGCATGTAGCAATCAGCACTTTGCCGTTCGCGCACATTCCCAAGCAACTGAAAGCGAAACTATCGGCTAGGGACTTCCGCGCGTCTCCATGACCTGTCTAGCTGCGACCCTGTGTGCCAGCTTAGGTTCCCTCATTTCATCCCTGCCTCCTGGGGGTGTTAACCACAATATATCTGTGTAGGTCGAAGAGAGCGAGGTATCTCCCTCTGTGTTTGTACCCTTTATCCTTTTGCTCCTATATGAAATAAAGCTACTCTGTTTAATTAATAATTAGTGTTAATATTGTAAATAATATTCTAATACATTCAATTTGTGTTCTTATTTAGTTTTTAAGTTTACTTTTTAAGAGTTATAGCATGTATACTCTCTGAATCCAACGTAACAGTCAACCTTCAAGGCGCAACTATGATTCTCGTATGTGCAATCGAATAACAAATACATGATTAAAATATCAGACACCAGTGATAACGATATGCAGCGTAAAATATTAAAACAATTAAAGTTTTGTAAATGTTTTAAACATGACTTATGTTCGAGCACAAATAGTCGTATGAAACTTGAGTATAATGTAAATTAAGAAGCTCATATGAATATTATGAACTAACTCCTACCTCTCGTTTCATAAAATATACTCACTGCCATTATGCTCTCGTTGCATTATACAGTATTGTTGTTCATTTGAGAAAAGATTCGATCCCAGTGGCCACACACTCTGACGGGTTTTTCCTTGGTTTCCCCATGTCACTTAGGCTGGGATGCATTATTTCTTCTCCATTGATTACTTTCCCTTCATTTGTCATTTCCCTCCCTTGTGGTCTTTCAAGTTTAGTTGGTAGCGTGGTTCTTTCCGGTTATTGCGGTTAGATGGAATAGTTGATTGTGCACTGGAGCTCTTCCCTAGCCCTCCGAAGAAGTTCCTGCCTGGCCTGCAAGGGTCACCTGGTCGCCCTCACTCTGGGTGGAGGGCACACTTCGGTTGTGCGCCAGGTGTCATTATCTGTAACTGTTAGGGACTTCTGTGCGTCTCTGGGTTTCGTTGGCTCCGTTCTCTGACAAGCCTCCGATCTCACTTCCTCCTGGGGTGGGGTGCCAACCCGAAGTAGATCCATGTCGGGGTCGTTGTGGATCGAGGTGACCTACTCCATTACACATACATACACATGGTAGGGTACTCGCAAAAACAGATTGCCCATCACGTTATTAGAAGAAAATAATTTGAACCATTGGAAATGCCAATAAGAAGTAAAAATCTCCAACAGATCCTAGCATATGTAGGAATAAAATAGCACAGTACGCCCATCTTATACAGAGCAACCTTCACGGCCTCCTATCCGAAGTGTTAGCTTGTTTTAAATTAATTGTTATAAAATTCCCAGCTCTGTATTTATCACGCAGTTTTCCTTAAGATTGGCGGAACTCAGAAATCATTTCGCAAAAAACTGTTGTTTATAGTTAAACTTAGTGTTTTTGTCCTTTTCAAATGATGGTTAGCATTCTGATCCACAAGTAAGGTTCGATGTGTGATCACCAGCTTGGCTGCACTCATTGTACCTACGAATGGTGTGATAAACTTGCTCTATCTCACCTGGTGTCTCTGCAATCCGTCCTACAAGAGCGACCACAACTCGTACCACCAGATCTTCTTCTGTCTCTACAGAAGTCTCATAAGCCAAACTGTTCATTCGATCCCAGAAGAACAATTCCAATGGATTCAAATCCGGTGAATGTCGAGACCATCTGATTAGACTACCTCGACCTATCCACCTGTATCCGAATCGTTGATACGGACATTCCCGAACATGTGAACAATGAGCGGGTACTCAACCATGTTGCTCTAACACTTAGATATATGAATGAGGCTCGAACCAGGTCAGAGAGGTAGGAAAGACGTCAGATGACATCAGCTGATCTCGCGTGAGAACCCGCCGCGATGATTACCCTGTTTCATACCTACCAAGCAAGCTTGTTTTCAAATGGTTGATGCCCGGAAACAATACGTTTTCGGACATAGGTTCCACGCCAAAAAAAGTATCTACTCAGTCCCCTCTACAAGTCCTGGAGGTTTCTAAGGGAAACTTTAGAGCAACCGCTATAGTGCTCTCGATAAACTCTTGCCTTTAATGATGCATGGTGGTTTTTGTCCCTAACAAACTAGCTCATCAGATTGATAGCATACATTAGGTGTTAGTATTATAGAGTACGCAGTAGTGAATATATTGAGTGTTTATTGGAATAAAACGCCTCTACGGTCGAGTGGTCAGTGGTCCGCGGTTCAACTTTTGGTCGGGACACGGGATTGTTTTTATTGTTTATTTTCTTACCCTTGTTTCCACGCTTCTTCCGGAATTGTTCTCTCAATGGCCGTAAGGAGAATAAGGCTTCGTGGAAGGTTTAATCGGATTTTAAAAATTTAAAACCACGGCCTCAATACCAACCACGAATATTTGGTTCTTCAACTGTTTTTACACTTACAGCGACTCAGATATAATGTTATAAATAATTGTATGGTTTGCTATATCTATTAATATGACTAACAAAAGACCCCTCGCACTACTCTTATAATAAATATTGATTTTGTAACTAATTATTCTTTTGCACAAGTCGTATGTAGAAAAAAGTTGGAAATATATACATTGAAATCCCCGTAATGGCATTGCATTTTTCATCTGGTTATACGAGTATGTTTGCAAATACTATTTTAGTTACTAGCGCAACTAAGTTTTAGATGTGGCACTTCTCACGTATTCATTACGTTTGTTATACGAGTACTAGCAAAACGCCCGTGTTCTAACCTTTCGTTCTATCATTACCTATTTCAATGTTCTTTTCGGAATGCTTAATTTGAAAGATAATAAAATTGTTCGTAATTTGTTTAGCCCAGGCGTGTCAAGAGGGGAAAAAAAGGAAGATAGCAACTGCTCCCACACCACATTGCGGAACGATCATGTTCAAGTCGAAGCTGTACATTCATCCTTATTACACCGTTGTTTACCGTACAAATACACAGAATTTGTGGTAATAAAATTGAGCCCCATTTATGGAGATGCAGATGCCAAATAACTTAGCCATAGAACGTAAATTAAATTCATATTTGTAAATGTAGACCTGGATGTGCTTTTAACATTATTAACTTCTGAAATTAACAGGTTATTGAATGGCGCCGTTGGAAGTTTGTGATGGCATATTTTTATTAAGTGTTGGAGGGCGGCGCCGTGGCTGAGTGGTTAGACCGTTCGCCTACCACCTAGGCGGCCCTGGTTCGATCCCAGGGAACGCATGTGATTTCGTAGTGGACGAAGCGGCGTCTGGACGAGTTTTCTCTGAGTTCTCCAGTTTACCCCGCCACTCATTCCACCAATTGATCCATCATCACTTTTCAAATCATCCATTTCGTCTGCATTTCATATCAATCTCTTCCTTACTCTCATGCCTGGTGCTTGGCTGACCATCCGCTTCCAAATCTTCACTCTGTCCGGTACATAGGTTCGTCTGCTCCCAAACAGGCGTCTGACACTAGGCACTGGCTTATAAGTCCAGGAGGTGCAAGTCCTGCAAAGGGGAGGGTAATCAGGGAAAGAAGAACAGTCTGTTAGGGAACTGGGATTTCAATTCTCAGCCCTCTGCTATCGAGTGTGTCCTCCTCGTACATGACAGTATAGTTAATTATAATGTTGGAAAATGTGATAGCGTGAGTACTATCAGTTTTTTCATCCTACTAATATGAGTAAAATACAAAAATAATCTTCTCATTCTTGATGAAACGCGCGTAGTCATTCTGAATGTCCGTCCAATACTGTTTAGAAGTTCCAACTGCACCGTGTAGCTTACTGATATGGAGGGAGATACACAGCTGAGTAGGGGATAGTTCATGACACGCCTGGTTTAGCATCATATGTTGTGTTGAGTAAACATAAAACAAACCAGTATACATGTAAAGTAGTTAAAACCAGGAAAGTAGGGAACATTTGAGTGCTTCTTACTCACTCAACACATGTGCACTTATATTTATGTAAATATATTATACATATAATATATTATGTGCATAAACATTAAGGCCGATTATTTCTCCTAAATAACAGTGGTAACCCATCACGCTTCGTGAGGTTAAAACAGATGAATGTATTATATGAAATTGAAACTTATTACACTGCCACCGGTGGGGTAAGATGACGGCATTCTAATTTAAACCATACTTACCATGCGCGTAATTTGATAAGTATTTGCAGGCTATCTTTCAGTAAACCATTTGTGAGCCCCTCCATTTTAACTCACCGTATTATAGATTGTGTACAGTTTAAATTGCAACTATGTTCCTGTTAAATCAGCACAATGTAACTTTTTGGTTGCCTCTATGGTCAGCGTTCTAACATTCCTACCCAGAGGTGCCGGATTTGACTTCCTGCTGGGATTGGGGAACACCAGTAATTCTCTATCCTCGCAGAGTCTGGACATATGATTGTGGGAATGAATGTGAGTGCGTTTAAGTGTAAAACGGTGGTAAAATGCCAAGTTAAGAAAGCTATAAATTTTGCTGTAAAAAGCATCATCACTTTTCAGTTGTTTTCGAGTCAAAGCCACGAATGAAGAAAAACATCATCACCTTCAGTTGTTTTCGAGTCAAAGCCATCGATATGACAATAGAACTGCAAGGTGCTATACAAATAAAACAATTTTTGTTTGTTCATTTCTTGTTATTGCCTTTATCAGTGGCTAAGAACAGATTCTATTTGAAACCCGTTCTCAACACACGATGTACGGTGTATGAAAAATGGTGTATGTCTGTCCAGGTGGGCAAGAGTGCAACTGTTTGATTGAATCGATACGGCGGTGATATATTG
This sequence comes from Tenodera sinensis, assembly GCA_030765045.1. NCBI lineage: Eukaryota > Metazoa > Arthropoda > Insecta > Mantodea > Mantidae > Tenodera > Tenodera sinensis. The sequence continues at coordinate 117,241,182 of CM060963.1, read as the reverse complement.
GTGGCAATGTTCTAACTTCATGAATAATAATTCTACAAACAGTAGAACAGTTTTATGGTTTGAGCCATTGTGGGAATCGATCATTTCCTCCTGTGTATGTATCTTTGGCAAACGCTGTTGTGCAGCTATTTCATAAATGTTTGCTTTTCGAATGACCTGTTGTGCTTCCCGCAATAAATAACCTCTGTAAAAGCAAAATGTCGTTTAATTACTAACGCCCGTCTATAGCGATTATTTTCGATACCGTGCGCAGTTCAAAGCCCCCCAAAGCGCTGTTGGCTGCCTATTGTTTATACCACTGAGCCGCTGAAAATGTTCCGGAGTATATTTTTCCCATTAGGTCGATCACACTTTGAGCCAGGATAAGCCGGCTCTTGATCAGAGTTTATCTTTATGACCTATTTCCCTTCATTTCAAATATATTAAAATGTTAACTAATGAGATTCCAAAAACTGGCTTTGTTGAATGATCCATATGATTCAGTGCATTCATGGTTTTGTTTGGAAATAATTTGCAAGAGCATATCCAAGCGTATTCCTTCGATGTGGCAATGTTGGTTCTTTGTCCTGTTTCTTTCTTTTTGTTTTGAACATTCCATTTATATAAGCCAGTGATGTCCAACGTTGTCTCTTTGGAGACGCTTACGTAATTAGCTGCTATTCTCCATCCCACTCTTTCAGTCGGAGCAGTCAGTGTCCAGTGTCAGATTCCATGGCAGTTTCTAAGTCATCACTAGAATTTTCTGGAAATGTGCTCAGAAGAACCCTTCATTCTGGATGATTTTTGTATGAATGGTAAACGGTAAGAGAAGACAAAAACTTACTAAATGAAAACATTTCGTTAAAACACAATTTATGTCAAATAATTAGTTTTTTTTTTTTTTTTTTTTTTTTTTTTTTTTTTTTTTTTTTTTTTTAAGTGAACCATTTCCAATGTATTCTTTATTATCTGTTTGAATTTGCTAGCACTTATCATCATCGTCGTCATCATCATGGTTGTCATCATGGTCGTCGTCGTCCTCCTCCTCCTCCTCATCATCATCATCATCATCATCATCATCATCATCACCACCACCATCATATACATTTCGGATTAGTACTTGTTCCAAAACCAAGTAATTCACAACTTACCTATCCTTTCACCTCTTTCCAGGTCGTCCGATATTTCTTCTCCTTTGGAGATGCGGCCCTTCTGCATACGTGTCATATGCTCATGCCATTTATTCCTACACTAACTAATCTCTCTTCTGCAGAATTCCTTTAATACTTAACTGTTCTTGAATTTCCTAGTTCCTTTTGTGATCTTGCAATCGGAAAGCTGCCAATGGTCTTCACAATCTCACTTCTTCTTGCCAAACTTGTTCATGTTCAGGTTTCTCCACCATAAGGCAACATGGGCACGACCAACACTATACTCGTACAATTTGATGATCACTTCTTGGCTTACTTTCTTAAACAGCGTTCTGTAATTGTACCCACCATTTTTGGAACTTATATAATTTTTTCTCGGGGTCCTTAGAGTACAAATAAATGTCACAGCCAAGAACATTAAAAAGAGGAACTTGATCTGAAATGCTCTTCCCAATTACGATTTTAGCTCTATGAAAAATTAATTCCATAATTTTAGTTTTCGTTACAGATATATTTAAATTATAGGATTTTGCCACTTCATGTAACATCCAGACAGCCCTTTGTAAGTTATCCGTCTCTGCAAACACAACCTAGTTGTGTGCAAAAAAGGATAATATTTAAAACAATATTATTAAGTTTAAAACTATAAATCAGCTGCTCTTGCCAAATTTTAGCTACGTCATTTATATACAATAATAATATATTTATATAACACGCTTGTTTTGCTGCTTGTGAAATATAGCTTACTTTTGAGCCAGTTATTGTATTGCGCCTTTTTATGTTATTGTTAACACATGAAAATTGCACTGCTCTTATTAATGCTGAGGCACACCGTACCTATCATTATATACCGTAATTTTGATCGGATGACTGTCAAACACCTTCTCATTGTCTATAAAAGCTATAAATGTAGGCAGATTGTATTCACGGTGTTTTTCAATACTTACACATTTCTCAAATAGGAATATGTTCTGCGTTTTTTTATCTCTTGGCCTTCCAAAGAAAACGGTTTTTCAAAGGCATCGTATAGCAAATCATTTCACTATCGCTTAAAGCCTGCTGTGCTTCCGTATTTCCCTTACACCTACAAGAAAATTAGTAATTATACAATTAATGAAAACGCTTATGTTGATTAAAATGTAGTAGATACACAAATAAGTATTTGCAAGAACAATGTGCACAAGAGTGAGTATAGCTCTTTGCGAACAGAGTTTCTCCAAATTTAACTATACTAAAAATCTGTATGACAATAGGTTACGCGACGATCAGTTAGTGTATCTTCTAAGGCTATACACTTCGGCTTTACCGCCAAATATTGATTGACGTAAGCAGTACCAAAGAAGTCACTAATGAACGGATGTTTATCGCATAAGATTTGAAAGTGTTTTCGTAAATCAAACGCAACGTACATGAAACCAACCCGCCACTGCAACACAATGTACGTCCGAGTGTTAAAGAATGGCAAAGTGCGCGTATAGTGAAAGGAGGTAAATATAACTTTCCCTCTTTTGTAAACGTTGGATATTGCTGAGCTAAAGTCATATCGGTGACTGTTTACCTTTGGAACAAATGCTTAACAGCAATGATGCTCTCTCGTTTTAGGGTGGTTTTAATTTTTGGATTGAGATTAGTTTGGATTTTCAAATTAGGGAGGCTGGAGGGTAATGCTGAGTAAAGAAAAATTACCACTCTTTAGCCGGGAATCGAATCCGGGATTTGATTATTTCTGTTGTTTTTTATTTAACTTATTTATTTGGGTTGGTCATATCAGATTTGAATGAATGAAAATTTAGTGAAATGATGCTCAAATGAGCTTACAGCTATACCTTCGTCTTCTATGGTTAAGGGAAACACTGTCCGGATAGCTTGTCCTAACAAACTTCGAAGTCAGGACCTCTTGGATATGAGCCAAATTTATTACTCAGGCACCAAGGAGATATTCATTAATGTTTGTTTTCCAGAATACTTACCCTTTCCAACCTTGTCCTACACACGTCTATTGTGTGAAAGAAAGATTTCCATTTATTGACCTTAAAGTTGGTTAAACTGTCTAGTCCGGAACTTGAGTACTTACAGCATTGTAAGTCGCCATTAGAGTATGGTATCTCATATGCATTTTGGGAGCTCCTTGTGCTTTACCCGGAAAAATGCGACTGAGTTGGAGAATTTAATGTTGTGTCGGTACGTTGGTCGTGGTAGCTCAGTGCTTAGAGCAGCCGCATGGAGACCGGAAGATCCGTGGTTCAAATCCCGGATATGGCTGACGTAAAAGAACAATTAATTTTTATAGCAACACTCTTTATGTAAAAGTTTTTTAACATAAAACAGATACGGAGACAAACTTTCGCAAAAATAGTGTCTAGAGACTATGTAGTGGTTAGAGAAAGGCCTGCAAATGTAACCATGAGATTTTTTCAAAACTATATTTCCCTGTCTTTGTTTCAGTATTTGTTTCGCATGCAAGATCAATGTTGTGTCTGAATTTCTACGTAACGACTTCACATTCTCTTTTAGCCCAATCCCCTTCCATGTGCAAAAGAAAGTAGGTATCTTGTGTTACATTCACAGGACTTTCTCTACTAACTCGTCTACAAACTGTTCTTCCAAAAGAATATTAAACTAGCTATTTGTTATAAATTTATATACATATTTGCGTTCCATTATAGGTAAATTTTGAAGATTGTATGGCTATGTGTTGGCTTTGAAATTCTAATCTCTTTTCATGACTATGAGAAGGAAATACCAAAAGTAATATGCTGACTTTCCATTAGAGAAAAGTATAAATACATACAAACATAGCAAGAAATATCTCGGGAAAGGCTAAATCCACAACAGAGGGATAGAAAATGCGTGCTTTGACGGGATCTACATTTTTTCTGTGATAAGATTTGCTTTTATCACACGGTTTAGCAACTCCTTAAAACAGATTCAGAATGAAGAAGAATTCCCAATTATCTCCAGAAAATTCAAGATAACTAGTTCATTTGTCATGCACATACTTTAAATATGAGGTATTTAATCAAAATCGTTAGCCATTTTTGAGCAATTCCTTACAAAGGGCAGTTTCGAGTGGAGGAATTTACTTAATATTTTCATTTTGCATTCTTGGATGAAGCCGATGTAAGTGGATAAGTGTGGTATTTAACGAGCTTTTCCTTTTTGAGCTATCCTATTCACTCATAAGTAAGGATACGAAGGGAATACGTGGAGCCAGGGCATAAAGGAACATAACGGTGTACAAAGAGTGCCAAAGAAAGTCTCGCTGCACCTCGCGTCAATGTCAGATTAATTATTGTACGAAGCCAAGGTCATTTCGTTGGTTCCTTTAGGCTGCAGTGCAAGGGTGTGCCACGCCTTCTGATAAATAGTTACGCCAATAACCACAACAAAGCTTATAAAATGGTAAAGGAACGGAATATACCTTTACGCTGGGAAGCGTATTGGCTAAAAGAGAAAGAGGTAGAGTGAGTGAATTTCGTTTCTCATACAGACCTCTCATGATTGGTAGTTATACCCTATCGCTAGTACAGGACACTCCTTTGAAGGGGTTAAAATCTAAGAGGAAAACTTGAGGAGTGTCCAGGTTAGCCATCAAGCTCATGCATCAAAAGACCCCAGAAAACGATACAATATCAATCGAAAATTTTCTTTGACTCTCTTTGTACTTCTTTATTTGGGAGAAGTGGAAATTGTTTAAAACTAAATATTGTGTAACATTGGAGCTCACTAATCAACTATTGACCCCAAAAGCGAAGCAATGAAAATTGCAAGTGTTAGTTTTTCATTTCAATAGCGAAGGCTCAAAGAGATGGAGGTTTCAAAGCGCTTTCGTTTTGTGTTTTGGCAGAGTGATCCATTCAACAGCCTTTGAATAAGCTACAGAAAACGAAGGTTTGAAAGATAAAAGCAAAGAGGAAACAAAAGAGGGCATTACATTTGATTGGAAAACTAAGCCATTTCCTTTCTTCGTCAAGCTTATTTGTGCACTAGCAGATCCACAGCACAATTCACGTTATTCCGTTAAGTGATGAGACACCTCTCTCTCTCACTCACTCTACTCTCAATAGGTATCTATTCATAAATTGTTTCTAAGCAGGGAAAAATAGTAAACTGGCTTTTCATTTCTCACCGGTTTCATGCTATATTAAAACACTCATTCACTTGTGGAACACAGTAAGAAAAATCCACAATGTGGCGCCTGGATTTAAATTCCATTATTCGCTGTTGCCTCGATTAGCTCCATAAATATTTTTTAGCAAAATTGTATGCTTTATGAGATCTACACTTTTGTGTGGTAAGATCTTATCTATCTCTTCCAGTTCACTAGTTATGCAAGTCATGTAGAATTGATAGACGATCTCCAGAAAGTTTAGAGTATACATTTTATTTGTCATAACTATATGTAACGAGACATAGCGAATGGCTGATAGTTGTGCAGTGGTTTATGGGAGAGTCCCTTTTGTCTTTATAAGACCATAGGCATGTCAGGTTAGTATCTGTCCGATTTCCGTGCAGTAAACATCGGGAACAGTGCAGAGAGCACGGAAAGAAGTCAACCCTGACTTCTTGCGGACATCTTATTCTTTACCGTGTGCGGAGTACCTCATTGCTCATGCTTTCATTCTCTTGCCTGCTGCAGTCACATTGTGTTCTCTATCGAACCAATAACCATTAGCTAGTTACGAATGTGTATAGCCACCTCCCTCAACTTGAAGGGAGGAGAGGTAACAAGACCGGACACATCCCGCCGCCAGTGACATAGAAAACCAATCTGCACCATCAACCGACATTTACACCAAAGCTTGTAAAATTAGACTACACCTGTAAACCACACGGGTAAATCCGTACTAAACGGATAGGTACCATGGCCACTTTACCATCCGCCCGGGTTAACCCAGGCGACTCGAACTTACTCCTGGACTCCTCCTGGTGTTCCTTTTTAAACTGGTGGATACCGATATCAGAAGACACGCCTTATAAATGCCACTAAAAACCATAAAAAATTCAATGTCTACTATTTGTGCTCTGTGTACGTGATTAAGTACAGTGTCCGCACACATTATCAGCAATGTCTTGTTATTTCAGGGAAGGAAGTAAACATTACCTCCACCTTCAATTTTCAAGACGTCAGTTTCGCAGATCCTAGTACGATGATTTCCTAGGTCTAAAACTACTTCTGTAAGATGTTGAACTTAAACAATGTGCTTGCTTTCTAAGCGAGCTTTTGTCTTTGAGTTATACTGTTCATATAAGTGTCGTGTTTGGGTGCAGGAGGTATCAAAACATTTACTTCTGGTGAAATCTCGACATTTAATTTTCAGGTGGAATACAATATTTCTAGTACGCAGTAGAAAAAGTAAATAACTTATACGACATTAAAAGAGCGTCTTTTCTCAAGACGTATGTGGGGGTGCAAGCTTGCTTCCTTCGGCAGATGCCAGAAATACTTTGAAAATGAGGGTAGGACCATTTCAGTCTTTATCACTTGTGGAATGTCATGCATAATTAATTTCAACGAGTTAATCGTTAGGGAATCGGTTCACGTTCAGGGAATATAAGGGTTCAGCTCTCCTTTCCTCACACACCATTACATGCTTTACCGTTTTCCCTTCCTTGGTGTACCTTAAACGTTCCAATAATTACCACATGATTTTAATAAATGAAATGTTTTGAAAAGAAATTTCAAATCGCAAGACACTTCTTTTTCATAATTTTCGTATTTAATCAAGCTCATCTTTGATTATACATGTATCCATCGCAATCTAGAACGCATTTCATTCCTAAGGAAATACCAATGATAACACTATTAAGTTGTAATACAACATTTGAGTGGGCCAGGGCACATGATCTTCTTGGAATAAGTTGTTCCGTAGTTGTTAGAACTACTTGGTGTACGCCACCAGGCATGGATGCAACTGGATGGCGCGCCACCACATTTGGATGTCAACGTGCGGCGCTTCCTAGATCGCAAATATCCTGAACGTTGGCTCGGAAGATGACCACTTGTGTGGCCGCCCCGATCCCCAGACCTAACGCCACTTGATTATTTGTTTTAGGGTATATCAAATCTTTGGTGTTTTAGACACCAGTAGACGATCCAGAAACAATAGTAGCCAGAGTAACTGTGACATCTGGTGAACTTTTGCGTATGCCTGGGGTAACTGAGCGAGTGTGTCAAAGTTTCATTCGACGGTGTAATGCCTGTATTCAGTGTGGTGGTGGTGTGTTTGAACATCTTTTGTAACTTATTGCACTGAACCCTGTGCATAATGAAGTGTATTACAACTTAACAGAGTATCATTGCTACTGACTCGGGATCGTGTTTTGGGAACATAGGTCCCTGGTCGAAAGTTACTCTATTTTGTTTACTCTTTCTATTCCTTAAGTTTTTCAGCAACCTTTTGAAGCACTCTGTATGTATAAATATGTAAGATGTGGTTATATATCACGCTTGTTACAGAAACCCTTGCAAAGTATAATCACTACTGCCAGTACGCCGTGCCCTCTACGCGAAGTAACTTGAACTGGACGGGTAGCTATTCGGAAATGAAATGCCGTGTACACAATAGTATATTGCGATATAAAGATGGTAAGTGATTTTTACTGGACTGAGGAAATTTCCGAGGATTAATAAAAGCACTTAACAAATGTGTATAAAATGTTTGAGACAATTAGTAATTTATGTGGCGTATGAATGAAATGTGACATACTAACCTAGAAACTTAACATTCATCTTTCTATGGTGCTCTCTTTTTCTCGATGCTTGAACTTAATTAGCATATATTACTGTAGAATCTGTCAGGTCTCCCTTTATATTTTTCAGGTATGAGAGAAATACAGCCTTTTACCAATTTTCTTCGATTTCACTCGTCCAATTTAGCCGCCATGTTTACTATGGGTAATTATTGATTTGAAGACGGCCTACTTTGTATATCTCGCGGAGCGTGTATTATGATTCAGTGATTCTCTGCATAATATCTTCGATTGTCATTACAATGAAAGTTAGGCTGTTTCCAGTGCTTTATTCTTTTAAATTATAACGTATGCAATATAAATAAGAGGACAATTATTAATGTGCTAAAATATAAAAGTAGATTTGATTATATTAAATTAGAATGTTATTAAGTTTGAGGATGTTGGCGCCCTAAGCCTTAAAAGTATGTATTACTTGCAATGTCAACATAACCTGAAAGACCAAGAAATCATACTATTTCTCAAAAAAACACATTTAACCTAATATGAACAATGTACATACGAAAAAGTGTAATGCAAGGCTTACCTTGTTTGTTGTTGTGGTAAAATATACCACCGACGTGAAATGCGGATGTTGATAAAGTGACTCGAGGCGGAAGAACTAGCAATTGCTGTTTGTTTTTTAAGATGACTACTTTTTTCAGCGAAATATCCATGTTTATTCTGTTTTTCTCTTGTGCACTTCATTTGTTTTGTCACAGTGTAGCAGTCCTCTTGAATTTGCTTATCCAGAGTAATGTGGTACTCTTTTATTAATGAATCTTTATGAATCCTCAGCATGCGGGCGGTGCACATACCTGCATTGCAGTATAACTACCTCACGAGCGAAAATATTGCACGGAAATGAGTTTTCTTTGCTGCCATGAAGTGACCATTAAACATGCATCTTCGCCGCATTCAAAAACAATTCCACTGTTTCAACCATTTTGCTTATAGACATGTTGTAAGCTTACGAAGCCCAAGATTCCAGACTTGGAACAACCCAGATGCCTACATAGAGAGCCTAAGGAAATCTCATTGCATCTCCCGTCTACGTCACATTACTTGTCGTTATTCTTAGCCACGATGCAAGAATGTGCCATTCCTTTTTCCAAATAACCTTAACCAATAATCAAAAACAAAGTATACAAAATGGCGAAGCAACGGAATATATGTTCACGCTTTCGACTATTGGCTAAAGGAGAAAGAGTGCATTGAATTTGTCACGCACACCTCTTATGATTGGTAGTGACACGCTATAGCCTAGTGTAGGGCAAGCCTTTGAAAGGGTTAAAATCTAAGGGGAAAACTGATCAGCCCCCACGTTAGCAAAATGTATAGTGCATATGTGTAAAATGAATTTCAATTAAAGCTTGAATGGTATTTATTAAATACATAGCAAGGCAGAACTTTATAAGAAAAAAGTAAACAGATGAGTATTCTCACTATAAATCACTATGTATAAACATATATATTATATTTCTCTAGTTGTACTTAATATTGCTGTTTCCATTTGGTTTCAATTGTTAGAGGTTTTAAGTACCTAAAGGTGCTCTAACAAGGCTTCCTCGCCAGCATACATGTATGACAATGTGTGTGTGTGTGTGTGTGTGTGTGTGTGTGTGTGTGTGTGTGTGTGTGTGTGTGTCTGTCTGACTCTAAATATGTATTACTGGATCTTTTCAGGAAAAGCAAATGCATAAAACCTTCTCTCTTCTTTCTTATTGCTGTGTTATCAAGCCAACGTGCTCTATGATAGGTAAGGTAAAGAGAACACTGCCAAAGACCTTGGAAAACAACACAAAATCCGCCAAAGACCTTTAGAGCTGTGTGTACGTGAATGTTGAGCTAGACAGAGAGCTAAGATGAGCCAGTCCTTCTCCCTGCCCACACGTTACACGCTCAGGGCAGAAAGAGAAGGGATGCTTTCGAGCTAGTGCAGGTAGGGTGCACAAGTGAGCATCAGAATATATCTGAAATGCTAAGTACTCTGTTGTACTAAAGTGCTTCCCAAGTGTGTTGTGGAAGCCTCCATATTTCAACAACACTGCTGTGTAGAAACGCGTGCGAACTACAAAGCATATCACTGTCTTAAAATAAATTGCCGTATACCTTGTAGAAATGAACTGTTGCTTCTAAGTGTTAATCAGAGCCTCGTTACTGGGTATACTCACTTTCCTTGCTTCTCCCTTCTTTTGATCCTTCTTAATTAACCCTCGCATTAACAAGCGTAAACTGCATGCCACCTTCTGTAATTTTACAAATTTTCTCTTTTAATTTTTTACTAAGGGCATGCAGTTAAGTTATTGTGAATTGCTGTTTCCACTGCTGAATTGCGTATTTGTTTCAAATTTTTCATTGGTGGTTTTTTTGAGAAGTAATGAAATGCCAAGGTGGTCATAAAGTACTGCCCCATCGGTGTAATGTGATTCGTGTACAAAAAGTAGAAACAAATAGTTAAACAACGTTAAACATTACCTTTATACACATGAAACAATAATATACCCAATTTAAAGTAAATCTGAGTTTAAAATTGCCGAGACATCTTGTTGGTCACCTCCGTTTGGTAGTATAAGCTTCGTAATAAGGATTGGTATAATATCTAAGGTGATTCGTGTAAAAAGTAATAGTTTAACAGTGTTAAATATTACCTTTATGCACATGTCAAGATACAATACCCATTTTCAAAATAAATTTGTTTTAAAAATTACTAAAGTATTTTGTTACTAGTGGTGGCCACAAAGAACCTCAGCTGGTAATCTAAGCTATGTATAATGGCTTGGTAATGCCAGGGTTAACAAACTCTCAGCATCTGGGCTTCGTTCAAAATGTCTATGTTGTATCATTACGTTTGTCATTACCTTCCATTTTCCTCTATAAATGTTGAAATGTTGAAACATCTGCTTAGCAACCATATTACATTATACATCTCTGATCTCTAATACATTATAAATAATCATTTAGCAAATTTATTAATTTTTTTTACGTATTTTAATGCTAAGATTGCATGAAAGGTTTTATGTCACACGCGTATAATCTTTTTATTGTAACACTTGTAAAAATTGCATAAATAACTATTTTGCTTTTACCAGGTTTTTATTTTCATGTCCTCTATGCTTGCCATCTTGCTGATATAAGATTAATTGGTTTCAGACTGGGAAACCACGTATTGCATACACCTATAAGCGAGTATTTCTTACTTTTATACTTATTTATAAAGAGGTGTATTAATTATATTAAAATACCGAGACAGATCACCTACTTAGCTCTTAGCTGCTATTTTAATTTGTTTTAAATAATAGTTTAGAAAAGCGAGCTAGTAATGAGCAAATATGAGTCAGTAGTTGGCAGATTAGATCACGTGTTTGTTCAGACCTAATCCTAGCTCACTTCCAGCAGTATGTTTGCTCAATACATGCAGAGTTGCTCTACTGAAAGCATTTGCTCGTAACATGAACATACAGAGGAAGACAAGCTTTGGCTTCAAACAAATCGATGAACAATAAATAAAATATTTTACAGCTTAAGCACATGTCAAGGATTAATGAAATAAAGTTCATCATCTCGGTTAAACTACGGTGCATGTAAATGTAGCATTTCTGTATTTAAGGTAGGTTTTATTAAAAACCCATTATGTATGTTTCTTAATGGTCTGTGTTTTCACTAGCTGACTCATAAATTGTATTTTATTCCATCTAAGATTCTGTTAGAAACTTCCAGTTTGCTTGCATTTCTTAAAGGACATTAGGTCATTCCTTAGGCCATTTGTTTGTTTTGAGATAAAACTTTCAATCTAACTTCAAGAGACGTCTGGGGGCAGACTTTCGCTTCTGGTAAGTAGGGGAAGTATTGTATTCCACCCAAAAATTCGATGTCGAGATTTCACCGGAAATATGTTCTGAGACCCCCTGGAAAAAAAAAAAAAAAAAAAAAAAAAATTAGAAAAATGTCCGTCTGTATGTGTGTCTGTCAGTCTGTGGACAGCATAACTCAAAAATGAAAAGTAGGTTAAAAACCAAAGTTGATCTTTAAGTTTAATGTCTTTCAAGAATGCGACACGGAAAGTTTGAAGGACATAGCCCTATCCTAAACTACCCTTTGCATTCAAAATGTTTCGAAAATTTTGATTTTCTTGAAAGTGTTGTAACGATTTTGATTAGAATGCCATATGTTTAAGGCATTTCTATGACAAATGAAATGTATTATTTTAAATTTTCTGACTATAGCCTATGTACTCCTGTTTACTCTGGATGACTTTTGAATAAATCGTAAACCGTAAGAGATAGAATATTACTGTACAGAAAATGTAGATCTCGCTGAAACACACAATTTATGTCTAAATAATGCTGTTTTTGTTTACAGTGAACCATTTCTGAGATATACATTGTTATTTGTTCAGTTTTGGAAAACAAAACTTTCATGAAATGGAACCTCGTTATTCATTTTTTATATGTTAAGCGTGCAATGAGAACGGTGTCTTGATTTGAATATCATTCCAGCATTCGAGAACAGGTCGTGCAGGTTCTCCTGTACGGTATGTTTATCTGCACAGCACCTAGCCGCTTATTGCTACTTTATCTGTGCAGCAGCACTCAAAGCCTACTGTATTCTAACATTTGGTCCCTCCCGGCCGGTTATGCGGTCCTCTCGAGCAGAGGCCGCTACCAAGTCAAGTAGCTTCTCGATTGGCCCCTTAGGGACCAAATGAGTCTAAGTGCACCCCGGACCAGGTCCCCCGTTGGTAAGCAGCAGCGCTTCCATCGCACTAATGTAACGACCTCTTATGATGTAAACCTTTTTAGATATGTAATTGCTGCTTTATTGGCCATATGTAGTCTGATTCAATCTTCTGATTTTAGTTATGTTCAACATAACTATGTTATAATATTAATATGTTGAACTTATACATGCAATATAATAAGAACGTTGAGACAATATTTACATTCAGTTATATGCTAATCTATTTTAATAATTGTGGATATTGGAAGTCAATTTACTCTCAAATCGTTTTACATAAGTTAATGAAATCTTATGATTCAGAAGCTGTAGAGGGATGGAATTGGGCATTGACATTATTGTGTACAGTGACAAAATATTCGTTCAAATATTTGTGTATTGCGGATCAGAAAAATACTTTAAAAATTAAAAGATATTTTATTTATACCAAGAATCTTAAAAAATTCACTGAAACCTATTCGCCGTTCCAAAAGTATGGTAACTAAAGTAATTGCCCAATGATTTATGATTTGTATTTTTTTTCTTCAGAAATTTAGCTCCCCAAGGCAAAGTAAATTTCGTGAACTTATATAATACGGTTAGATTTGACATGTATAAGTTACTGAAGCTATGTCTTAGTCCCCTTAGGAGCTTCCATTATGTGTGTGTGTGTGTGTGTGTGTGTGTGTGTGTGTGTGTGTGTGTGTGCGCGCGCGTGCGTGTGCATGTGCGAGAGTGTTTTCCCCATCCTATATATACAAATGCTGACGGCGTGCAATAGATATATAATATACCTATTAACAAAGGCAGTTTCTGTAAAGAAAATGTCCAAAATTGCATCTGTATAAAAAGTTAATGCCAAAAAGGCGAGAGCCAAGCTTAATAAACAAAGGTCATAAACGTTACAAGCCAGACGTGGGAAAAAAAATCTGATGTGTTGCACTCACATGACTTTCTCTACTCTTGTACTAACCATTCTTACAAACTCTTATTCCTATATCTTCTTCGTGTTAGTTAAAATAAACATTTGTACAAATTATCTTATTGCTTATTTCCTTGTAGGTGCAAGGGGAATATTGGAATACAGTAGGCTTTGTGCGATAGTCAAATATTTTAAAGCTTTGAGATTCCGTTCTCTTTGTACACGTAACATATAAAAAAATGAACAACGATGACCCATTTCACGAAAGTTCCAAGTTTTCCGAAACTCACACACATAACACGGTATATCTCCGAAATGGTTCACCCTACAAGAAAATTTATTGAGACATAAATTGTGTATTTTAGCAAGATCTACATTTTTTGTATAGTATAATTTGGTCTATCTCTAACGGTTTACCAGTTATGCAAAAGTCGTCCAGAGTAAATACGACTACATGGGCTATAGCCAGAAAATTCAAGATATACATTTCATTTGTCATAAAAATATCTCAAACATATGACATTTTAATCAAAATCGTTAGAGCCATTTTCAAGAAAATAAAAATTTTCGAAAAATTTTCCATGTAAAGGGTAATTTAGGTTGGGGCTATTTTCTTCAAAATTTTCGTGTCACATCCTTGAACGACATTAAACTTAAATACCAACTTTGGTTTTTAACCAACTTTTCGTTTTTGAGCTATGCTGTCCACAGACTGACAGACTGGCAGACTGATAGACACACAGACACACACACGGACCTTTTTCTAAAAATTCTTTTTTTTGGATTCAGGGGGCCTCAAAACATGTATTTCCGGTGAAATATCGACTTCGAATTTTTGGGTGGAATACAATACTTCCCCTACTTACCAGTAGAGAAAGTAAAAAAACTGAAGATGACCAGAAGGAAAACAGGCAGGATTCCGACGGATATATTTGTCCTCAGCAACTTAGGTTGATTATAAATCATTGCGTAATCGTTTGTGGCAAACAAAGGGATAAAAAGTCTTAAAAGAGATTAATTTAGTTATACTGACGTGAAACGCTATAAGATTGATCCTGGCAGTGTCGTGGTTAGCAAGTTAGAAGCAAGATTTAATGCTTGAGGTTTCGCAGGAACTACTGAGGTTACAAGGTAAACAAACAGAAGGGATGCAGCAGTGTAGTGACGCGCATGATTAACTCGAGACTTCGTGCTGGATGGCTTCACTATTGGTCACGCCGAACCCCCGAGCGTGTTTGCGTTTAGGTGCCAATATCAGCGACCTCGAAAACGTGACGCTACGCTCAAGTACCGCATGGTCCATTCTAATCCTTTATCAACGTTCTTCACATTGGCGAGGAGCCAGAAGATAAAATATACTCAGAACTGCCACATGTCTCTCTCTCTCGTCAGCCTATTCCAGATAGACCACACCTCGTATGTCAACATACTTTTGAAGGGCTTCCTCGGAAGTTACCTGCAAGTTGCTCTTCCCGTAACTGGCACACCTGCGGCAACTAAACTCGTATTCAGTTGCTGGTTGTAACCCTCCAGACTCCAGAGGGAATTTTGTACGTCATTTTCATTATTGTACATCATAATCGAGGTGGCAAATTACATGCCAGGTGTCAGGCTAGCTAGTGTTTCTCGCTGAAGGTTGTTTTTATATTATATAGGTAATATTTACTTACAAATCCTTTATGATGGATAGCTCATGTGTTAGTGGTGTGAATTGGCCCAACTCGAGAACTATAAGAACCGTATGAGTTGTAATGTCAAGAAGAAGAACAACAACAAGAACAAGAAGCAGAAAATTGAGTTAACGCAAATGTTCTATAGAGGGACATTGCGATTGAATTTTCAAACTTTTTTAATTCTAAATCTATTTCTTGTAAATTCGCTCACTTAATATAGGTAAATAAAGAAATTACTGTGCAAAGGCTCAAAACTCTTATGTCAAATAGTTTCTGATTATGATATATAATTACATAATACACTAAATATTTTAATTAGTGGAAAGATGCAAACATTTTAAAACCACCCTGAGCATTCCATTTCTCAACTGCGGTAGTGACATTTTAGGAACTGAAAAGAAATGCGGGTCATTGATTGCAGTTTTTATGATTAGTTGTAGAAAAATACATTTTTTGTTCCGTTTATTTCCCACCTTCATCTGCAAAGGTCATATCGGCGGCCTCTATTGTGGAATATATTGTCTATCGGCAATGGTGTTACTCGTTGAACGGTGTATTTGAATTCACACACACACGCGCGCACGCGCACATTCACACTTATTCATACTTCCACACTCTGGGGAGGATAAGGAATGATCATGGCTGAAGAAAAATCCTACCCCTCCCTCCCGGGAACCGAACTCGAGGACCCTTACACAGCAGGCAGATGCTCTACCGACTGAGGCTTTCGAAGCAATAATGTAATTTGCACCAGTACCGCTATAAACAGAATGCTGCATTCATCGTAAAAAAAGCAAATAAGTATGTTAAAATTGTAATTTTTAAAAAAGGTTATAATCCAATTGAATAATATATTGTTTAATTATACATAATTTCTTTATTTTGGTTGAAAGGTACACGTTTTAAACGCCTTCTGCGGACACGGAAAGGAGCAAATAGGCGTAATTTTGACCAAGGATTTGAATCATATAATATAACGTATCAAATAGGTAAGAAGTGATGAAAGGAGTGAATATGGACATCGATTCTCCGACACAGTGTGGTTCATGATG
Organism: Tenodera sinensis; assembly: GCA_030765045.1. Taxonomy (NCBI): domain Eukaryota; kingdom Metazoa; phylum Arthropoda; class Insecta; order Mantodea; family Mantidae; genus Tenodera; species Tenodera sinensis. The sequence continues at coordinate 117,224,957 of CM060963.1, read as the reverse complement.
GACTCCAGAAGTGACGCGTAGTTACTTTGACTTCGCCTAATTAAAGAGCAGAACGTTTTGTAGGTTGCTGGAGGAAACTGAGTTAAAGTTAGCAGAGTGGAGCAACGAGATTACTGACCAGGGCGATAATTACTGTCGTTTTGTAGAGAAGTTGGTGAGTGTCCAACAAGTTGTTCGGTGGTAAGTGCCTTTTACCTCCCACAAATAGCATTCAAACAACTGCATCATGTACCAGGCTGAGGGAAATCACTGCAAAAGCAAGTTTATCTTTTAATTGTATTACATTTATTTCCTAAGCAAAGGCATTGCAGCAGTTTCCATTGGTAATGAAACATCAAACATGCCTTCCACTTTTCAATGACACACCACAATCTTACCTTATCTTGAGGTTGCAGATACCTCGCCAACAGCTTCTCAACAAAGAAGATGCATGGTCATGAAACTTCCAGCCTCTTCTTTGTCTTCACCATTTGAATGGCTCGATATAAGTAAAAAATATGACCTCGAAAAAGTATTTATAACTACTGCATATTCTGACTTAGTGAAATTTGGTGTGATAATTACTACTGTGTAATTTTTTCAGACATTTTTGATCTCCTCAAAGCGTAAGCACGTAATCTGGTGGAATAGAATTTTTATATGCACTATCCATTTTTGTGATAGAAAATAACATTGTTATTTTGACATAATTCTTGAAAGTCCATTCAAGTAAAATCTCACCATCACTTAACTAAAATATTTATTGAATTTTTTTTCCCACAGGATTATGCAGTAGGACTTTTGCTATCAAACTGTCACGTTTGATAACTGTACATACTAGTTTTGAAAAAAATGCACATTTAAGATGTAAACTGTAGAAAAGTTTTACTTTCACTTTCATTGTTGCAGAGATGTTTCAAAAGTAAACACTTCAAAATAAAGTGACCTCAACAAAGGCATTTTACCATTCTTTTCACATCCTAAAAGCGCACAAAACTAGACTTAGGGAACTGACAGTCAAAAGAGCAAGAAATACAAAAGTGGCACTCTTTTAAAGAGGAAGTAAAAAGGGGTGTGGTACGGTAAAATTCATTGATATTTAAATTATTTGATGATGGAAGTGTGAAACTTCAGGGATACAATCCCAATAGTGTAAACTAATTTAATGACATTTACCTAGATACCACCTTAACGTATTATCAAGTGTAATGAAAATTAGTGAGTATCCTATCAAACTGTTTATATAAAATGCAGTAAATTTTAGAAAAGCCATTGCAACTCTAAGGCCACACATGTGAGTCCTCTCAAATTCTGTCGGTCCATTCTCTTCTTGTTTACATCTATCATAGTAAATGTCTTCAGTCCTTAATACAGTGGCTTGTTCACTGTCTAAGAAGAGAGAGAGAGAGAGAGAGAGAGAGAGAGAGAGAGGGGGAGGGAGAGAGGGAGAGAGAAGATGACAGGAGCAACGTGAGAAACACGTGCATAAACTGTACACTTGGGGGCAGAAAAGGTGGCCCTTTCAGGAACGAGAAATGTGTAGCTCTGCTTATACCAAGCGTTGTCCTTCTATCTCTCCTCTGGCACAGTTCCACTCTCTGGATTGAAAAGTTGTTTTTGTCAACCCAAAGGATAGGCCACATACTATATGACGCTTTTTGATTACTAGCACCACGTAATGCAATAAATAATCATGCATATTCCAGATTAGTAAAGTATTGGTGGCACTAACTTCAGTCATTCCTTCTATTTCAAAAGAGAATATTTGGCATAACTGTTATTCACTTGTGCACTTCAAGTTGGAGGTATTCATTTCTCCCCTTCATCTTCCTCTACTTGTTTACACAAATTAGAGTAACATTATCAGCACTTATTTCCTACTCTCTTCGTCTGACGAGTATGACATTACTCATATGTTTCTTGAAGTCAGTTTCAACTTAGTCGGAGAAAGAGAAATGGGATACGGCAGAGTGTTGATTAGATTCTTCTTGTAGTAATAAAAACTCTACTATGATTTGAAGGAAGGCTAATTTTCTCTGCTCCCAAATTGCCATGAAAATGGGCTTATGCTTTCGCAAAACATGATGTGACGAATAATATTTGTCTAGGTGTACAACATCGATGTTTTTCATCCAGTGAATAGGAAACATCCTAGAGCCCATAAGGATGCTGGACTATAAACTATTTTTAATGCATATATTGCTATAAGTCAATTAAAATTTCAATCCCTGTTAGGTGCAACTTAAGGGTAACACTGTCCTCTTCAAGAAGCGCTCTTAGCATAAATATTCTTGAATGTGCATGTGGAAAATGTCATACTTTATGCCTGAAAGCTTAAAATGAACAGCAGATGCCTGTCGAATATTACCACTTTTTCTGATCTTCAGAACAAATATAGATTTCATTAGAACCCAAAGTATATTGTGAGAAGATTCACGAAGCTTTGATGGCTTTTCACAGATCTCAGGGACTGTTTACACGGAAATTGCTTTTATAATTGGTGATTAAAACTAAATTAGAAAAACGATCAAGTACCCCTTACTCTCTTAACCGGGACACCATAAAATGCAGGCAACATTTCACTAAATAAATATCCAGTTGTGTTGTTTTATCAATATTTGAAGGCGGTAAACGTTTCTTAAATATTCACCATTGTGAATATCTCCTATTAAATTAGATTTTAAATCGTATTGTATGAAAGTGTGCCCATACTTTTGTTTTGTTAAACTCCGATCTGCATATATTGACTTTAAGTATGTATAAGGTGGCCCAAATATTAATCACAGTTCATAACTCCAATGCAAAACGGACATTTGAATTTTACTTTCATTTTCTTTTATGCTGATAGTTTTATGCTTATCAAGGAATATATGCAAATACTTTCATACAAAAATTGGCTGATTTCCCTGGATTTCTATAGTATATTTTCTTCAGCATTATTTTCATATTTGTTGAAGCATCGGATCCCAAATGACTCTTATGTGTTCTGTCTGATAGACAAATGCCCCGAAAGTTTGATACAATGAGTGGTCTTATATCAGTTATAGAGAAGGAAAAGGCGTCAGAAATAGCTTCTCTTAATGAAGTCTACGCTGAGTGATGTAATCAACTACAGCTACACCAGCCTAATGTAACGTCATTAACGACTCTACCATTAGAGGAAGGGATGGGCGAGAATTAATGGGCTACCTGCAACAGCCGTGATATTCATTTTAAATGTTTCATCTGAATTTACAAGAAGACAAAATCAGAAATTAATGCCACCATCAGATTTAGCAATACAAAAACTGCTGATTTTTGTGAAGAAAGTGTTGTTAGTGGAATAATCATCAAGAAAGAGACTATTTCTCGAATATGTAAATTTTAGTAACTACTTTGATCCATAGATATAAGATAATAATAGTAATAAGAATAATAATAAGAAGAAGGAGAAGGAGAGGGAGAGGGAGAGGGAGAGGCAGAGGGAGAGGCAGAGGGAGAAGAAGAGGGAGAAGAAGAAGGAGAAGAAGAAGGAGAAGAAGAAGAAGAAGAAGAAGAAGAAGAAGAGGAAGAATAAGAAGAGAAAGAGGAAGAAGAAGAGTAATAACAATAGTTGCAGTTCTCCTTTATTGTCTTCTATAAGTGATGAACAATCAGAGAAGCTGAAGAGCAGTTGGCGCTCATTATATTTTTCTCAAAAGCCACATTTTATCAAAATGATTTATTAAAAACAATAAATAAGAACAAAAATTGACTATCCGGAAAATAAATACAAAAACAAAAAATAAAACTAAAATAAGTAAGCAAATAAAAACATCAGTGACTGTCCTAATTAAGCGTTTTGTTGTATAGTCACTTTCAGTGTAGCCCATTATTTGATTCACTAGTCACTGCATGCATTGACTGACTGCTACAGAGTTTATAAATGTTTGAGTGCTGCTCCATTTGCCGTCGTACCTACTCCTGCTCCTACTACTACTACTGCTACATGACGTACCTACTAACCTTTTTCTCCTGAGTAAAATCAATACACACATATAGGATAAACTACCTCCACCTTCTCTACTGTGTAGAGCAAGTGTTGGGTGTACAGGTTTAACAGGAGACATGTTTTGAGACTCCGTGAACCTCTAGGAATTATTTTACCAAAAGGTCTTCGACAAAAAGTCGGTTAAATTCGAAACTTAGGTTTAACTTCAGGACTCTCCAAAGATGCGGAGAAGACTAGAAAATTTCCTACTCCAGCTATGTACGTACCCTTTACAAGATAAGATATTCAAAATATTTCATTTATTAAAAAGCAGCTCTAAGGATTTTAATTAAAGTATCATATGCTTAAGTTATTTTCATGAAATATAAAATGTATATATTTATTTTTTTTGGGAGGGGGGAGGGATAGAGTGTAAAGTCCTCTTCCTTCTAACCAAGCGAGATGCTGTCGCCGTAACGTGCAAGACTTGTATTCGGGAGCTCCGGGGTTCGATTCCCGGGGACTGCTCACTCCTACCCAAGGGTTTTTCATGGTTCACCCGGGTCTGTAGGCGAATACTAAACGGCTCCTCTTCTACTAAGGTTTTCCTTCATTGTCATCTGTTTCAGGGTTGTAAGACCAGGTAACACATACAGAGTGAGTGAGTGTGTAGGGCCCCTTCGATAATTAGGTCATTAGACAGACTGCTGGGTATGTTGCGGGTGAGCTTAGAGGTGTGCTTCATAGATGTTTCTACCTGGCGTCGTCCGGAACTGCTCGGTCAGCATCCGCCTCTGACAGCTTTGTACGAGGTTGCGTGGCGTCGGATGCTTGTTCGAACTGAAAATGTTACAGACCATATTCATGCTTGTGCACGTCTTCAACCAGTTCTCCCCCCCCCCCTCTCGTCGGGGGTCACGTAAAAGAATAAAGAATCGGGAGCCTATTGCGATGCTATGCTCCGTGCTCTGCCCTGCCCCTGTAGGGGGTCCCATCCGTTCATCTTTTACTCTTTACTCTCAATGACTTGTATTATTAGTAAACCGTATAAATGTAATCTCATTAATCTCATTAAAGCACGATGTGTGTCAAAATTGCTATTAATTCATTGAATTATTCATTGATCAGTGTTTCTTTCTTGCTTCCTTTCTTTAATTTTTTAATTTCCTTCTTCCTTTCTCTTCCCTTCTTTCCTTTTTTCCGTCCTTCTTTCTTTCCTTCTTTCCTTCTTTCCTTCCCTCCTTGCTTCCCTCTCTCCCTTCCTCCCCCCTCTTTTCCGTGGCGACTGACTAACCTGACTGGCTGGTTCACTCACACACTCTTTCTCTCTTTCTTTCTCTCTTTCTTTCTTTCTCTCTCTTTCTTTCTTTCTCTCTTTCTTTCTCTCTCTTTCTCTCTCTTTCTTTCTCTCTTTCTTTCTCTTTCTTTCTTTCTCTCTCTTTCTTTCTCTCTTTCTTTCTTTCTCTCTCTTTCTCTCTTTCTTTCTCTCTCTTTCTTTGTCTCTCTCTTTCTTTCCCCCTCTTTCTCTCTTTCTGTCTCGCTCTTTCTCTCTCTCTCTTTCTTTCTCTCCTTCATTCTTTTTCTTGCTTTAACTCTTACTCCAGTTCATACATAGAGCATAAAAGTTCAAAGGCTCCACATAGTAACCAACTTTGAAAATACTTGACTATCGCTGTAATCTACTGTATTCTTCCAATACTAGTACGAAATATGTAATTAAGTCGCGGGTTCAAATCCGGCCCAGGTCGATGGTTTTTAAGTGTGCTTAAAACGATATCTCCATGTCAGTAGATTTGCTGGTATGTAAAAGAACTCCTGAGGGACGAAGTTCCGTCACACAGGCGACGCTGATCTGATTCTAGTAATTGACAGAGTCGTTAAACAACAAAATAATTTAATGTAAGCAATGAAAGCGTATCTTTGTTAACCAAATGTATATGGAAGAATATTCTTTTATAAGAATACTTCCTAGAAGAACGAATATGTAGAGAAAGATTATTTCTGTTCGTTTCTGCATTGCGAAATCTAGACGATTATATCTACGTTGTATTATGCGAGTTAAAATGAGTGCCCGCATGCATTAAAATAAAGCAACATAAATCATTCAACACAATCCCAAACAAAATATCATGATGCTCAAATATGGTCAACGTAGTAAGTAAAGGTTAATATTGATGCAATCGGGAATCACACTCCAATGTTTAGATGCTATAGTTTCATCATAAAGTATATGATTTTATGCTTAATCCTTTTTTTTTTTTTTTTTTTTTTTTCATTTCAATGCACAACCTCTTCGTCCTTCCTCTTTTCGATAAATGAGTGAAAGCAAAATTATTTTTACCTATCTCGACACGATAAAACGCGCAGCGGACAAATAAAATACCAAGTTTTGTTCATTTTCTCTATATTTCAATGTTTATTAATACCAGAGTAAAAGCAATTTTATTAACAGTTGATATATGTAAATTGCATACAGAAGAAAAGTGGGTGTAAAAGAATGGGGAGAGAGAGAGATAGCGAAAAATGGCGGAGATACAAGGGGAAATGGAGAGAGAGGGGAGGGGGAGAGATAATGCAATATAGCGAGAAAGTGCTGAGAAAGAATAATCCCACATTTAATGCAATTGCATTCTAGTGCAATTACAGAGGTTCCTAAATGCACTTTTTGTGCGATAAATGCAACAGTAGCTAGAGCTGGGGATGTTTGCTCTTTTATTCTTGCAATTTATGTATTTTATGAACCAAAGTGATAAATGTCGATTTGCATGGTAGCATTCGAAAGCTTCATAAAGTGCAAATGCATTTTATCGCAAATGCAATGTGTTCCTTATAGAACCTATACGAAAATGTAGACATATTTCGAATTTCTTTGTCTTGCATGTAATCATTATACCTTTGTAGGTATAGTTCGAATATTTCCAGGGCTGTTAGAAACAGCGGTATGGAAAGCACAAGCTTTACTGTAATTCAAAATAGAAATGTCGGGATGGTTACTATAGTTCCATTCCTTCGTGCAAGATGCTGTTGCTGTTTGAAATGTTGCTAATGACTGTTTTAGAATAGCGACGTATTTAAAACATTGATTTAGGTAATATTAATTTGATTGCACTAGAACAAAGATGATCTGAGAATTATGTACAGAAAGCGAATTTAGTAAAATGCAAGGGTATCCTGAATTATTTAACAAGGCCTTCCTAGTTTTCCCTTCTTTCCCTCTCTTTACCCTTCTCCAATGACTGCAGTATTCATGTTAGTTGCTGAACATAGTTATAACTGATGGTACATCAACATGAAAAGGAAGTATTAGTTATTTTTGATGGCTCACTAAATCGTTACTCACTTAGCTACAACTGTTGCGTGTTTCACACACCTTACCATACACATCAGAAACTACATCTGGCCATCTTATTGGTGTATGGTAAGTTGGCAACACAGTTCGATGAATTTGAAATTCATAGAAATACAATTAAATTTAATGCCACCCAAGAAAGCCTATTTATTGCATAGATATTAAATAAGAACGGTTCATTCGAAAGCAGAAACTGTATCATAATATAACTTAATAGGCAAACATGTTTAGGGCTATTTCGATACGAATTTTAATTCCCATAGGGACAATTTTGTAGGATTTAACGTTTTTATATTTTTCAATATAATATTGCATTATGTTCACTATAAAGCTTTACACGTTTTTGTAATTTTAAGGGCAAAGTTAAAGCTTGTCTTATAACACAGATAATTTTACCAAATAAATACTGCTCATTTCAAGGAACATTTGCAACATTTTCCATGATAAACGTTACTAATTTGGAGATAAATCTAAAGAAAATTGAAATGTGACTTTTCTACGAGGCCAGGTGTATCTACCGTTCCCGCTCCCCCACCTTTTCCTGTCGGCATCACAGCGACACGCCTCTTGCTCTGTATTGTAACTTTCAGCAGATTATTGTTGGTCAAAAGGCATCTCTCTGAAAGATAGAATATCAAACACCTTGATACACAAGATGTCAGCAACGGTAGACATAGCACAACAGGCTACGAAGACCAAGTGAAAATGGGGCGGCCACGTGATAAGGCTGCAAGATGACAGATGGACAGCACGAGCTACCACATGGGACCCTACATCGGCAAGAGACTCCCAGGAAGACCAAGACGCAAATGGTCGGACTTGTTCAGAAAACAACTAGGAAGACAGTGGACCACCATAGCCAGAAATAGAATGGAGTGGAAAGAACTAGAACAACAATTAAGTGACCATGTTTAGTGTATTAAGTACGGTACCCTCTTACGCGGACTAGCTCACCGCGTGTTTTAAACCAGCTACCCCTACTTGTAGGAGGCCTTTGCCCACAATGGGACATCACAGGCTATTTTCATTCATTCGTTCATTCATTCATTCATTCATTCAATAGGCATGCCTCCCAACTTGCGAGACCCCGTAAGACGATAAGAAACTGAGAGTTGCTTCCAAAAGGTGTATATTACTAAATTCGTTTTGTGTACAAAGGACAAATATTTGGTTATGGGTTCTCATTTTCTTAATTGCTCAAATGTGGATTATTATAAACTAATATAAGAAAATTTGTTTGCTTATCATTTAATCTTGGAGGAGAACTTTGTCACTTTTATCCTTTTTCCACCCAGGATACCATAGATGTTAGAGAGAATTGGCTTGTTCCATATGCATATAAGCTGATGGTTTCCCAAGTTCTCATGTTGAAAATTAAGCGACGCGAGCAAATCGAGCGGCGCTAATACGCGTCTTACTACTAGGTGCTACTCGCGCAATTTATCTTGAGTTCTCAAATGGCGTTGTTGTCGAAGACAGCAATAGGACTTCAAATGGATTTTGCGCAGTCGTACTTTAAATTATATCATGGAGGGCTGTGAATAATTGTAGTTATCATAATGCCAGGAGTGATTGCCAATTAAACTGGAGAATTTGACTATCACGAGTTACATCTATTAAGGCTATTTCAGGAATTAAAGGCCGACATAGGCTATGAAATGTTATTTAAATGCTATATTGTAATTACTAACCTCTTAAAAGAAAGAATAAGCAGGCTTACATACATCAGCGTCCATTGGTACACGATGCTCCAATGTTTTAAAATGGTAATGTCTGATAATGTCAGAAGTTGGAGTATCTGCTATAAATTGTAATTTCGTTCGACACAAAATTTGTCAAATTATTCCAAATATGTTTACATGTTACATTTTATGTTCTGAGGTTTCCCTCTTCGAATTATTTCATATTTTCAGCATTAGATGCTTCAGAGAAGCGAGATTCAGCCGTTTTGACATTTAAACCCAGGAGCTCTGTTCTGTCAAATTACGTAAGGTGTTGTGCCTGTGTAGGACAGTGGAGTTAGATTCCTGAACCTGATCACACAGGAAACACAAATCAGGTAGCAATTAAAATTCAAGAAGGTGATAATGAAATTTGATAGATTTTTCGCGAATGAGGACTGTCATTGGTTGAAATTTGAAACTTATGCACCTGATTGGTTGATTTAAAACAAGACACTTGTGAGTGGAATGGTCGTAATAATTTTTTCCAAGTTAGCCAACCATTAAAGTAAGAGGTTATATATAATATGGCACCTTCTTTTTCTCCTTCTTTACTACTTTAGTTCTTTTTCTTCTGTACTTCTCATAGTTCCTTATAGGAGTTTGCTGTTTTACGCATTTAGCGCTTTAAGTTGTGTTTGAATTCGTGAAACACAAAAGTAAACCGGTAAGATAACACAAGAGAACAGCAACAAAGGCAATGTGATACAATGAAGTGCACAAGTGGTAACACTGGAGAATGGACAACGATGCCCAGTTGTTATTAGGCAAAGCACAAATCTTCTTGACTCCGCTTATTCGTAGCACTATGTTCCAGGGCTTAAGATAAAATGTGCGAGTAATAATACTTGTTCAGCGAGTCTGGGGTGAGGTTAGGGCTACGTTCTTTTAAGTTAGCTGTACTAAAGTGTTTTAAGAAAGCTTCGGTTTTATATACTGCAGTCCACCAAGAATTAAACAAGTAGATAAATAAAGCCTAAAGGGTCCCCTAAAGTGTCCTGCAAGAGGGAAATCTTGTTTATAAGACTCACGTGGGAAGCTATACTCCACGTGGGTAGATGTGAAACGAGTGTTAAACGACACAAGAATTAAGCAACACTAAAGCACATGCGTTCATTAACGATTCAATTTTAAGTAATCTGTGGTTTTATATATTCTAGCCAAACAAGCCTTGGGTGACGTGAGCAAAGCAAGGGGCGCGCTTATGTTCTTACCTCTTTAAGTATTAAATGGTGTGAACAACTCTGCCACTGCCATGATAACGAAAATCCACAATTTTTTCTCCTTCCTGTTATTAATTTTTCAGCAGTAAAACAGATTATTTACCCACTTGGCTTCTAATACAGTGCCACAATTTTGTCACACTAGATGACTGTGACGAATCAGAAATTCACGGAGCTTACGCTTATCGTAGCATATAAATATAAAATCGGTGCTTTTAATTATACATTTGTCGCATGCAGACATTATCAGCTCAGATAGAAATAAATAATATTTCTTTTTCTGTTGATAGCCCATACACTTACGCGATATGTTGGTTATAGTTTTCCGCAATATATTTACATTTTAAAATCAGATTTAATGCTCCCACTATTTTAATCAATTTTTACGTTCTAATAAAAAGTTTTAAATCTTATTTTTTGTACACTCCGCCTATTAGGCATTTCATGAAAAACTGTAAGCACAAAACACCTTTATAAAATACCTCTTGCGACTTTACCCGTGTAGATAGCGTGTTGATCTGTGATGTAAAAGATCCGAGTTCAAATCCAGGTAGGTATATACAATTTGTAATTTGATAGAATGTTTAGTATGTATCGTAGCTGAAAGAACGATAGGAGCATTGAAAGAGAACAATAATGGTGTAATGGAGAGCAGCGAAGACATGGAGGCTTCTTTCAAATTATTGGGCATACGATTGAGTGCAAAAATGACATAAGTGAACCTTATATCATTTCACCCCATACTAAACTAGTACCTAATTTTAATACAAGTCCGTTCAGGAAATTAAACTTATTTTCAAGCACCTGACAATTGTAGTGCACGAATTTGTTTTAATAAAGCAGGAAGAATTTAGCCAGCATCAGTATTCACAAAATGAAAGATGAAAACAAAGAAAATATGGACAAACTTAAGGTTGAAGATGCTTAGAATTAATTTACTTCTTAATTATTTTAACAATGCGCTACATAAAGCTTTTCAATATATTTCCTCTATACTAAACTACTACCGAAATTCAAACACAAAACCTTTCTAAATAATCACACCATAAAACGAAAATATTTTGAAACATCAGAATATTTTGGTACAGGAATTTATATTTTGCTTTAATGAAGCAGAAGGGTGTAGCTGATATCAGCGTTCATAAAGTTAAATATGAAATCTTTTATGCTATGGTGAAAGTTAAAGGAACTATCATTTGGCAAAGCAAACTTGCGAATGAACTGCTCTCTCTCTCTCTCTCTCTCTCTCTCTCTCTCTCTCTCTCTCTGGGTTATGATCAAGACAAGATAATCATCTAACATCTTGCCAGAAATTAACCTGGCACTTTGCGGTGATGTAACTAATAACTTACGCTCACTGCATAAGTCAGAGAAGCAGAAATCAAACATCATTCAGCGCAATGCGTCTGCCTTGCAGGTAATATAAACCACGATACTTCTTGCTTCACTGTGCTTTGTACAGTCACATACAAAATATGTGCAAAATTTTTAGCACTTAACAGCGTTTTATCCATTGGGTTGTCTAATATCTGATCTCGCCAATAATATGTGCATCGCAGTTCCGAAATACTGAATAATCGGAATTAAAAGGGCGAAGAAACACCACACAAGTTCTAAGCAACGAATAAAGTTCACTAGAACGTTAGAAGTTCATGGGTGTGTGTGTCATTTTAAATTGTCAGGAAGGTGAAGTTAGTCTGAGTGAAACACTATATGCCCATTATAGTCGCGCTCATTACGTTTACCTCGGTATGTCCTCTCTTCATATGTAAACCTGGGCTGTGTTCTGTTTACAGCGCAAGAAAACGAACTGCGCTGCTAAGAAGTATGAAAAAATGTAGGTATGGCAACCAGTACTTCGGATACATGTAGAGCTGCCCTCTAAACTGTAAAGGCGTGCAGCTATTGGTTAAGTGAATAATTTCAGCAACCTTGTGTCTTATGTGCTAATGACTTTTACTTTGTCGCTTTACTTCATATCCTTCGTTTTGTGTATGAAGCACTTCCCCTTCACTGACTCAGGCAATCAAGCATTAGACAATTTTGATTTTGAGTCCCATGAATGCGCCACAACTTGGGGAAAAGCAGATGGGGGGCTTCCCCGTCTTCCCCTTTTTGGCATGCGAAACAATCTCTGATACTATTTTAATGAAAGACTAATAAGGTTAAGGCTAAGGTACGTCTTGTGCAATTTAATGTTAATAGCAAAGCAAATTCAATGAAAAGAAACGAATTAGAATTAACAAATATATTTTACATTCATGGGTTAGGATAAAAGTTAAGAGAAACATACTACACGCTCTAATGGCATAACGTAGATGTTTCTGAACAGTTAAATTGCTATACAAAGAAACTAAATTAAAATGAATATGGGACAGGAGATTGAAAAGAAATAAGAGCAAAACAAGGAGTCAGACCAGGGAAAATTGGCATTCAAAGAAACCGGTCAGGTTCAAATACTTTCATAAGTAACCACCTTTATCATGGAACAATATAATGAATGCGTACTGTGTATGTATGGGATAAGAATATTAAACTGAAGTTAAATAAAATTTCCTGTTCAGGTTTTTTCTTTTCTTTTCTTTTCTTTTTTTTTTTTTTTTTTTAAAAACAACAAAACAAATAATTTAAATTTATACAAAATAATGGCAATTCCAGTTTTAAGCACATGACTAAGAAAATGGAAAGAAAAGAATAGTTTTATTGAGCATTTTAGTATTTATGGACAAGTAATGGACACTATATTATATGCTGACGGCCAGGTACTTATAGTAGAATCAGAAGATACGCTACAAATGAAAGTACATATATTAATAAAATATTTGAATCTTACAATTTTGAAAATATCTGCAAATAAAACATTTTTAACATTTAAAGGAAATGAACATGTTCGAAGCAATATTGTAATAAATAAGAAAGCTCTTACAACAGGTGGCAGCATGTATCTACTAGGGATCAGAATTAACCGCTGTATTAGATGACAAAAATGTTGATGACAAGAAATTAAATAAATTCAGTGTCTTGTGCGGCACAATAAAGAGAACCCTTAGAAGGAAAACTAGAAGAGAAGCGAAAATTAAATTTTATAAGACAATGCCAGTCCCTGTGCTACAGGAAACTGAAATGAAAAATTAAGTCAGCAGAATTGAGACTTTTATGCTTAGGGACTGGATACTCTCTGATAGATTACAAAACAAATGAAGAAATAAGAGAAGAATTGCGCATATTTAACTTAATAGAAAGGATTAAACACGGGCAGAAAACTGGAGACGACATGTACAGAGGATGAACAAGGACAGATTCCATAGGATAGTGACTGACTACGTCAATCGGCAAAAGAAACATAGGAAGACCGAGGAAGAGATGGAGAGATGGTATTGATTGATGGAGACGGAACGGATCCATGAGTCCAGACCTTGAAGAAAAAGAGGAAGAGGAGGAGGAAGAAGAGGAAGAGGAAGAAGAAGACTGAGAAACTTCGTTATTGGGAAAGAGATTTTAATAAGCTCCAGTCCTCCAAAATTAACATTTTAAGAGACGATCACATAGAAAAAAGTTGATATTTAACAAGATATAAATTTAGTAATAGTTGGAAATGTTCGCTCCAAAAATTTGAGGATAACTCGGCTATCGCAACAATACTGAGTTTGAGTCCGAAAGGCTGCAGAAATGCTGGAAGATCACGTGAAGATTGTTCCAGCTGAGAAATCAAAACAGATCTCGGAAGTAATCCTCGAATGAAGGTGACCTTTTTACTATAATTTGGTTCGTTCTGTAGCGTGAGAGTCAATAGCTTCAATAGCCCATTTAAGTGTTCTCTTACATTTGTATTGGTATTAGTATAATATTCTTCTATTTGTATTAGTATTTATTGAACGAGCTGCGTTAGTAACCTCACAGATACTGAACAAGGAGTGCAGTAGACATTCACGGATAAATGAAGTTGAGAGCTAGGAGAGTAGTAGTGCGAACAGGTTGGAACGAACTGAGTATTTGATGAGAGGCATCGTGACTCTCTTGTCATTATTAAAGCAAATGACTAGAAACAGTGCATCATGTTGAAAGTGACGGATCGCATCATAGAGTTAAATTAATGGCTAAGCACTTATCTGGCGATTCTGGCTCTGACACCATACTGCGTTAATCCTAGTTGTAAAGGATTTAATTACAGGGATCCCCTTCCTCGTGCGAGAGGCAGATACTTCGGAGGAGGGTCTACACTGAAAAGAGTACTGCTGTATGGACACAGGATTGCTACTTATGTCTGTCAAAATAGAGACAAAAAACAGAAAATATAGTGTGACATTGACGTCGAGCTTCCGTGTTGGAAACATCCCTCCTTCGCTGACGTCACATTGCCAAGGAGGCAGAGTAACTTAGAGAATTTGTAATGCTACTTGTGAAAGTTTATGTAGAAACATAGTTTTAGTGAGTAAAAGTGATAATTTGTGTTTAGCTGCGTATAATTAAAGGAAATAAATAATTCAAAAGTAACAACTAGAAAAATTGTCACAGTATTTATAGCATCATTTCAATAATATTTCTTAAGATTATATAAGAGCTCAATCAGAGAACTGGTCTAATAATATGCTATCATTAATTAATGTACAGACACAGTTACACACACGAACATGCATTGAATAGCGTAGCACATAAACATATTAGGGAGGTGTGGCTGTTTCTTCTTTTTGTTTTGTACCAAGTAAAAACCCACTTAGCGCGCTTCCTCTGGCGCGGAGGACCCGGGTTCGATCCACGGTACCAGCATGGGGATTTTATCCCCCCTGGGAGGTCTGGCAGGGGGCGCATCCAGTCTCGTTAGGTCCCGCGGAACCAACTGAGGAGCTACTTGATGGAGGGCGCGAAGGCCGCATAACTGGCAGGGAGGGGTAGGGGTACTGACTACGTCGCATCCTCTAGTACTGCACCCCACCAATGACGCCTATACTGGGCAGAGGTGGGGGACGCAGCGGCTGGGCGGCAAGCTTTGGCTCTTCACGAGCTGTTGAGCTAGGGTTAAGAAAAGACTAGAATTGACACTAGATCTTGATGCGAATTTCAGTAATTAAAGAAATTCTTTATTGTCAACTGCAATGTATTATCTCTAAGTTCTTTAAGTTGAGAGGAGTCATCCAAGGAAAAAGAGAAATAACGCGTTACGTTTTTCCCTTGAGCAGTGGCGAGCCGAATCTTTGCATGGTATAGGATTACACATGAAAACTTTCCTTCCATTCAGATGTCCGTAAGGGTAATGTTGAAAAGGGAAACGTCATGAAGCACAACATCTAAAAAAAGCACAACATAGAAGAATACTTATAATTATATCGTGTAATGTGAGTGGCGAAGTTGGAAAAATGAGGAAAAAACAGTGAATTTTATCTGCATTTGGGAAGTAAAGTGGTAAAATCGTATTATGCTAGTGATTGATGAATTTATAATGTGTTATATGGATAAAGATTTTATTTAAGGTAGCTTTAATCTTTCAGGTCTTATCACGACCTTTTACATTTTTGGTACTTTAAGACATTTGCTACTTTAGATGTTATTTTGGAAAACAAATACACATACAGTTGACGAAAAAGCTATTTAAATATTCTTATAAGTCAAATACAGCATAAAACATAAGAGTTTTTAAAAATATAATAATATTCTAGATGATAGAAGCCTGATTTAATGCTGCGGGAAGGCTTTTTGGCATGCCGTCCTGACTGTGCTGGTGTTCAAATTTTGGGCAGATCAGCATGATGTGAGCTACTGTTGTTTTTGTTTGGCAACGCGCATGCCGCAGGAGAGCTTTTGTTCGAATATGACAGCTCATATGTCCAAGTCATTCGGAATATAACGAGTTGGTTTCCACGATGGAGATTCCAAATACTTCCTGTGCTGCCTGTTATATTCCAACACTGAAGGAACACGTGGTATGCTGCTCGGTCACTTTGAATGGTGCTATGAACTGGAAAAGAACGGATGATAATCATGCCAAAACTTTTGTAAACAGTTACTTAATAGGGAGAAAGTAAAACATAGGTAAAAAATCTTGATTCAATGGACAGATACTGGAGAGGGCAGATGCAAGAGTAAAATTAAAATTATTATGGAAGGGATACTTACAGACGAATTGAATTAGCAGATAATATTTAAGACGGCGCCATGGCCGAGAGGTTAGAGCTATCAAGATGGCCCCGGTTCGATTCCAGAGACCCGCATGTGGTATTCTTGGTGGACGAAGGGGTGTCTGGCGGGTTTTCTCCGGGTTCTCCTGTGTCCACCGCCACTCCTTTCACCAACTACTCCATCATCACTTTTACATTTATCCATTTCACCTGAATTTCATACTATCGTCTTCCTCACTTCCATACCTGGTACTTGGCTGACCACCCGCTTCCAGGTCTTCACTCTGTCCGACCCATAGGTTCATCTGCCTCCCGACGGGTATCTGATCCTAGGGACAATCTTGTATGTCCTAGGGGGTGTAAGTCCTACATATGGGGAGGGTAATCAAATAAAGGAGAAAGAAAGATAATATTTAATGAACCGCGTATTAAAATGTATTTCAGCCTTCCAAACAGCACTGAAACGCCACGTTCTTAGAAAAATAAAAAAGGAAAAATATACATCGTCAAAGTGGCTCTGCTATGCAATTAATAATGTAGAATGGAAGACAATTTCAATTTTGTGCGAAGAAGTCAAGCTAGAGTTAGGGCGGAATAGTGCTCAGGAAAATAATATAAAGCAAACGAAACCCTATTCAGGTAGACACATTTTGGGGGAAGGAAATAACCTTATTTGTGAAGGGAGTAAACATATACTGAGAATTTCATACAAACGACACTGCTGTCGGTATCAAAGAAAAATACTGCCAAAGATAACATGCATTTATTTTTTTTGTTATTGTTAACCACATTTCATATTTTTAACATACCAAGTCCGTAAGTTTAAAATAAACGTGAGTTTCAGCTCCCTAAATGAGTTTCTTTGTAGCATAACTGTTGCACACAAACACTGAGAGTGAGGGAGAACATGACGTTTGGTAGCACCACCTCAAGAGATACTCGACCAGTTGAAAGAATGAACACAATGTGTGCCACTAGTAGCGCAATTAGCTAGCTGTACCAAAACAAGAACACATGTAGGTAACAAAACAAATGAGTCTGGTTCAGTTTATTTGCTGCGCTGCGCTGTACTGCGCGATATCCATTAAGATTGATGTTTGCCATTTCGCCTGACCTGGAATACTTTTTTCTCTTTCCTTTCTGTGGCTTGCACTTCACAAGGCAGAAGCAGAGCTGTTCCCATAAAATCAGCTTGCTTTAATAGCTCCATAGCTATGGCTTACCGACTGAGATTATGCACTACAGGGGCGGGGGGCGGGGGCTGCATTTCGTAAAGTATAGTTCTGTTTATAGTTCTTTACATCTCTAGTATATATTTTAGTAATTACTAGAATAAATAGTAGAAACAGTTTTAATGGAAGAGCAGATAGGATTTAGAAAAGAGTGAAGTTGTATAGACAATGTCTTCTTCTCAAGCAAATGGTTGAAAAGAAAATATATTACTTTAGAAACACGTATCCTCATTATAGACTACAAAAATGTGTTAGATAAAATATATACATTAAAATTACGTGAAGTACTAGACTAAAAGGAATCTCAAAACTTGTAATAAAACTAATAAAAATTAATATGCAGAAAGGAAAATCAAGGTAAATAATCGAGAACCAATATTAATTTCAAAAATAGACAAGGTTGCCCAATGTCAACCGCTCTTTTTAATTTATAGATAGACGACATGATAATGACATAGAAACAACAAACTATAGGGGGAACAAGATCAGTAAAAACAATAGTAATGCACTACTTAGGTGATGAAACATTACCAGTAAAAATGAGAATTAACTTCAAAGAATGGTATATAAAATGAAATAGCAAAAGGATATACATTAGAAATACTATAAATAAAACAAAAACCGTGATATTTAAAGCACCCATTGAGGTGATATTTCTATGTAAGCCCTCTAAAATAATATAATACAAAATTATAGAGGTAGCAGAAAGACCTCCTAAACTTAAGAATTGAAAATACAGTTGGTAAAGGGAAGATTCAATTGTCTTCTTTCCTTGGCTTGGGTAGGCGTCACATCCAAAAAGACAAAGTCCGCAGAAGTTTAGTAATTTGTTTGTATGAAGTGTTTTTCAGACGAACATTTATGGTGATGGAAGAATGCAAACATAACGACGTACAGAATAACTCTACGAAGCTGCACGAAATAGAGAGAAGAATAGGAACTTATGAAAATTCATAATTCGTGTTTATGGGATTGTGGACCCCTTAGCGTGATTCAAAAGGAGATTGTGTAATTTTGTGTTTATACATTGAATTTGTGTGCTTATAGATTCAAATAAAAACAAACACTTCAATGCGGATCTAAAGAACTAATTAATTTAATTATTCGTTGATCCGTACCGCGCCCGAGATACGAATAGTGGACGAAAAGAGTTATTCAGGCTCACCGCTCATCCAGCTCGGCTAAAACAAATCACGCCAACCCTTACCACACCGTACATAGATGGTACCCCAGCTCTTATAAAACGTTACACCATCCACCTCGTTCTAAAATAGTTTTAGAAAACAAGTCTCGAAATGTAGTTTCCTCAGATCTGAAACAACATACAGAATAAAAATACAGATTGAAAACAAATTAAATTCAGCTATATCAGAAATATGACAAAAAGAACCTTAAAGAATAAAGCAAGGAACAATTCCACAATAAAACTATATAAAACAATGTCTGTCCGAATTTTATGTACAACATAAAAGAAATATATAATAACAGCAGAAATAAAATTTCTTAGACCCATAGCTGGAAAAACAAGATTAGACAAAAAACAATGGTATGAAATACAACTAAAAGCAGAAGAATTAAACAAAACAATAATAGAACACAGCACCAATTGGAAACAGCACTTACATAGAATTAAAGAAAATAGAATTTCCAAGTAACCATCAACCACGAAGATAAAGGAACGATGGATGACCGAGAAAAAGATGGAGGGAACAATACTTTGAAGCCGGAATAGTCTAAATGACCTAAGCCGTGCTGAAAAGGAAAAAGGAGGATTAGAATGTATGTGTCTATCCCTTTAGGAGTGTTAATCTTGAGGAAACAGTTTAGAATTGACCACTTTGCCCTCTGTATGTGACTTAGTTACCGAGTAGTTGAAAAGATCCAGGGAAGGAAGGTTATAGTAGTGCAGATTCTGTTCACAGCATTCACGCACTAAACTAGTTTTCAATGGCATTTGTGGTCTTTGTAGAACTCATTAGTTGTAAATTAAAGCCATGTTGTTATTTCTGTCTTGAAGAGCAGTCATTTCCAACTGGAAACTTTGTAAAGTCTCAGCGGGAGGGTTTCGGTGCGAAGGAACGGTGCAATTTACAAACAGCTGCAAGGAGGGTGAAAAGGAGTGATTGGGAATTTTATCGGTTTGGTGCCAAGCGAGCGGTACATTGTTTTGTCCATTTCAAGTCAACTATTTGAAATGTTTATATACCGAGCAGTCACGGTTTAATGTATAATACGTACGTCAAATTTCTTGTATAGTTTTAAATTAGCACCAGAAATATTGATTTTTTGTGTTGTTTCACCTTCCGAAAACTTGCTCCACATGATACAATTATTTTTGTAACTATACTACACTAAATTATATATAAGGTACACTTGACTAAACTTCTACTATACAGGGCGTCCCTAAAGCCCGTTAATACTTTTCTCGACTTATTACACAAAAACAACACATGATAGAGCTTTCGTTTACATGTCACATGAAGGAGGATGTCAAATGGTTTTGTTTTGATGTTACAGGTAATGCTCGTAGTTTCCACATTCGCCGCAGTACATATATATGATATTTTTGTGTATAGTTAAAGAATATTCTGATGATTGCTTGTTCCAGCAAGACGAGGCCCCACCCTCTTATCATAATGACGTTCGTAATTTCCTTGACAATGAGTTAGCTCAACGCTGGATAGGACGAGCAGGGAAAAATAACTGTTTTGACAAGTGGCCTCCCAGATCCCCGGATCTAACTCCTTGTGACTTCTTCCTATGGGAATACATAGAAGATAGTGTGTATGTGCCACCTTTGCCACAAAACGTTGAACTCAAGCGCAGAATTGCAGAATTTGCTACTACTGTATTACAAGATATGCTCCAAAGAGTATGGCAAGAATTTTATTACCGTGTAGACATACGCCGAGTTACACGTGGTTCCCATTTCGAGGCATTGTGAGCTCAGACATTGCAAACAAAACCATTTGAGATCCTCTTTCATATGACATCCAAACGAAAGCTGTACCTTGTGTAGTTTTTGTGTAATAAATGAAGAAAAGTATTATCGTACTTCAAGGGCATCTGTATTTCAAACTGATTTAAGTACTCTTACTGACGTTCGAGTTTTCTATACACTGAATTTCTTTGAAGCAATAAAACATTTTGTTACTTTCCAATTAGGACCAAGGACCTTTTCCAAGCAGATACTAGACCAGCTGCCCACTAAGGTAAGGCTTATTATTGGAGTGCTTGCTCAACTGATTAACCCCCTCCCTTGCCCTTAGCTATTACCGTTTCTCTGTGCCTCTGATCGGGGAAATAAAGGATTCTGTGACATTACACGTAGGTATATCGGCAAGTTGGAAATGACTGCACTAGAGCGTTAACCCTGGCAGAGCCATATTTAAAGGGACACATTTCCTGGTACAACAATGAAAATAATTCTATAAGGAAACGCAATTGCAAGTCTCACACTTTTTTAACCAATTACAACGCGCTCTAACAAAAACACCGTCATTGTTGCGTATTTCTTCCGCAGCCAGATAAGTGCATTATCTCTAAGATTCGAGTGCAGTAGTTGCTGTTTTGTAGATCCTGCTTTTCACATCTCCCCGGAGGAAAAAAATCTAGAGGATTCATACCGGGTGGAAGGGGAGTCATTACCTTAATTTCAACCAGTGGTAGATCTCGGTATTTGGAGCGCATTTTCTACCTTACGGTTTTGTCTCTGACCATTTCCTACGAAGATATCTTAGTTTTGTCGAAAAGAAGCTGCCGATACTGCCAATTTTGTGTGTATCACTTTCACTGGTTCAGTACATAAACACTACTGCTACCACGCGTCTGCTTCTATGTTTACTATACGAACGTAGACCAATCACAACCGTTACCTGCCAAAACATAGGCGGAAGTAATGGTGGTCGACCTGTTTACATTCGGAAATCAGGTCAAGTCTCTCACCAATCTCAACGCAATGCTGTCGACATTTCTCGCGTCTGAAAAAGTCGTTTGGAGTATTCCTTCTCGTCTTGGGATTATTTCGAAACCCTGTGTGATGTCTCATAGTTACTACCGAAACTATGTGGGAAATAAGTTACTCTACCCATCTTACAATTAATAAACTGTTATCTTCGTACATTCTTGTGGAATTACGCGTCCAATTGGAACAAAAACCATGACAAAATGCCATAAGACTTTTTGTTTGTAATGCTTTTATGAAGTACATATTATAAGGGACGTGATGACTTCTCTTCCTCCCTGTATAGAATAATAAAGCTGCTGATATTTTAGTTTTTGATGCGCATGAAATATTTTTAATATTAAGGTATTTTCGTATTCTCAATAAATAAATTGTCCCTCAAAACTATAATAAACGGAAATTCGTGTGATAGTTTACAACAAACTCCCTTGTGTGTAAGATATTAGTTTCATATCCATAAAACTATAGAAGCTTCAAATTTCAGTCCCAGAACCCCTTAAATGGACTTACCTTGCTGTCATATCACCTGCCTGATCACGTCGTAGATAAGAAGACTTTATTTTTTCATTATAAACATATTTGTACTCTGAAAATGTCTTAACTTTAAACTGAAAATTACCAAATTGTAAAATCTACTTTGTAGGAGTTAGTCTATTTATACTGAAACGTCACACAGAAACTGAAGATTTCTGCTTCAGAAAACAAATACAAGTATTTGAAATAATAAATCTAGACGATAGTATGTAGATATCAGTATGTTTTAGCTGCGTCTCATTTGAAAGTGTTCAAGATATTTAATTGTATGCATGTTAATCACTTTTAACAAATAAAATTGGATGTGCGCCCTTGAAGCCTGGCACATAGTTTCGTGAAACTGTTACTGTATGGGATCTGGTGCTGATGTTTTAAATTATCTATAAACTGTGGGTTGAAGAGAATCAAATTATATGGTATCTAGTGTTCTACCACCTCATATAGGAACATACCGTTCACTTGATCATGCAGTGCAGGACGGAAGCTGCGGTTTATGAAGTTATGAAAGTGTAGTGCAGGTTTATAAGGTTCTATGCTAACATGAAGTAACCACTTTTGCTCTTGTTTTGTGTAGTTCGTGATATATTTAGCTGCTTTACTTCTCATCCCGTCATTCTTTTGAAGAAGGCAATTTAGATGTCGTGTTCTCCAAGTGGAATATAAATAATGTGCGTATCGACTCAGTGATTCATGAGTTTTAAGGGACTAGGTACACACACACACACACACACACACACACACACACACACACACACACACACACACACACACACACACACACACACACACACACACACACACACACACACACACACACACACACACACACACACACACACACACACACACACACACACACACACACACACACACACACACACACACACACACACACACACACACACACACACACACACACACACACACACACACACACACACACACACACACACACACACACACACACACACACACACACACACACACACACACACACACACACACACACACACACACACACACACACACACACACACACACACACACACACACACACACACACACACACACACACACACACACACACACACACACACACACACACACACACACACACACACACACACACACACACACACACACACACACACACACACACACACACACACACACACACACACACACACACACACACACACACACACACACACACACACACACACACACACACACACACACACACACACACACACACACACACACACACACACACACACACACACACACACACACACACACACACACACACACACACACACACACACACACACACACACACACACACACACACACACACACACACACACACACACACACACACACACACACACACACACACACACACACACACACACACACACACACACACACACACACACACACACACACACACACACACACACACACACACACACACACACACACACACACACACACACACACACACACACACACACACACACACACACACACACACACACAGACACACAGACACACACAGACACACACAGACACACACAGACACACACAGACACACACAGACACACACAGACACACACAGACACACACAGACACACACAGACACACACAGACACACACACACACACACACACACACACACACACACACACACAGGTGCGAGAATACCTGCACTAAACAAAAACATGTTTTTTCTTCAGTGTAATCGATCATTTATTCACAATAAAACTGAAGAGTATTTGAATTAAGCGGTCGTCTCCTTAGCGCGGCTGTAGAGTCCTGCTTACTAAGCGAGAGACCTGGGTTGGATTTCTGGTACCGGCATGGGGAATTTCTCACGCTGGAAGATCTAGTCGGGGTGCACTCAGCCTCGTTAGGTCCCTCAGGGGCCAATTGAGGACTACTTGACTGAAAAGTAGCTGCCCTAGTACTGTGCACCGCATAAGTGACCAGGAGGGAGGGAGGGGGCCGCAGGCCACTTACCATGCTTCAGTACTGCACCCTAGTCATGACGCTTGTGGCGTGCAGAGGGCGGGGGGTGGGGGACGCAGCGATCGGGGTGGTAGATCTTGGTCCGGTAAGGGCTGTTGTGCCAAGGGGTTATTTTTATTCTTTGGATTAAGCCTGCTTAGTGCAACAAATGACAGTATAATGTGATGGTAAATATTCTGTATGTTAATGTTTTCATTTTGAAATCAAATATATAATAGACTACCATGGTGATTTTTACTTCCTCTATCGCGTACCCAACTGGTAGAGAGAGTACTGCATTCTATCCAACATTTCAATACGAAGATTTCATCAAAAATACATGGTTTGAGCCTCTATAAATCCAATTTTTTTTTAAAAATAGTCCGCGCGCGAACTCCCAAGTGCGTAACAACCAGCTAACTCAAAAACGAAAACTTCGTTAAACAACAACTTAGGTATTTTGAGTTTATCTCTTTAGAGGCACTGATATGAAGATTTTAAACGAAGTCCTATCGCTCAAAACTGCCGTTTATATAGGGTTATCGAGAAGTCCCCCCGTAGCTCGTAACCAACTTTCCCCTAGAGATGAGGATTCTGGTACCAGGAGCGTATGATATAACGTTATCTTGAGCGGTAGGCGCCGCTACGGTGCGGAGGGATTTGTTAATAACCTTTTATAAGCAAATATTGCCTTCTTTAAAATGGCTTGATTAAACAATTTTTATTAAAATTCCATGTGGAAGCGATTTTAAAAATGTGTTTTGAAATATCCTGTGAAGTTCTTATTTCTAACTGAGTTTTGCATAACACTAATAGACACAAAAACTTACTGAAAAAAAAGCTCGTTAAAGCACACAAATTAAGGTAAGAAATTGTGGTGCTCACCATTTCGGAGGTATCGTATGTTATCGGTCTGAATTTTCAAATATACTGTGTTCCGTTTATAAATATAATAAAAGAAATCTTAGTAATTTCAAAACTATGAATACAAATGGGTTAAGATTGGTATCATTTGAAAGAGGAAGCTGGGAAGTTTTAATGCATTGCTGTTAAGTTTCATGTCATATCGTTTATCAGTCACCATGTGGACAATTTTCCAATAACATGGGGCACTACCACACTTTGCCAGTGTAGTACGGACATTCTTAGACAGATATTTCCCTGGAAGATGAATCACAAGAGGATCGTCGTGGATCACATGGCCTCCCAGATCACCAGACCTGACACCGCTTCAGTTTTTCTTGTGGGGATTTGCTAAGAATCAGGTCTACAGTACACTTGTACGTGATTTGACAGAGCGACGACAAAGAATTTATGCTGCAATTTTACATCACAGATGCTTCATAATACATGGGTCGAGGTTGAACAGTCTCCGTGCCACTAATGGCAGCCATATTGTGGTTCACAAGGTAACAGAAGCTGTTAGTAGCAAGTAGTTTCATCCCTAGATTCGTATTATTTCAGAATTTATGGCTATTTCTTTTGTTATACTTATAAACAGAACACCCTATATTTATATTTTTTTTCCAGTGGCAGGTTGCTCTTCGTTGTTTCTCGTGGTTATGCAAAGAGAATAGAATGTAATACCATTACTTGGGGATTAACGTTCAAAAATAGGATGACATGTCACTTTTACCGTCAGTATTTTTGTTACATGTATGTACAGTAATTGAATGTGTAAATGTGCACGAAAAATTATCTCTGTCAGAAGAAATAGAAGTAAACTGTTTCTGAAAAAAATTGGTTGTAGAAGAGCGTGTTCAGAAATTGATGTGAACGCAACACATTAAAGTGGAATAGGTAGGTGAGGAAGGTTGGAGTATTTGACAGAGTCCTTTGAAGCACCGCCCTTCAAGTTGGACGAGGTCTGGCAGTTGATGCTTTAAGCCGAGCCTATCTGTGATCTTGGAAGGGCCGGGTGAAGGAAGTACGTGCTTCCTATACCTTATCTGGATAAGCCAGGGCACACGTCGAGTTCTGCTGGTCAGGTCACACGTGGCCCGTCCATATCCGATTCCCATCGATTGCTGCCAGCTTCGGCTCTCCGATAGTCAGTGTTTGGATTGCTATTAGCACACAACGTTTCTCCTTTTTATGAGGAAACAAAAACCTGCTGACGAAAAATTACATCCTTATCGAACTTTCTGTCGACGCGAAAATGCTTGAAATTTTCTTTCAAGCTGTGAGCAATATGTAATCCCACGTTCAGACCCAGCACCGAGACCCGCTTTCACCCTTTAGGCTTAAGCGGCGGTTCAAACTACTGGAGTTTTATAAAACGCAGTGCAAGCTATAAACTCATTGTATGTGCTGCTTGGCTTAAACTGCAGTAAATGGTGGTTTAAGCTAAGAGGTCACCGTACTGTTTGAAGAAGATCATGTTAGTCACAAATAAATGTAAATTATTTAACTCATGTGCGCAACAGAAGACGACATGGTATACTTAGAATATTCCAACGCATTTGATGTATGGAATGACCCAAAATTCTACCTGAGATTTCGATTAGTTTCTCATTGTCTTGCGGGGTATCGCAAAAGGAGAGGCATAACTAATAACCAACGAAGTGCTGACAGTTTGCAATACGCGGATAGGGACCTGGCGTGGTAATGATGACAAGGAAAAGTGGGGGGCAGTGTTCGTACATTTGATCCCCACAGTTTAATTTTATTTAGATTTATCTCCAAATTCTTAAATGCTTATTGTGGAAAAGATTGAAAACCTTCGCTTCACGAGAACAGGTAAAGTTTTATAGTAAACATAATGAAACGTTTTACTGAAAAATATAAAAACATTCAATCCTTCTACAAATGCTTCCTATATTATACCGGAATTAAAATTCCTATCGAAACGGCTTTAAACATGTTTGTCCGTTACGTTATACGAGTATAAGTAGTACGTATAATCAGTTTCTGCTTTTTTAATGAAAGGTTTTCCTCTAATATCTATGCAATAAACTGCCTTTCTTGGGCGACATTAAAATGTAATTATATTTCTGTGAATTTGTACAGTTTCTAAATGTTGTCGAACTGTGTTACCATAAACGTATAATCTGGCCACGTGTAGCTTCTGATGTATACGGCATGCTGAGAATCCCGCAACAGTTGAATAGCGATTTAGTGAGACGTTTTGTTACACACCATGCTAAGCCACTATTTGCATCATGATTTTGCCCACGTTTGCTTTCTTACTCAACAGTAATTTCTCCGACTTCCTGCACGCTGTTACATTATGCTACTTCACAATATCTAGGAGAATTCTACTTGTTGAACTTAAGTTACTGGATAATCTATAACAGCTTATTTTAAGGAACAGCGTCGCCATAAACAGACGACAGGAATACACTCGGTGCGCATGCGCCGGCATTACTGTGGAATTAATTAGCTCAGTAAAGGCGAATGTGGTTGCATTACTGTGAAACTCAAACTTTCAAAGCTTAAACCATACTTAAGCAACGCCTATACATTGTTAAAAATGTGCGTAACTATAAAACCGGCCCTAAGTCCCTTGATTATGTTGTAATAACGAAAGGCCACGTTTTCAGATATAACCGTTATATGTTGTATCAAAATTACAAACGTCTATTCACGTTACTTTTTTCTGTCATTTTATTTTCCTTCAAAACTTTTACACAACACAATTGAGTACAACTCAACTGTTTTCCTCTAGTAAGCTTGACTCACTCCTTTCCGTCTTTCTTCACTTTCTCTGTCTCTCAAACAGATGATTTTAATGAAACGATCACTCGTCACTCATTAACTGCTTCGCTATGTACCTTTCGACGCGACCGTACACACGCAACACACACACTAAAACTAAAATCTGACTGCTATGATGACCCATGTCTGTACCTAATTACCACTCTACAACTAAAACCTGACTGCTCTCGTTGCCTCGACTCCTTATATAGCGAGGCTGACGTTACAAGGACCTTCCTCGAGCTTCACAGTTTTCTAGAATGTCTACAAATTCGGTGGCCGCCGGACATTTCTCGAATAATCCCGAAAATCCGTTTGTCGTGTTACGCTCATTATTGTCACATGTTTGCTCGCGTGAGTGGCGTGGGACTGTTTGACCTTAAGTGCGTCTGATACGAGTCGAGCCTGCTATGTGGTGTGAGGTAGCTTGACCCCAACCATCTTTTGTTGTGCGCCGCGGCCGGTGTCACAGTATTTTAAAAAGTTCAATGTACTAATACAAAACTTTACTGTATATTACAAAGGAAACAACTGGAGAAGTTTAGAAGGACCTTACGTTATGACAATTTTGGCTCTGTTTCTTCCTTCCTTATTCCTATAATTGATTATAGTCACAGAGTAGTGCATACACTATATAAATGGTGCATTATGTTAACGAGCAATGATACTATCACAGCAGAAGATGACAGGGAACTACATAGCTGTAGGAAGAATGCAAACTGGATGAATGCCCGTGGAGAAGGAAATAACGATCAATTAATTCCCTGAAAGGATATGGTCTGAATAGCCCGAAACATCGTAGCAGTAATGATGCTACTTTCAGACCAATTCGTGCAATACAAGGACCCCATCGGACACTAGCCTGCAATCAATATCATCAGAGTCGTTCATTGTTGACTCATATTACGTAACCTGCTAGCATCCTGGCACATCAATAATATAGGTACTTCTTTCAACGAAATTGGATACTGGAAACCACGGATTTGTCTTGGATTATGAAAATGCTGAAACCAATTTTATTGTGAACTTCCGTGTTCTGTGTGAATGCACACAGACTAAACAGGCTTGTTACTTTCTCTACTGGCAAGTAGGAAGTATTGTATTCCACCCAAATATTCGATGTCGAGATTTCACCGGAAATCTATGTTTTGAGACCCCCTGAATCCAAAAAAGCAGTTTTAGAAAAATGTCCGTGTGTGTACCTGTGTGTCTGTGTCTGTATGTCAGTCTGTGGACAGCATAATTCAAAAACGAGAAGTCGGTTAAAAAAAGTCGGTACTTAAGTTTAATGTCTTTGAAGGATGCGACACGAAGATTTTGAAGAAAGTATCCCCACCCTAAACTACCCTTTACATAGAAAGTTTTTCGAAAA
The DNA here is from genome assembly GCA_030765045.1 of Tenodera sinensis. NCBI lineage: Eukaryota > Metazoa > Arthropoda > Insecta > Mantodea > Mantidae > Tenodera > Tenodera sinensis. The sequence goes on along the minus strand of CM060963.1, from coordinate 117,195,815 downwards.
TTTTTATTTTCTTGAAAATGACTATTTTGATTAAAATGCCATATGTTTAAGATATTTGTGTCACAAATGAAATGTATATTTTGAATTTTCTGGCTATAGCCTATGTAGTCCTGCTTACCCTGGATGAGTTTTGAATAACTCCTAAACCGTAAGAGATAGACAAAATCTTACTATACAAAATATGTAGGTCTTGCTAAAACAAACAATTTATGTCTGAATAATTTTTTTTGTAGAGTGGACCATTTTTGGAGATATTCATTGTTCTTTATGTCAGTTTCGGAAAACTTAAAACTTTCGTGAAATGGAACATCGTTGTTCATTTTGTTTATATGTTAAGCGTGCAAAGAGAACGGAATCTCAAAGCTTCAAAATATTTCACTATCGCTCAAGGCATACTGTATTCTAATATTCCCCGTGTACCTACAAGGAAATAAGCAATAAGACAATTTGTGCAAATGTTTGTCTTAACTAACAGGAAGAAGATATAGTAATAAGAGTTTGTGTTAAGTTTTAAGTCATAGTGAGGCGTTAATAAAGTTGAAGCTTCGAGTTAGTGTTAAACAAGGAGCAACTGCCTGTGATAGTCTGTTGGCTAGCATGGTAGTTTTCAAATCCCGAGGTGCCCGGGTTCAATTCCCGGCTGGAAGGTGGAAATTTTCCTCTAGTTAGGATTATTCCCCAGCCTCGTAGAGTTTTTAGGTGTGAATGAGAGTGTAAGTTTAATGTTTATAAATTGAACCCAACGTAAAGGTGATACGAATAGTCATACTCCAGCATTGGTAATCTCTTTATACCTATATTCAAAAGTGTAATGAACACGAAGCGAAATTAGCAAAATGCAGTGTCTGGGAACAACTCTCAGTTACTTATCTCGTAAACTGCTGACAGCTTTGTAATACGGGGATAGAGGCGTGGTGCTGCAATGAGGACAAGGAAAGGTGGGGGAAAGTAAGATACATCTGGCCTTGTAGAAAAGCCAGGTTCAATTTGGTTTAAATTTATCTCGCAATTTTTAATGCCTATTATGGAAATTGCTGTAAATGACGCTTAAAATAAGCAGTATTTATTGATTTAAACGATTCTGTGTTATAAGAAAAACCAACTTTGTCCTAGTATCACAAAAACGTGTAAAGATTTACAGTAAACACAATGCAATGTTATACTGAAAATATAAACAAGTTTAATTCTTCTACAAATTCTCCCTATGTTTATACCGAAATTAAAATTCATATCGAAATAACTCAGTTTTTCTATTGCGTTATATTGTAATATAGTTTCTTCTTTGGAGGGAAAGATTTTCTTAAAATATCTATGCAATAAATCGCCTTGCTTGGGTGGCATTAAAATTTAATTAGGTGCATTTCTGTGAATTTGTACAGTTTCTGAGATTTGTCGAACTGTGTTATCGGTTTACCACAGACCTATAATCTGGCCGCGTGCAGTTTCTGATGTGTACAATATGCTGTGAATCAAGGAACATTGAGTAACGATTTAGTGAGTCATCATAAATAATCAATACCTACTTCCCTTTCATACCAACGTGTCATTGGTTATAACTATGTTCTGCCAATAGTTTGAATTCTGTTGTTATTGAAGAAGGGTAAAGAGAGGAAACGAAGGGGAAACTCTGAAGGCCTCGTTAAACAATCATGATATCCTTGCATTTTACTAAATTCGCTCTCTGTACCGATTTATGTGAACGTTTATCTCGATTAACTTTAAGCAGAGAAAGATCCTTGTTTTGCAAGAGTGGGTTGTAGAAAGCGTATAAAAATAAATTATAGTGGGTATGAAATATCTTACGAGTGTAACACATAAGAATGTTTGGAGTGGAATGTTGTGAAAGCCAAACGCACCTACGAAGATTCGTCACCGAGGTGTGCTGAGAACGCATCTTGGCTCTCTTTCCTAAATTGGGGTTTTGGAAGTACACGGGTTCCCACTCCCCTACATGAGGGATTTAAGCGGCTTGTTTTGTTCCGTTATAGCAAGAAAGCGGAGCTGTTAATATACCGATAAGTGACTCGGCAACGCTTACATAAATCAGAATCACAAGAGGACCAATTATAGGTGTATAATAAGTGAAAATAGTAAGGCAGGCGCGAATTTGTCCCTCTGTTGTTATGTGAGTGTGCCTGGGGAAGCGACCTTATTAGTTAAGGTACAACAAACCCAAAGTTTGGTTTACTTCTCCGTAATGCTGTGGCATAGTCGCCGAGAGAGGGTGTGAGCAATACTACTGTGAAGCGTGTTGTTTCACAATTGCTTTGTGTGGGGGCGGGAGGGTTACCACTGTGAGTTAATTTATCATTAGGACTCTCGCCACAGCACCTAATGATTTTGGGTATTCTTAATGTTGGCTAGAGAGTCGAGTCTTGAATATCATTCATATAAACTACATCTGCTCCCACACAGTTACTAACAATACATCCTGCAACTCCACTTGCGTTGTAGCTTCTCTCTCTCTGCAAAACATCTCTTCATGTGTTTCCAAAGCCAGCATTAAAGATTACAGGTTACTGACACGCATAGACACGTACATTTAAGTTTACTGATACAGAAAGCAAACTTATAAAAAAGTGAAAGGTTATAACGATTATTTAAGCACACCTTGGCGCCTTCCCCTTCTTTTCCTCTCTTTGCCCCTATCCAATGACAGCAGTATTCGTGCTATTCACTACTGGCTGGAAATAGTTATAACCATGTTCCCATGAACGGCAATTACTTATTACTTCTGATCGATCATTAAATTGTTATTCATTAAGACGTAACTTGTTTGTTTCACACCACATGGTAACATAGATCGACAAATTTTAAAAAGTATGCAAATTCACAAAAATGTAATTAAATGCCACTCAAGAAAGGCTGTATATTGCATAGGAATTAGAAAAAAATCTTTCATTCGGAAGCAGAAACTGTATTATAATATAAAGTGATAGATAAGCATCTTAATGCTACGAAAAAAGTATTTAAGATAAACTGCACAGTTTAATGAACCTTTCATTATCGTATAATAACACTTCGATTCTCTCTATATCTCTCTTAGTATGTATTGTGAAGTACCACATTTTCTTTTTAAGCCCAAAATATTCCCAGTGTGTAATAGTGTATAAAAGATTAAAGATTTATTTAAAATTCTAAGCAGAAAATATCAGAAAATTAAAATAGCTGTGTTAAATACAGCATCTACAGTTAAGTAAACCAGTTTATCTAAATTTACAAATGAATAGTCATATCAGGGAAATACATTTTAAGTTCAAGGGTATGGAAGTTTAAGCTAGAAAAGTCTACTAAATGAATAAATGGTCTCTATGGCAGCAGTATTTGAAACTTTAGACCTGAAGGTTAAATGCACCTTGGCCTCCTGATAATTCGGAGACTCTGATAAAGGTTTTATTGGAAGTGAAATGAAAGGAATGGAAGAAGGGAAGACCGACGTCACTCGTCATTTGACAATATATCAGTTCAGTTAAGTTCTTGCTTCAAAATGAAATTATTTCCTATGATTACTATAAACAGCTAGCTTATACAATAGGGATGTACTTCAGACACATAAATGAACCCCACCCTGTATGAGATATCAAGATCTTCAGTTAAAAGGAGAATGCTGTAACAAATAGTAACATCAGTTACTGCTAATCACACTTTATTTGTCTCCAAATCGACTAGCACAGCTCTAACATTACACTTAGATCACTCGCAAAGCTCAGATCCCTCGTATTGAACCACAACTGAACTGTCACTACCGGACCACAACTCACACTGAACTACACTCCCTACAGTTCACTGTCCTTGGTAAACGATTGTCTGACCTTCTTCTAGTTCTTTCACTGGCCTCTGGACACAAGCACTGCTTGGTCCGCGGCAGGATTTTCTCGAAACGAAGCTTCTAGACTCTACTTAATGGAACGCTATGGAGTCACAATATTGGCACATAATGGCATTGTGTTGGTCGGCTATTGTCCGCCAAGGGAAATGGCCTAGCCGGCTCAGCAGGTACACAAAACGAATTTAGTAATATTCACTGTTTAGGATTACCTCTCAGCTTTTATCTTTTATCTTACGGGGGTCTTAAAGGGCGTGAAACATAAATGCTGACCAACGAACTGTTGAAGTTACGATACAGCGCTAGAGGCGTGGTTCTGTAATGATAACAAGGAGATGTGGGGGAGGGGGTGGGGGAGGGGTGGGTACACCTGACCTCCTAGTTAAACCACGTTTTAATTTTCTTCAGCTTTATCTCCAAGATCTTAATGTCTGTTATGGAAAAGGTCGTAAATATTGCTTGAAGTAAGCAGCATTTGAGTGAAATGATTCTGTGATGCAAGAATAACTTTGTCCTTAGAATCACAAAAACGTGTAACGTTTTACAGTACACATAGCATGTATCATGAACAGTGGTGCCATTGGGAAGGGATAACGAGAGGGGTAACGATTTACTAAGCGACAAGAAAAAAATCAATATTTCCCTTTCAGGCGGACGTTGGCAATAACTTGTCCAGCCAATAGCATGAAAGTGCTGTGCTGTCATTACAGAGGGGTAAAGAAACGTAGAGGAGGGGAAGCTACGAAGGTCTCGTTAAACAAGCTTGATACCCTTGCATTTTACTAAATTCGTTTTCTGGGCTGTCGTGCGCCAATCCCCATTTCCAGCCATCGAAAACCGGTTTCACGATCACGATGACAATACGTATTCCCGTAGACATACAACCCCCCACCCCACCCCCACCCCCAAAAAAAAAGGTATATATATTATGTCTAAGTCCTGCATGGCACAGAGTCTTGTTTACATCATCCCGGCAGCAACAAGTTGTCACATGTTCCATATCTTCATATTGCTAACCCATATGATCAATCGAGGCGCTGTGCCAGTAGGACTTACACGAATTTAGCTTCCAGACAAGATTCTTGTTATTTGTCCATAAGGGTTCATATACACTGTGTACACATGAGAGGAGAAGATGTAACTTTCAAACACCATTTTTTCCAAAACATCTAGAAACTGATATCGTTGGCTTGATGGTGGAGGATTGATGTGTTTAAATGATAGACAAGACCTCTCTTCCCTAAAATAATATTATGTTATTATTTAATAACAATAACAATGTTATTATTTAATAACAATATTAACAATAATTATAATAATGACAATAATAATAATGACAATGAAGATGAAGATTTGGGTATATTATATTACATTATGGCAATCCTAACAATTGTTCGTTGCAATGTTATACACAGTTTGATATATTACCGACAAATCTCTTCCTCTGTTTCTTTGTTGTGGAGAGCTTAAGCTCTCTCTACACATTTTTTAGTTATCTCAAAATCTGAAACACAAGGAACGTTTTGGTTACAGCTATGTTGTATGTCTAGATATACCAAAAATCATGAAATGATATGCAGTGATCCTGCCAAAATGGGTGAGCAAGAAATTATCTACTCTCTCTCTTTTCCACTGCTCTCCCGATTCGTATTGCAATATTATGTTATTCGTGTTTGCGCTCGAGAGGGAAGTTATACGCATTTCGCTACAGATTTTAATTTAGATAAATTGAATTTAACATATTTCCGTCAGTATTTCAAGAGTTTAATTTACCTCCACATCGTCCGTTAACCTTCATTTCGGATATTGACTATAAATCTACAAATCCAAACCGTGTTTTATTTACTTCCACACACAATGTGGCGTTTTTCACTCTCGCAACATTTAGGTATCGGCTGGAGATCCATTTAACAGAACAAATCGCAAATAAGTGGTAAAAATATAACATTCATTTAACGTCAATTAAAAAAATGAAATGAAACGCTTAAAGAACCAGTAAATTCTGTGAAATACCTATTGAGAATAATTAAACGTGCACAAATTATATTTTCTAGGTAAGAGCGTGGGCATTTTATGATATTTATCTATACATGAAGGTCCAAATAATTTTCCGCTGGTCTTATTCACTGATTCACGCTGCGGGATCCGCGGGTTCTTAAAAAAATGTAACCCCATGGCGTGGCACAAGAGCCCAGCCGGGTCAAGGCCTACCGCCCTACCGCTGCGTCCCCCACCTCTGCCCACCATGGGCGTCATGAGTGGGGTGCACTGCTGGAGATGGGACGTGGTCACCACCCCGTTCCCTCCCGGCCGTTTATGTGGTCTTCTCGAATATTGACCGCTGCTTTTCAATCAAGTAGCTTTTCAATTGGACCTAACGAGGCTGAGTGCACCCCGGACCAGGTCTCCCAGCTTGCGATCCCCCTACCACCGTGGGAGACGTCGGCTGGTTCTAGCAGACCTTTTGTATGGATTTTCCAAAACCTTTCCGTTAAGATCAGTGACTTCGGGGCTGGATTTCCTAGCTGTGTAATTCCTTAGTTTTCCCATGCCTTTCATGAGATGAGCTGACGTGTTAAATAGGGAAAATGTATTTATCACAAAGGCTCATTAAGTTTATATATATATATATATATATATAAAAGTATTGTATGTTATTTTTTGGATTGTGCTAACCATTCCTACAAACTCTTGTTTTCTATCTTCTTCGTGTAGCTGAGATAAACATTTACAGAAATTATCTTACTGCTCGTTTTCATGCACGTGCAACGGAATATGGGGATACAGTAGTCTTTGAGCGATAGCCAATTCCTTTAGAGCTTTCAAATTCCGTTCTCTTTGCACGGTTAAATATAAAAAATGAATAGCGATGTTCCATTTGACAGAAGTATAAGTTCTTCAAAACTTACACAAATAACGAGAAAGGCCTCCGAAATGGTCCACTGTAGAAAAAAAAGTAACCAGTCATAAATTGTGAGTTTTAGGAAGATCTACATTTTTGTATAAGGATTAATGACTTCATTGTCAGAAATCCAGCATTAGCTAACAACAACAACATTTTTGTATAGTAAGATTTGGTCTATCTCTTACGGTTTACCAGTTATGCAAAAGCCATCCAGAGTAAATAGGAATTCATGGGCTATAGCCGGAAAATTCAAGATATACATTTCATTTGTTATAGAAATGTCTCAAAGATATGGCATTTTAATCAAAATCGTTTGAGCCATTTTCAAGAAAATCAAAATTTTTCAAAAAATTTTTCCATGTAAAGGGTAGTTCAGGGGCGAAGAATTTTCCTCAAAATCTTCGTTTCGCATACACACACACACACACACACACACACACACACGCGCGCGCCGTTTTTTCTTTCTAAAAATGCTTTTTTTTTTTTAATTCGGGGGGTCTCAAAACATATATTCCCGGTGAAATCTGTACATTGGCATTTTGTGTAGGATTCAAACTTTCCCTACTTACTATGCGTAGTAGAGAAATTAAAAAAAAAAAAAAAAAAAAAAAGGAACCAAAGTCATAGTAAATATAGGTACTATAGACCGCATATCCTGGAGCAGAATACACATAGATTCAGCACGAGGGAAAGACACTAACAGAACTGCAGGATAGCGACATCTATAATACAGGTAAGTTCTCAGCACTGAAAATTTTAAATGTGCAGTTTTAAAATATTTTTTAAAAATGTGTTTATAATATATTCTCATTCTTTCCCTGAGGGCCTTCCAAGGAATTCCATACTTAGCGCTGAAATATTACGGATACAGATTATGAAATCCCAGCAGTGATAACACCCGGTTACTAATAAGTGATCCAATTGAAGTTATCTGATTGTGCTCTCGTAGCTAGGGGCTTGCGGTTAGTTGATACAGATCCTTGGGTAAATTTGCGAAAGAGGATTTTGTTTTGCAGCTCACTTGATTAACTCCTCCTGCAAACGGTATTAGTGTTACACTGTTTACTTAGTTCACTTGGTTTTAACGGCGGGCGAGTGAGTGGCTCATTAGTTCAGTGTGTGCCCCGGCTTAAGATGTAACAGAGCACTGCCTTTTGGAAAGGCAAATTAATCAACGTTCTGGTCATAGGTCTGGTCGTCTAGCCGTGCTAATATCAGACTTTCCGGGCATGTAATTCAGTTAGGAACTAATGGTTACCTTCCACTGCACTCATACCTACAGTTTGGTCTAATGAAACATCGCTGGCAAAGCAATGCTTTCCAGCCTGTGTAAAATATACGTGATGGATGGGTAATAAAGCCAATATAAACAGTAGGGCGGTCGTTACATAAGTAGCTACACAAAAAAGTCAAGTGTTTGAGCGCACCCCCTCCCCTCTATTTGTTACTTTTGGCATGTTTTGATGACCTGCCAAATTTCATTAAAATTAATATTAACCCCTGCCACACTGCACTTAAATATTTAAATAAATTTAAGTACTGAATGAGTGTTTGTATTTTTCTACTGGCGTAAACAATTCAAATCGATGTATACACGTTTTGCAACTTTGGTTAATATATTTAAATGGGAGAAATTTTAGTATCAATATGTAATAGAGCGTACAAAATGTGGGAGTGCCCGTAAATCAATACCACACAATTTTTTTCTCAGTGTTTCTTTACTGTCACTGATGATTTTTGTACACATCGTAAAATCAATTGTTGTTGTTGTTCATCGGTCGTTAATAGTCCATTGAGTTATTGCATTAACTTCACTCCTCTTTCTGCCGTATGATTTATCACCTTAAGATTTTTCTAGTCTCTTTGGAACTAATATAAAAGTGTTTGAATCCCAAGAAATTGGATTCTTATTTTAAAAATCTGAATCAGTGCTTAACTTCAATATGTCTAAATTCTCGACTGAAATGAATTCAATTCCCTTATAATCCTTGCATTTACATTTGAGTACAGTTTTAATTCCTTTAAACCACACTGTTCATTGCAAGTTGCGACGCACCGATTGTTGCACTCGCAAACCACAATTTTGTATGTTTTTTCACCACAAATAGATATTCTTCAGATCATCCAAATCACTAACAATGAGAGACAGCTGAGAACGAAACAGAAACATCTTCAATTGGTTTAGTTTACTTATTTGATGTCACTTTAACAACTATATCATATCGCGACATTTAGAGGTTATATTACATAAACAAAGTATTAACAAGCTAATAATAATGTAATAAGAAAGGAAATATTTGAGGTTGATTATCTTGTACATTCAGTGAAAATATGGCTGATATGTTGCACGAGTCTCATCGGCTTCATAATTTCCTGTGATAATCCTGTGGGAGGGTACCCATACCCTGCTTAGTTATTTCATAGAAGAGAATTTTGACCTCTTGGGGAGTTCCAGATCCATCGAGCTATTATGTAGGCTTTGAAAACCACAGAGAGTCGAACAACTATATCGCACATTTACCAGTTTCTTCACAAGCGACACAGTTCAGGGCTCGCTTGATTACATGGACTTCATAACTGTATGTGGAAGGGTAACCTATATAAATGTGTACATTCATTTATTTCATGTGTAATTAAGGGCGGTAAGCAGCTTTTTCTGAACTCGAGTAGTCCTGATTTTCATTTTACGTTCGGTATAGTATGGATTAAGTTTTTTGAGCTTATTCAGAAGAGCCTTAGTGTATTGGATAGCCAGTGTATCTACATCAGTAGTGCATACAGTGTATTCAAAGAAACCTTTGAGTTCGAGAAAATTAAGAGTAATGCTGTGAGGCTATTTAACATGACGAATTTGTCCAGTTTCAACTATTCTGAATACGAAATTATTATTTTTGCTCCCATTGCCTTTTTAATAGTACGTTTTATTTGAAATTGAGACTTTTCTTCAATCACGATCCTCTGTGGGTTCGAGTGGAATTAGCTGTGGAAACTGTGCTGAATCACTATAAATACCTATGTTCGCGTGGCAGATCAAAATCATGTCTGCAGTATTTAGCAAGCTGCCCTTCTTGTTTGCATAAAAAGCAGGTGGGTGTGTCAGTAGTGGAGTAAGTCCAACAGCTTGTAATCTCGTAGTTTATGGTAAAGTTAGGAGGTAACTTGGCAAAGTCATCTGGGGAGACAGCATTTGTCTTCTAAAGCTTAAGATATGGGAAAACCCAGGTTCTTTGGTTCCTGTCCTTACATGGGCAATACTGGACACTGGTTTGACTCCACATTGATTTAACGCCTTATATATTGTACTGTTAGGTGTGATGGGGCACAAGTTTGATAGTGCAACCCACTTATTCGGTGTTATTAGTGGTTTTAGTTGGCAAGAGACATTGTTAACTTATATTTCAGTGTGTTTTGATGTTAACTCTTCGGCCAAGTTGACACTTCAGAGATAAACACATATTCTGGAATTGCAAATGCGTGATATATACCGAATGTTGCCTTGCATCCGTTGGTTTACCTATTGCCATTTCATAGTCTTTAACTGTAAGTCCAACGTGAGATTCAATGATTAGCGCTTATTCTTTTTTCGAAGAGTTAGCATAACATGCATAACTAGGTTGGGTACTAGATGTCATGGTTTTATTTGGGTTAGGTTCAATGTTAGGTTAGGTTAAGACTGCTTTGTTGGCAGCCTTGATTGGAGCAAAAGCTTTCTACTTTGGCAATTGTTTTCTACCCACTAGGATATGGCAGGCCACAGACGTTATAGGTGGCGGGGTAGCGGTGTTTTTATGGTTCGATTGTATTTTAAATATTATTGAGTATAAACAAGATACAAGTTGTTACTAATACTCACATTTGTACCCGCGGTACTGATGATTGATTCTATCGAGATAAATTATTCTGAAGAATCCTTGATTTTCAATTAACCTTGAAAATAAGCAGTGTAACATATCTTATGGATGCACACGACGCCACTTTCAACTGTCATCTCAACATCTTCAACGAATAAATCCCTTTGTCCATGCACCTTGCATGACGCAATGCTCCAGGCGGCCTTACTTTAAGATTCAAGTCCACAGATGTCCCTAGAAATATGATGCACAATTCAATGAATACACGGTAACCATTTTCCAGGTGTTCTTCTTTTATCATTTTAGAAAAAAAGTTAAGTGCTTCGTCAATTTCGATACCGCTGAAAGCTTCGTGCCAAGTTTCATGCCGATCTTCATAATTTGCCTTTTCTATGCCATTCCACCCTTCTCTAAGTTTTTTGAACAAGGTTACATCGGGACTAACTGCCGTTTGAGGTAGTTCATTTTCGAACACGCTCCACAACGTTAGCTCATGCATGTGATGACAGCAAAGGAAAACCAGCTCTGTTTCTTTTAGCTGTTCCAATAAAGTAACAGCTCCACTGAAACACATCTGTTGGGTGCAGTGACGTGACAAGAAATAATTTTAACCTTTCTCATCTTGTCCATAAGTTTTTATGGCATTCCAAACTGCCAGTGATTGCTCTTACTTGCCACAATTCGATAATGTAGGCATACCTATTAAATGTGACTGATTTTCATAATCTGTGATGGTTGGTGGTCTTTCAGCTATTGAATTCCTGAAATTTACACCTCGTAGGAGCTTACCATCCCAATGAACAGTCACAAAAGTTAGATTGTTCTCTTTAAACAAATATGTAATGTTTTCTGCCCCTGTTTCTTTCTGAAATTGTTTACGATATCTTTCAATTAAACTTTGATTAAGTGCTACTTCTTCAATATTATGTTCTAAGGCCTCAGCTGAAGCATCAAGGACATACAGAGCATCTCACTGACTTAACTGAGTCTAAAACGGCTGCTAGATTTGTTGTCGTAAAATACTTTATTCTAAGCTGGTTTCCTTATTTATCTTAGTTCCATCCAGGACTGCATCGCTACCAGAAGTTAAAGCTGTAAAAGAAATTTTTTTTTCTTCCTCCCAGAGGAATCGTTAGTAATTTTCAAAAACTATTATCACCGCCCTTCATCTTCCGTACCTCTTCTTTCATAACTCTAATCCTCGCTCTTTCCTCTTTTCCTGCCAAGTTCCAGTGGACACCTTCAAGATAACCTGTATGGTAGGTTCTCGTTGATGTAATAGAAAGAATTTATCCTCTTCGATTTTTATCCTGTTCAAAGCATTAACATGAGCAACATCGTATATACCACTTAGATTTTCAGAGAATCTAGGGATCATTTAGAGACATATTTTCCCCAGGTTTGAGAATGAAGCTGAGAATCGAAACATCTCAGAGTTTTAAATTTATTGTCGCTTAAACAATTAAGTCATATTGCGACTACAATACATTTTAAGTTGTATAACGACGCTGTCAATTGCCAGAATCACATCACCACGCCGGTGTGCCGGAATTTTGTTCAGCAGGAGTTCTTTTACATGCCAGTAAATCTACTGACATAGAGCTGTCGTTTCTAAGCACACTTAAAAGCTATCGATCTGGGCCTGATTTGAACCCGTGACCTTGGGATTAGTAGGCCAGCGTCTAACCAACTGAGCCACTCAGACCGACACATGATGAGATATAGTTATTTAAAACAATTAAAACATGTTATATAAATTAACTGCTTTCATAAATAATATTGCCTAAGCTTTCACAGCTGGTGTCATAAAGTACAAAATGATTATCCGGGCTTGTGGGCCGTGGTCTAGTGGAAAATCTCCTTCCAGAGGTTTCGCTCGAAGCTGCGTCGAACGAAACCTCTGGAAGGAGATTTCCTACTAGACCACGGCCCACAAGCCCGGATAATCATTTTGTATTTTATTGCTTTCATAAACTTTGCTGTACTACGGCACACAGTCGGTTGACTCAAGGCCACCGAGTGATTAGTAGGAACATTGCACTGAAGCAGGGGCGCTCTGAAAGTGTGTGTTGAGCTGTTAGAATGGAATGACAGTGCTTACATCTTTGCAAGGAGGTAGGAATGCGTAATTGCAATATGTCCAATGCGTAGTCTGGTGAAATGTACCGATTAGCTGATTTACTGGATAATTAAAATTATTATTGGAGATTAGGACGTGTAATTTACTTCTGGATGTGGAATTCCAGTGTAACGTCCACTGCTCGGATATTTCATGGTTCAGGAAACTTTGGAAGTCATGATGAGGAACCTTAAATGCAGCATGGGTTAATGAGCGGCATGGTGCTCCTTTAGCTGCTTTATCAGCTTTCTCATTTCCGGATATGCCTGTATGAAATGGAATTCATGCCAGCATTACACGTTTATTATGTTTCAGTCTTACTATATAGCAGTAAAATTGTTTGCACTAAAGAGTTTTTGGATGCCACTTGTTGAAGATCAAGAATTGGGCTCATGAAATCGGTGAATACAGGTGGAAGGGAAGTCATTACATTCCTTCTAACATGTGCTTCACAGAAGCATTACAAAAAAAAAAAAAAAAAAAAAAAAAAAAAAAAAAAAAAAAAAAAAAAAAAAAGAAAGCTAATGCCATTTTGTTCTTTGATCAGTCAATTTCGAAAAAAATAGTTTCTTTCATCCCAGTTGCATGCGTAATTCCACAAAAATGTACAAAAATAACAGTTTGTTACTTATAAGATGTGTAGAGTAACTAATTTCTAACATAGCTTCGATAGTAATTATGGCTGGAATATCACACAGGGTTACGAAATAATCACTTAAAAGAAGTGAAAGAATACTCCAAGCTGCTCTTTCACGCGTTAGGTAAGATGACAACGTTGCGTTGAGGTTGGTCAGGGAATTTACCTAGCTTGTGAATGTAAACAGGCCGGACACTTTCGCTTTCGTTGGGAGCTAACGCTTGTGATTGGCGCCTACACTCCACAGTAAACACGGAAGGACAAGGCAGGGTATGAGTTTGCTTTTAAGACGCACCGTTACCCTGCTTGTTTATGTACTGAGCTAGGGAAAGTGAACACCCACACAATGTGCAGTGTTGCCAGCTTGTTTTCGATAAAACTAAAATATCTCCGTAGGAAATGGTCAGAGATCAAAACGTAAGATACAAAATGTGTTCCAAATACCGAGATCTATCTCTGTTTTAAATTAATGTAATGACTTCCGTTCCACTCTGTATAATGTGAAACTGTTCAGCTTTCATTATATATACATCTTATCGCAAAAAGCTCACAAATTGTAGCTCAGGATGTATAATTATTTAATATATTTCTGACACAAAGATTTTGATTAGATTAATATTTGAGAAGTTATATATCCATTGATGCTGGCATTTTGTTTACAGAAGCCATATTATAACTTCTTATATTTTAAGTCTTTTCACATTTTCAACCGCACCATAACCATGAGCTGTTGCACATTTGTTTGTTTTAATTTGCATTAGCAACCCAAAGAATACAGTTTATTATCGGTTTTTTAATAATCATATGACAAATGTATGCGCGCGCACGCACACAGAGGGAGGAAGTGAAGAAGAGAGAAAAATCTGTTCAGTTAACTTAAGAACGCGAATGAATATCTAATCCAAGGAAGAGTTGCACATTTGTTGTCATCTTCAATTATTGGGAACATTTACTGAACGACTATAATGCCAGAAACGCTGGAGCGCAATTTGCAGTTCTCTTTCTGCACAGTGGTAGAGGGGACCCCAAACGGTACATGACTCTTGATGTCCTGTAGCCATTCTTCCTCTTTTGGCAACTTACCTGGAGAAATTGCTGGCAATTGAGCCTAAAGAATGTCAGAGGAGCAGAGTACCTGGTGAGACTTCGTATTAGTAGCCGTTTCGCAAACGAGAGCTTTTACCGACCGGTAAACGTCGCACACATAGATTCCACATGGGCGTGCCGCGCAACTTAATGTCTGCGGCGAGTTTTCACTATCTTTGACAAAAGGTTAACTCTGAGTGTCTTTGGCGGTAATTTAGGCAACTATTTGAAGTATATTCACCTATAGTACATCTTCGCTACAGCGGCGCCGTGGCTGAGTGGTTAGACCGCTCACCTACCACCTCGGGCAGAGGTGGGGGACGCAGAGGTCGGGCAGTAGGCCTTGGCCCACGAGGGGCTGTTACGCTGGGGCTTATTTCATTTTTAGTATCCCTTTTATGGACAGAGATGAAATCTTTATAGTTAGGGAATAACTTTTCTGTTCCGTTTAGGGAAGAACACGATCCTTAAAGGGCAATACTAAGGAATAATCCAAATTAATGTACTGAGCTATTGCAGAATTACTATTAGCACAATTCTCAAATAAAATTGTTACCACTTCACCTAATATTTGAAGTGCGCCGGCACAAATAAAATTTCACCGGAAATCTGTTTTGATGCCCCTTGAATTCAAAATATGTCTATTTAGAAAAAGTTACGTGTGCGCGCGCGTGCATGTATGTGGGTATTTGTATTTGTGTTTGTGCATCTGTCTGTGAACAGCATAACTCAAAAACGTAAAGTTGGTTAAAACCAAAGTTGGTATTTAAGTTTAATATCTTTCAAGGATGCCACACAAAGATTTTGAACAAACTTTCTCCACCCTAAACTACCTTTTACATGGAAAATTATTCGAACATTTTGATTTTCTCACAAATAGCTCGAACGTATTTTGATTAAAATGCCATATTTTTAAGATGGCAAACGAAGTGCATATGTTGAATTTTTTGGTTATAGCCCATGTAGTCATCTTTACTCTTAATTATTTTTGCATAACTGGTAATTAGTAAGAGTAAGATCAAATCTTACTACACAAGACACGTAGATCTCGTTAAAACACATTTATGTCCAAGTGCATTTTTTCTTGGGGAGGGGGAATGAACCGTTTCGGAGATATCCATTGTTATTTGTGTGAGTTATGCAATACTTAGTTTTCTCAAATGGACGGTCGTTATTCACTTTTTTATCTCTTGGCCGTGCAAAGAGAACGGAATCTGAAAGCCTTCGTATAGCGACTAGCTTTGAGAGATTGGAGTATTGCTCAAAACCTACAGTATTCTCATGTTCTCCTTGTACCTACAAGAAAATTAGCAATTACATAATTATGTATATATAAACACGAAACAGATAAAAGAATAAGAGTTTATAGAAATAGTACAAGAGTCATGTGAGTGCAACATATCAGATTTTGTTTTATTTCTTTTCTACTAGGAGCTATGTATGGCGTCACTCCGCTAATTGTATGCGAACTCTTTGGACGTCAGGTAAATAGAAGAGTAGAACAGTGTTTCCCATACGCTGCAGTTCTGCATTAATTATTAAGTCCAGTCTTTCACTGCTTACGTATTTTAGTATACTCGACGAAGCACTTCATGCTAATTCTAAGCAGATTAACAGAGAAAAAATTCACTAGCAAGATAGTACATCAACTGAGTACAGAACAAATGAAATATTGAAGCTCAGCACCAAAGCTGTAGCTTGAAATACGTCGCATACGTCGGAGAATCAGGTAGATAAAGATCCAGATCAGCTATACTCATCCTTGTTGGAACGTAGCTTCCGAGTGAAGGTGGAGGGTTCATTTTCCCGAGAAAGGCCCATTGGCGCAGGAGTTCCCGAGGGCAGTGTACTGTCACCGGCACTCTTTAATACTTACATGGCCGATCTCCCCACGCACCCCAACACTCACATCTGTCAGTATGCGGACGATCTCATGATCTTCGCAACAAACAAGAACCCGCGCTACAGCTACCGACAAGTACAAGCCCACCTCTGTGCCATCAGTAGATGGTGCGAGAACTGGCGCATGTCTATCAACCCGGAGAAAAGCTCTGCGATTCTCCTGGCCAACACGCTGGCAAACCGGCTCCCGCAGGACCTCGTGCTTCGGCGCCGTCGGATCCCCTGGGTCACTACGGCGAAGTATCTCGAGGTCACGTTGGACCGGCGGCTAACGTATAGACTTCACGTCAGGGGCAAAGTACTACAAGGTCACGCAGCCCTACGGCAGTTGTATCCCATCCTCAGCTCCAAAACCATGCCCATTCGCCTGAAACTCCAGCTGTATCGTGCGATTATCCCGCCTCTGGTCCTGTACGGATGCGAGATCTGGGGAGTGGTGGCAAAGTCCACCTTCATCAGACTCCAGACGTTACAGAATCGGGCATTAAGGATGATCTACGACACTGGTTGGAGATTTCCTGCCCACATCCTTCACGAACATTCCGGCATCTCGTACATTGTCGACGTGATTAAAACCCGCGCTCGAACAATGTACAACAAACTCCAGAACCACCCTAATCCACTGGTGAACACTCTGGGACAATATGACCAGAGAGAGCCTCGCCGACTACCATCTAAAAAGTTGCCGAAGGACATCTTAAGTCCAACGGGCTAATTTTCGAAGATGGGAAAGGCAAAATGAATATCTGTACTTAAAACAGAGTAAAACGCTTAACTCAGATCACCTCTCAGTGAGTGACTGACGGCCAGAACCAGGAGGAGATTAGCGCGTCACCTGATTGACTAACCAGCCAATCAGCATGTATGGGCAGTGCCCGTTCATGGACCAATCCCCACCAACATCCATCTTGCCCCTATAAATACCCCTGATCCCAAACATTCCCAGAGATTAAATCCCTGTAGACCAAAACACCATACTATCGCGCAGGTAAAGCCGTATAACGGCTAGGTACTGCGGTAAAGACACTTCGGGTGGGGGAATAAGCTTCCCCACTCGACTCGAACTGCCTCTGAAGCCTCATCCTTGTTTCTTGTGTGCCAATGACGTCACCTTGAAACTCTTCTTTACCTCCTTTGTTTTGTGCATGAAGCATTTTCCCTTCACTCACTCAGGTAACCAAGCATTGGAGAGGTTTGCTTTTTATAGCTCGGCGAAAAGTAGGGGGAGTCAAATCCACTCTCCCCTGTTTCGCACAAGGTTGGACATCGCTGATTCACACAATCCATATTTCTTTGGAGTGGTATAGATGTATTTTTGGTATGCTCACTTCTACAACTACTATAGAATCTGTTGTATCATTGGTTTATACAGGTTTATATCATGGTTTATATTAGGAAAAAGCCGAAAACGACTGCTTCGATTTAATTTACACAGAGTAGCTATGACACTGCGTAACTGACTGTATTTTATTCAAAAACAGTATGTGTTTACTTGCTTGAAAAATCATTAAAATGCTAGAGTAGACAGCATTTATTTTTAAAAATGTGATAGGTACCTACGTGACATAAATATTGAATTCATAGATTTCACCCTAATTGCCACGAAAAGTAATAACATATTTAATATTCTAAAATCGTATTAAATGGCATAAAATTTAAAGAAATGTGACATGGAGCTACAATCGCATTTACATGTTTTGACAACCCTCGTAATCAGACGTGTTCCCACAGGTCGGGAAGAGGTAAATAAAAAGCGATACCGACGTACTAATGAAATGTATTTGCAAAATGCCTTAGGTATATTATAGTTAAAGACGGAGGATAAAGTTTATCATACGTATTGTCTGATTTCACTACCTGCATATCAAAGTTTTAAATGTCCTAACTAATGAAAACACCTTCAGAAATTCTCAGCAGTCGTGATGCAGTGTTCTACTGGTAAAAGTATTATATTCAGTTGTACATCTTTAATTGAAAAAAGCTATATACCAATTAAGGAATGCAAGTAAAAGGTATGCATTAAACAGCTCTGACAAAATGTCTTGCTTTGCAAGAGTAAAATACAATCAGAGCTAAATTAATTTATAACGAAAAATAATAGCCCTAATGACCTAGTTGTCGACGGGCCCGTAAACCCCACCCACTCACGAAAAATAATAGAAGAATTAAATAATTTTAATTATTTAGACTGCAGTGTTTCATATGTTAACATGACTAATAATGATGACGATGAGGACGAGGACGACGAGAACGACGACAAATTTAACTACATACCTATGTGGAACAATAAAAACAAACCTTAAACAAAGTAGGAAAGAAACTAAATTAAAAAGTCTATGAAGTAATTGCAGTACCCATGTTACTATATGGCTCAAAATATTGGACCTGAAGAAAAAGTGAAGAGAGTAAAGTGTAGGCTGCAGAAATGAGTTTGCTAAGGAATATAACAGGCTACTTTGTAAGACAAAAGGAGAAATTATATAAGAAAGTAATTAGGTATCTTTAAACTAACACAGAAGATACATCAGTATAGAACTAGGTGGATAGAACATGTGGAATCAATGGAAGAATACGGCACTCCAAAACTGCTGTTAGACTACAAACTAACAGGCAAAAGAAACATTGGGAAACCAAAGAAAAGGTGAACTCAACAAATGTTTAATGTATTAGTCCGGAACAAGCTTTTACAGGCTTAAACCTTACTGATGATGATTATAATTATCTTTAATCATAACGGTCCTGATCGCAGTCTGCTAAATAGTGTAACGCAACAAGAATGGCGAAAAATGATTCGTGAGTCCATCGTGACACTCCATGCAATTCTTTGGTCGTTGGTCGCCAACTTATTTCCGTTTCTTTAGGATGAGGACAGTTGGACATTAAAAATACGCCAGCAATTTTTGATCGTGTAAGAGGGCCTTTTCGTTTTGCCCCGCCCATATTCCCCTCCACCTCTGCACTGTGGGTATTAGGAAGGGCTTGTAAAGCAGCTGAGGGACTTCGCTTGTCAAATACAATACACGTCAGATATCACACGAAGCCAATTTAGTTAAAAATATAATCTAGAAATTAAAGAACCATAAAATTATTTTATGTATTTTATTTATGTATAATCTTATATTCTGTATTAAGTATTTTGCTTAATGAATTGTTCAAAATGTTCCAATTATCTAAAGTTTAGCATTACTGAGTGCTAGATTAAACGAGCACATGAGTACACAAATCCCACATACATATACATATTACACGTTTAATTGAAATTATTAGGGACATAATTAGTTCGGTTGAATAATGCTTGTGTTTAAATATACATACATGTTAAAAATGTTTTATGTATGCATAAATTTATGTGTATCTATTCATGGGAGTAACATTTCACGCAGAAATGACCACTGGTGCTAGGCCCCTAACAAAATATGGATTGTCATTTTAACCACTTTTCATAGGTGAAGGTAAACACCGGCAGAGTTAAAAATTATCTTAATGTTTATTTATCGAGTGTTTTTAACAGAAAGGTTACAGTATAATGTATTTTCAGTATAATACTTCTGTGATGCAGTGATATTTACATACCTACAAAATTAACAAATTTAAGAAGTTATGTCACTCTTTTATCATCATTCGTGCATCTACACTAGTTTGTGATACCGTTGGAAACATCGTTTCAGATATCTAAAGCATATAAAGTTATTTATTGCTCCTACACGTATATCCCTTTCGGATGATCGTCACCTGGGCTGGCGGAGGTGGGGCCAGTCAAAAAAAAAAAAAAAAAACTACACTGTAGGAGAGGGTTCGATCCCTATTAAATTACTTGCTAAACGGCATTTGATGTTTTTCCTGTCATTCAGCTAAAGTTAGGCAAACTATTCATTATTATTCATTAGTCATTATTATTCATAAGGACATAATTAGTCATTGAATAATTTGATTCATTCTGTAATGCGAATTGCTTGTTTAAAGTATACTAAGTAACAAAAGAGAAATAAAAAAATTAAATACGCAACTAACAACTATAAACATGTGTTTACTAATTATACTATAATTTTAAGTTTTTTAAATTATAGT
The DNA here is from genome assembly GCA_030765045.1 of Tenodera sinensis. NCBI lineage: Eukaryota > Metazoa > Arthropoda > Insecta > Mantodea > Mantidae > Tenodera > Tenodera sinensis. The sequence goes on along the minus strand of CM060963.1, from coordinate 117,175,421 downwards.
TTAAACGAGCTTTTGTAAGAGTGCAACTTTTGCTCTGATTCGTAACATATTTGCTTAACTTTATTGCAAAGTTGGAATCAACTTTATATTGAGTAAACTAGTTCTTCCTCCGTGATATCCTAAAAAAACTTATTATTAACTTTAAACACAATTTTATCAGACACCTCGCAAAACAGCAAAAGACAACGAAAGGCAGAGGATACCCAAGGGAAAATTCTTGAGTATGAGATACGGTAAGAAAAGCATGTGCTGTTAGTTTTTGTCATTATTATAGGTGTTCAGTGTATGTCTATGTTCAACACAAACTTATTTGATCTATGCAGTTGAAATAATACTTTGACTGTGTTAGTATTTTACATTAAACGACAAAACCAATTCATCAAATTCAACGCTCCGCCATTTTGTTTCATAGTAAACGCTGCATTCTTAAATAGCATTGGACATATTATTATCACAGGGTAAGGAGATGGACAACCAACATAACTGGCGACAAATAACGTTCCGAGTTGCGAAAAGCAGTCCCTAGTCGGAGCATATGCCACCTGTGTCACCGGGCGATGCAATACTATGTATATCTTTTCTCCTCGCTGAATAGTTATTATTCAAAGTTCTTATTCGTTTTAAAGCCCAAGAGCCTGTAAAATGACATTTTCGACAAAATCATAGCGCCAGGCGTATATTTAATGTTGCTGAGTGTACATATGCCCTTTGACCTCGGGAAGGAAAATCACGCCTTTATTGGGACATTGTGAGAGGTGCGGGAAAATAAAAATCTATAGAGAAGAAAAGGATCCTATTGTTCTTAAAATAAAATAGATACAAATAAGTAAAGCGTTTAACGTAATTTTAAGAACACCTTTATATAAATATACGTATTTAAACACGAGTGTATTAAAGCACGTTGCAGAAAGAGGGGAACTATTCTTATCATATCGACGTAACAGTGAAGAAATGCGCTGTATTATGAACAGCACGCCATAGAGAATACGGCCTTTTGTTGTTTGCCATTGTTCGGCCATAACCAAAGAAAAGGGCAAAATAGCATTTAACGTGTCACGAACTAGGTTTTATTACTGCAACAGACATGAATAATTCCACAGGTAGTAAACGCTGGGGAACTGCGGGCTATAAAGGAGGACATGCTGATGCAGTTGTGGTTTCTGTTGCGTACGGCGGCGTGCACTAACAAGATTTCACACAAAATGAAAACTCTCTTTCCCACACAGAATCATCTATTTAAGTGCACAACACCAAACTGAGATTATGATCATGATCCAGCTAAAGATATCTCACTCGATGGGAGACGAAGGCGGGATCGGGTTAAAGAGCATATTTTGGTGCACAAACCTTATATTATGTTTTGATGAAATTAAGAGGAATCAATCAATGATTTCAAACAAATTATTTGAAAACTATTGCTGCTGGTAATCAAGCCGAGAAAGGAATTGAGCACTTTTTGTTATACCAGCTGGAACAACTAGACATAAAATTAAACTGAACTTATAATTATTTAATATAGACGTTTAATACATTCTTCTCTTGCTCATCTTAATAAATGCACAAGGTAATAAGATGAATCACTCAAGTACGTAAGGAGAAGGTTGAATGAGAAGCCTCTAAGTTCAAAATAGGCACAATATTGTGACGTCGGGTTTGGCGCACAACACAGGAAGGACAGGGCCCAGCTACTTCACACCACATGCCGCGCCGGGGAGCAGGCAGAGACGTTCAAACCGGGCCGCCTCGCGGGACTACTATGTGTACGTGAGTATTAACAATCGAGGTGGCAGAAACGGGTTGCGAGAACGTTCGCGAGACTTCTAGTTGAGTCATTCCCGGTGCGTGTATGTGTGTGGGACTCGAGAAAGTTCGTGTGATGCCATTTCCAGTATATAAAGCGACCAGAGAAGAACAATACGTTTTAGAGTTGAATTACGGACATGAGTCGGCCAGTGTCTCAATAAGGCAGCTGTGTGTGTTGCAAGAAGATTCAACGAGTGTCGCGAATTGTTGTAATGTCGTAATTAGTGCATGACAGGCAGAGGAAATTAAGAAAGTCACTAAAAGACTGAGCAAGGTTATGTAGAAAAATTACGAGTTGTGATAACACGAGGGACTTTAGACTGTGTTAACGACGAGAAGAAAACTATTTGTGGTAAAATTTTAGAAGACAATAAAGTGATAGAAAAGTAACTGGACTGGATTTTTGTTGTTTTTATTACAATATTTAGGTCAAATGTTTCACGTAGACATGGACAAAGCCCAATATTATTGCTAACTCTACCTCCAAGAGGATAATATTTGAAGTTCTTTGTAAATTTCAGTAATTTTAATGTAGTGATTATTATTACCACAAACGTACACAGATGGCAAGGACATAGTCTCATTATCAATATTACGCCCCTACAATTGATTGCTATGACGTAGGCAACTTGTCGATCAATTGTCAAGAATTATGAAAGAGGAGAGTTAGAAAAGTGACGCTTGGAGAGGGCGTAGTTAAACAGTACATCTCGTTCCTATATGGTACGTGTTTTCTGCTTCCAAATGTGCACTCCTAATTGAAATCCTCAAGTACAAAGTACTAACTTCAAAATAGTTCTAAATGGTAAAATAAAATTGTTATATATTGTAGTTTAATTATTAACTTCGGTTTCCAAAAGTTTACATTGAAAGGAGATATAAATCTGATATAAATCTTACGAAAATAGGTGAATTACTCTTGCTCGATCTAGCGATGCTATGTTGTTTGCACCCTAGTGTTTTCGAGTTTTCTATAGTAGTCTCACCAGAGGTTTAAATTTTATGGATAGGTACATTTAAGTGCGTGCTTGTTGCCAACTCTGTAATTCTGCTACATTCACTGTCTTCAGGAATATATTGTAACAAAACGACGAAAAATGCGAAGTCCGTTTAGTTTTCTCTAACATTTTATTTCTTTTAAATCTTACCACGTACAAATGCACAATTTCCTTCTCGTTGTTAACAGAGATTATAGTCTTCTCTAATGTTACAATACACAATTGTCTTTCCGATAATCTTTCCCAGTCTTTTAATGTATTTCTACAGTTTCACTGTCTCTTATATCTTTACTATTATGATACACTCACTCGACGACACATAAATACTCACTGACAGACTAGCCGACTCACTCTCGTAACTAAAACTAATTGTACACGACTTAAAACTACAGTGACACCAAACACTAAGTCTAAAAACACTGAAACACTGCTCACTGTCTGTCCTATTTATACCGGGGCCAGCGTCACGTAACCTCCTTCGAGTGTTTTCCTTACGCACCTATGTATGACTCGGCAAAGAAGATTCTAGAGATTGCTGGACACTATGGTGTTATCACACTGTTGGCTCTCATACGCACAATCGCCAGGTGTCCTGTAACCCCGGACCTCCCCTTCACCCTCACTCGTAGCCGCTCGCCGCATCCAAGGTTAGCCAGCCTCCTCTTGTCCGTATATTGTTAAACCACCCAATGTCACAATATTCTAAGAAACAGAATATGCTTATTTATTTATGCCAACAAACTTACTGTTAATGTTTTCAAACACACAAGCCGCGTGTGGGTAATGTTTGACAAGGTATAATTGGAACTGTGTAACCATATAATTTTTACTGCAGAAATATAGGGATTAATAAGTATTATATATTAACATTTTATTCGATTCTAATGGTCAAATAATAGATGAATAGGCATATCAGATGAATGCTTTTGTTAAAGACTCTGAAATACGCATATAAAATATTGTGATGCCAGCTGCTGCGCACAGCAAAGGACGGTCGGGCCAAGCTACCTCATATCACATACCAGGAGCGACGCGGATCAAATACTCTAAGGCCAAGGTGCCCCACATCACTCACGTGAGCAAACACGTGACAATGACAGTGGTTACACAAAGAGTTTTCCATATTATTCGGGAAGTTTCCGACAGCCGATGTATTTATAGATGTTCGAAAAAGGTGTGGTTTACATTATCATCGCTATGTAAGCAGCAGAGGAGTTAGTAACACGTGAGTTATCGGCGATGAATTTGGTTTGAGTGTGGTATGCCAGCTACGCGAGGTCGTCGTGTAGAAAGGGAGATAGCGAAGCAGTTAATGAGAGCCGAGTGCTTGTATCGTCAAATTCAGCTATGTGAGAGACAGGAAAGTGAAGAAAGTCAAAAAGGAGTGAGCCAGATTGACGAGAAGAAAGCAGTTGTGAGCTATAATATCACGAAATGCTGTAGACTGGTTAACGTCAGTAAAAGAGAGCTGTGTTGTTATGCATCCAGTTAGAAGAAAATAAAGTTAAAAAAATAATTGGACTGAAATTTTGTCGTCTTTGTCACGTTGGTGTCAGGAGTGGGACTTGTCGCATTGTCGTTCTGGTACAATATGTTTTTAAGTCAGAATTGTCATGTCATAGCCTATCCTGTTTGTATAATAAATTCACTTATTTGTGACACTTGGAAATGTTTGGTATTTTAAGTTGGAATGCTTTTCAAAATGTAAAGGGGCAGCATCTTTATTCTTGATATTCTATAACGATAAAGCACATAATAAGGCGGGATTTCATTAGTGCTGAAGATTTTATTCTTTTTCCGTGGTTATGGACTATATCTGGGAAGTGAATCATGACCTGGAGCGTCATGCGATCAATCGATTGTCGCAGTAACGATTTTAAAAGTGCAGGGTTGTTGATGACGGGAAAACTTTGATGTAGGAAAGTTGTAGCTAACTGGTTGTAAACATGGTCTTGATATGGATGACTTTCATCATGTACATTAGCTTGTCAACATTCTACTTCACAGTTAACAAACCCAGTTAATGTCATTGTTATCAACATGAAAACTACCTACATATCTAAACTGAACTGGAATAAATAACAATCCGGTTACATGCTCATAGCATCTTTCATGAGAATCTTCACTGGTTTTGAGGAACGATTTAACTGTGCAATGTCTCCAAATACAAAATGCTAGCAGAGTGGGCGAGACACAAGTTCGGATATCGATATAAATAAAACCGTTCGTACACACGTGTACCTATGATCCATCGCCTTGGACCTTCATATTTTCTTCTAGCATCACGCATGTTACCTTTTTGTTTGGATTTAACTTCACGCACATCATCCTTCCTACAGTTGCGCAATAAAGGCATCGTCATTTCCAACCTGCAGCTGAGTTTACTGAGAGTCTTTGTACCGAATGTTATGATCTGCCGGACACACAAATTGGCTGTCTTCAGTCACCACTTGCATTACTATTTGCGAGTATGTATACATATGGAGCAATAAACTCAGCTACATGTTGGAAATAACGACCTGTGTAAACCGCGCTGCAACATGACGTGGAACTTACAAATATTCTGCTCTTCTGATGCGCTAAATCAGTACGTTCAGTAAATTAGAGGAAGTATTGTATTCCACCCAAAAATTCGATGTCGAGATTTTACCGGAAATATATGTTTTGAGGCCCCCTGAATCCAAAAAAAAAGCATTCTTAGAAAAAGGGCCGCGTGTGTATCTGTCTGTGTGTTTGTGGACAGCATAACTAAAAAACGAAAAGTCGCTTAAAAACAATAGTTCGTATTTGAGTTTAATGTATTTCAAGGATGCGGCACGAAGATTTTGAAGAAAATAGCCCCACCCTAAACTACCCTTTACATGGAAAATTTTGATTTTCTTGAAAATGGCTCTAACGATTTTGATTAAAATGTCATATGTTTGAGATATTTTTATTTCAAATGAAATGTATATCTTGAATTTTCTAGCTATAGTCCCTGTAGTCGTATTTACTCTGGACTACTTTTGCACAACTGGTAAACCGTAAGAAATAGCGCAAATCTTACTATGCAAAAATGTACATCTTGCTAAAACACGCAATTTATGACTGAATAAAATTTTTGGTAGACTTAAACATTTTGTAGAGTGAACTGTTATTTGTATCAGTTTCAGAAAACATAACTTTTGTGAAATGGAACATCGTTGTTCATTTTTTTATATGCTAAGCGTGCAAACAGAACGCGATCTCAAAGCTTTAAAAGATTTGACTATCGCTCAAAGCCTACTGTATTCTAATATTTGCCTTGCACCTACAAGGAAATAAGCAATAAGATAATTTGTACAAATGTTTATCTCAACTAACACAAAGAAGATATAGGAATAAGAGTTTATAAGAATGGTTAGTACAAGAATAGAGAAAGTCATGTGAGTGTAGCATATGAGATCTTTACTATTTTCCCAGACTTGGTATCGTAAATGAGTAAAAGCTTCTCACCATGACGGAAAATGAACTCCTGATACAAATATTAGGATAAGTAGCCTTTATGATAGGAATAATTGTATGACAATGATAAGCATATTATGTGATAGCAGGTAGTAATAATAATGGCGCTCTGCATTGTGTCATCAGGTAATTAACGCAGAAGCAGCATGAGGAGCTAGCTGCCTGTAATGTGCGAGGTTATCTGCCAGCTCTACTGGTTCCCAATTACATTGTCTGCACTAGATGTAGCAAGTAATGACTGGATTTGGCATCGGACGTAAGGCGTGTCATTGTCGCTCCAAACTTATGTACCACATATAAAACTTCAAATAAACATAATTGTTATTGTCCTTAGAAGTTGACTGCTAAGAGATTAAAAGAACTAACGTGACATACTACAATTTTTATTTGCAGTTTGTGTGATTTCCTTTACTTATGTCACGGCTCGTATACTCGACTGTTGAGAGACGTGTCGATTCGTCATTTCCGTACTTGTAAGTAGGGGAAGTATTGTATTGCACCCAAAAATTCGATGTCGAGATTTCACCGGAAATATATGTTTTGAGAACCCTGAATTAAAAAATAAGCATTTTTAAAAAGCGTCTGTGTGTCTGTCTGTCTGATTGTCTGTGGGTGAGTTTAATGTCTTTCAAGGATGCGACACGAAGATTTTGAAGAACATAGCCACACTCTAAACTACCCTTTACATGGAAACTTAAAAATGGCTCTAACGATTTGGATTAAAATGCCATGTGTTAGTAGTTTCTGATACGCACGAGATGGTTGGAAGGAAGCAACATTTGTGGCTTAATGAGAAACGATTTAGTGAGCCATCAGAGGTATCAATACTATCTTTTCGTACCGATGTGTCATTGGTGATAACTATGTACAGCCAGTATCACGAGTACTACCCAGTCATTGGAGAGGGGTAAAGAGAGCGAAATAAGGGGAAGCTGCGAAGACCTCGTGAAATAGTCATGATACGTAGCATTTTACTGAATTCGCTTTCTGTGCAATTTATCATTGAGTGTGTAATCATATTGTTGGCTATCCTACTTCTCGTTATATAAACCAATCGTAGCAGAATTTAGTAAGGCAGTTACAGTGAAAAGCTTACCTACGGAAGAAAAAGCATTATTATAATCTAGGATAGAATGATCCGCATTTTCTGTGTGCAAGTGTACGCTCCAGCCACTAATAGGGAAACTTGGAAAGTTTCAACTGCTTTTTATCAATAAAGAGCTTTAGATATTTTCCCTGTCTGTCTTGCTCTCTTTTGGAATCTACAGGCGAAGGTAGATGTCTATGGAAATACATAGCATTTGGTCAATGTACCTTATCATTTAACATTACTCTAAAGTGCTTTAGCCATTAGCTTAATGGAGGAAATGAAGTGTTTACGAGCATTGGAAGTTTCCAATTACACATACTGAGTTTATTGTGTTTTCCTCTAGGTCATACATACCACCAAGTAAAAAGAGATAAGTGGTACACTCCTACAACTATGCACCTTAAAATAAATTCATTGGTCCCACGGTAGAGAATTAGGTTAAAACTAGTGCAATTTGGAATTGCACTCTCACACATGTCAATTAAACTTGCCTGGTTAACATTCGTATTACTTTCTCTACTCGCTCTTCTATTAACTATTCTAACAGTAGCTTACTAGTAAGCTAGCAGTAGTGTTGGAAAGTATAATATTTCAAAGCCCTATGTATGTTATCCAAAGTTTGAATTCTATTAACTTGTGAAGTGGGGGTGGTTATCCGAATTAACTCGAGTGTTAGAACTCCAATAATAGAGCAATTAGGGAATCATTTTCTACATCGAATGCAATTTTATTGACGAAGGACTTAACGTGTATTAAGTAGATGAGCTGTCTTTAGAGGAAAGTATGAGCTTGCATGATTGTGGAAGTTAGAGCTTTTCTGCAAATAGGGCGTTACTCATCGTAACTCTACGTATAAGGACTCTGTTGGTCAGAGGTAGGATTTTCCAGCAGGGTACACAAGTGCTTCGCTTGCCTGGAAATGTAATCTACCTAAATGTACCTCATGTCTGCTCCTAGAAAACATTATTTATGGAGAAGTAGTCGTCTATTATGATGAGCTTGCGTCTATGTTAAAGGAACTTCAGCGTTGGGTTAACCAAAGGTTGTTCTAATGTTCCACAAAGAGAACGTTATTTAGTTTCCTGGAAGTGCTTTCAAAGCTTTATTGACAATCATTTGGTTTTATGAGGCACAAGATACTGCCCTGACGCAATCTACATTTTAGTGACGACGTTTTCCTTCTCTCTTTCTCTTGTTACATTACTATTCAAATTTAATCATTCCTCTCCTTAGTGGGTAAAGTAATCGAAGAGTACAGGAGAAAAAGATTATAAGAAAATAACACTTGAATTTAAAATTTTATAACCAGCTGTGTAATCTTATGGGCCGATAATACAGGAGCTTACCACCATAGTAAACTTGTGTTGTCCGTTCTGAAGATTACAAATCAGGCATGGGCAAAATCGACTCAAAAGGACCATTCCACTGAAGCAGGTTCTTGCTTTACTCCATCAGTCATCTCTCCCTTTCATTGCTGTTTGCCTTTACCTTTGATTCCGACACGCCTCATTCGTGGCGAGTATCGCTTCGTCGGGACGTCTATTTCATGAAGAGTGGCAGAGAGTGTTTTGTAAGTTGCAAAAACGCAAGTATTTGCTGTTTAATATACGGATTTTAGTTTGCAAGTATATATCAAACGCCACTATGATCAGAAGCATGAAGCAAGCTTTAGTAATCTCACAGGTATTTATTTGTAGTTTCAAAAGATACTTCACAACTATTCGTATTTGTAAACATATAAAAGCGACGATATCATTCCACTTTTTAGGGGGTTTAGTTTCTTATTAGTTTATTTAATACAAGCTATTGTATTTCCTGTCTCAAAGTTTGGACATGATATTGAGTTCAAAAACCAAACAATATATTATGTTGATCAAAACATTTTAAAACACTTTTAAGGCTAAATAGCAATGGAAAGTTGCTGATTTATTTATCGCGAAAGAGAAACCATTTATTGTGTTAATCGTAAGGCAACGCAATATTACGTGCATAAGAGAAAGGGAGGTTATAGGCTTGTAAGCACAGTAGGTGGCTTTAATAATTATTTGAATGCAAAATATACTTATTATAAATAAAATAGTTAATACCAGCGTAGAAATGATTACTACCGCGCAGGTGGAAAGAAGTCACCACTATCTTGTCACTCGGCAAGAGAATGTGGAATGAGTAAGACAGGTTCAATCGCTACCTCTCCTCTCGTGCCCGTGCCTGTTACAACCTAGTAGTCCAGAATTGAACAAAAACAGTATGCATAGTGGATTAAAACATTTAAAATGTGACTTCCAGGATAAAAATAATGTTTAACAATATATTAATAAAATAAAATATAAGTGCAATCGTCCAATTTACAAGTGAAGAAGTATGAACGTCCGTAAGAACGTGCCACAGATGAAATTAACAAAGAGCAGCACAGTTACCTTTAAGAGGTTTAACTTTTTATTTTTTGGTATTTCCATCAATAATAAAGAAACCACTTGACTCTCAAATGGCTGCGTCTTCTGCTTTGTTGTTAAAGTTTGTTATTATTTACTTCATTAGACAAAAAAGGCGGCTCTTTGAAAATATATATATATTTTTTTCATTGGCAATTAATTGTTCTTTTACATTAACCGTGTGTAGCACAAATATTGGAAAAGTAGAATCCGACTGAAAATCTCGGCTGTGACTGATTGTACAAAGAACGCCAAAGATAATCTTCGGCGGATTTTGTATCGTTTCCTGGGGCCTCTTGAGGCGTGTCCTTCGCTTTAGCTATGCAGAGCATCGTGGCTTGATAACACAGTAATAAGGGGGAAAGATGTCTTTGCTTGTTCTGAAAACGATCCAGTGAATTACCTACACTCACTCATACACTCTCACATGCACACGCACACACACTCACACATGCACACACACACACACACACACACACACACTCACACACACACACACACACTCACACACACATACACAACTTGCAATATATGTATGCTAGCGAGAAAAACTTTTATTACATAGATACTTAGAACTGCTAATTGCAACAGATGGAAACAGCACCATTAAATAGAACTAGAGGAATATAATACATATTATGTTGCTTAGTGATTTATTATGTATATGGTACATTGTGAGAGTAAATATCTGTATGATTAAATAAATTACTGTTTTGTTATAATTTACTAATCAGTTTAGAAACTAGAAAGAAAAATATTTACGGGATGGTTTACAAGAACAATAATACATATTGTGACGAAAAAATTGTGTTATATTTTGCCCATATACACCTGTTGGATTCCTATGATCAGCAATATCTTATTAAAGGTAAATTAACCAATTATAGTTTGAGTTGGAGGGAAAATATGCTACTTTATTTATTTACTTACTTATTCATTTATATTTTACTATTTTACATATTTATTCATTTACTTGTTTATTTTTGCTGTATGCAACAACAAACAATGATATCGCTCTGAGAATACTGTTCTGTTTACTTTTTTCTTATAAAGTCCTGCTTTGCTATATACTGAATAAATACCATTCAAACTTTAATTTGCCTCCCATGAAAATCTGCTCACACATACACATTATACGTTTCGGTTGCCTGGGTTATCTTCAAGTTTTCCCCGGATCCCAAGGTCGCGGGTTCAAACCCGGCCCAGGCCGATGGTTTTTAAGTGTGCTTAAAAACGACAGCTCCATGTCAGTAGATTTACTTTCATGTAAAAGAACTCCTGCGGAACAAAATTCCGGCACACCGGCGACGCTGATGTGATCCTGGTAATTGACAGCGTCGTTAAACAAGAAAATAATTTTTTAATTTTTTCAATTTTTCCCATTAGGTTTTGACCCCTACACTAGGCTATAATGTGTGGCTACCAATCATGATAGAAGGTCTGCATGACAAACTGAATGCACTCACATTCACCTTGTCTTTTACCCAATACGGTCAAAAGCATAATCATGTATTTCATTTCTACAACATCTTGTATCCTTTGTTTTAGTTATTGGTTAAGGTTATTTAGGAAAAGGAGTGACATACTTGCACCGTGACCCAAAGCAACCAATGAAATGATTCAAGTCTTCCTACAACGATAAATGTGACGTAGACGCGAGGTGCATGAGATTATCTTAGGCGTTCTGTGTGCCTTTTCATTTCTTTTCAAGCAGTGTCCTACTTTGCTTCAATTGACATCAAATTGTGGGTTTCTTAGATATGCTTATGGGGATATTGTAAGCTTTAGGAAGTAGTCAACACACCAAGGCACTGCAATATATTGTGGAAGAACTTTTCCCCCTTCTCTTCTTGTGAGTAACTCCATCTTTGATTTCGCCCAATATGAGGCAGTGATTTTATTGGTATGGGAACAGAATATCCTTGCCCCGCAGCTTTGCCAACATTAGCATGCCTGGGGTATTTTTTGCTTGACGAACTAATCTGCAACTGAACAATGGTATCAGATACCTGTTGGAAAGCAGGGCCATTGTGCCCTAAGTCCTACTGGTTCCGTTTTATGTGTCTAAAAATAAATGTATCTTTGTAATGCAGAGTCTGTAACTAGCCATTCATGTTCGAACTAGCTTTTCCAAGTTCACCTAAAATATTGCTCTTCTCCTTTTGGCTAAAAATTATGAAACAGAATAGAATCTCATCGCTGTACCAAGAGCCAAGTGTATAGAATATTTTCAGGATCAATCAAATTTTCAAGAAACTCAAATTGCATTGCTTTGAATTTCTAGTGAGGTGTGTGCATTGTTGCTTAGTTTCTGTAGATGTATATTCATAGTTTATTTAACTGCCCTTTGAATAACTCGTACTTGTAGTTTGTTACACCGCCCTTCTCTTGAGCAGGAACAAATACAAATTGGACTGATGATTGAAGAGACAGTCTACTTGTGTGTCCGACAGACGACGGCATATGACAAGCAGATATCAATAAGCTCAGCTACATGTTAGAAATATCGACTTGTGCAAACCGCGAATGGCCCATGCTGACATTCAAGTGTGCTTCAAAGAGTACCTACATTCGTGGTTGAATTCCAAAGTTAAGAGGATGGACGATTTCTAATGCTTTTTTGCAATTGAGCATTTAGCGCTTGCAAAAATTAAATGCTTGCATAGAATTAGCACAACGCATTGAAAAATCTAAATTCATTTCTAGTTGTATGTTGTCGATTTTTTCTAGTTTGGTGAGTCGGCATTTATCTGCCAGAACTGAACATATGTTTGGGATTTAATGTATGGTTTTACTCTTCTATTACTGATACCGAAAGCTTATCTTATCTGGTTCTCTCTTTGTCTCTGTCTATTCATCATTCTTCATAAATAGTATCACTATGTGGCATGTTTTGGTATATGTTCTCCACACGGTAGTAAAGACACTCATAAATATTGTCAAGGAAGGAGATCGTACGTTCAAAGAAAATAAACGTTTGGTACTTTTCATTTCAGAAACAAAGACATAAAACCTGGACAGATTCCAAGGCGTTTGCTTCCTTGTTATGTACATTGTAATTTGTGAAGAAGTAGATAGTTTTTTGTGGTGGTCCTATGTATTTCAAGCACATTCCTCCACCTCTAGGTTATTTAATCGCTAACTTACAAGGAATGCTCCATTTGTTCGGTTTATCTCGACCTCTGAAACTGGAATGATGTTAGTGAAATGCAGTTTTCAGCAGTGGCCTTTGTTCTTGGTACTTTGAGCGAGTCAACAGAATGCTACACTATTTCACCTGCTAAACAGAGATATCAGTGCAAGGTCTTGAGCAGGCTGCACTCAGTGAGTACAGTTACCCAGTCCTGCTTTTTCTTTTATTTTTCTTTCTTTTTAATTTTCTAAATTAGACGTCGCCTCCCCTGCCATGCACTACGTCTACTCTATGAGGAAAGGTGGAAAGGTGGTAAGGTTAAGTTAGGTACCGGCGAAGCAAACCTGATGTTAGCGGGTGTCTGCTAAATAGCACCTGCATACAAGGGAGTATGCAGGCAGGATGGGATTGGGTTAGATAAGTCATTGTCAGGAGTTCTTATCTATATACATACAAACTTTAACTAAACCCCAGCGCAACAGCCCATAAAGGGCCAAGGCTTACCACCCAACCGCTGCGTCCCCGACCTCCGCCCACTACAAGCGTCATTTGTGGGGTGCAGTGCTAGAGGGTGGGACGTGGTCAGCGCCTCGAACCCTCCCGGCCAGTTATACGGTATTCTCGACCTGGAGTCGCTACTTCTCCCTCAAGTAGCTCCTCAATTACACCTAACGAGGCTGAGGCACCCTGTGTCAGACCTCCCAGCGAGGGAAACGTCCCCGAGGACCAAACCCGGGTCCTCCGCGCCCGAGGCAAGCGCACTATGGTAACCGCACAAGGTTTAACGCTTGAAAATTGCCCTAAACACCACTTCAGTGCCAAAATCTTATACTTTACAGAAGTACAACACCTCAGCCAGATATTCGGAAAGCAATTCCACTTTGGAAAGAGTAAAGAGTTTATTGTACTTGCAAGAATATCAGCTTCTCCGAAATTAGCGAGATGTAATTACAGAAATTGTCTTCCTGACGTATTAGAAAGCATGTGGTTAAGAACCCATTTAGGCAGTTTTTTTGTATGTTCAATTCCTTCACCTATATGCTTATTGTCTATTTTCTGCATACTCCACATTCGTCTACATAATTTTCCTCTTTTGTTTTATAATTAAAGCCTTTTCTGTAGAAGTCCTCGGGCTTCAAGTCTATGTTTACCTGGCTATGACATTCAGCGTCCTGAAGGTGGGAGAGATGCGCGCTGCCGAAACGTCAATGCTTCAGCTGCCTTGAGTTCAATATCTGGAGTATGGGCGTCGCGCCCCCCTTGGAAATTAATGAATTAATTTCCAGTCGATTACTGACTATTACACTATTGTTTTAATTTAGATGCAAAGAACAATTTCTTAGATTTTCTTCACAATTTTACCAAACTCGAGGAAGTTGAATCTAATATTTTCTGGATGAAGTTTAAGAATGCCACTAATTATGGCATTGTCTTCTGAAAGTTGAGTTTCAGGTGACAATATTCCGGATTCCAGCATGCGCCCCCCCCCCCTCCTGTAACAAGGTCTGCCGACGCCAATGGTGTACACATCACCAGGAAAAAACGTCAGCTGTTATTTTATAGTCTTCAACCTTACCTGTTTTTATGTTGCATTTATATGCCGCCTTTTAACACCTGAAATAATATTGGCAGCTTTTAATCTTTGGTACAGTTGCCCACAGCAATGGAGTTCATTCGCTTTAGAATGCTTTTTAGTTCTTTCGGTTTGCATAGCTTTTGATTATTACATTAAATTCACACAGACATACACGTACAATTCAGAATCTCTTCATACTTCTAGACAGGGAGGATGGGAATAATCCTGTGTGGAGAAAAATTGCCACACTCCAGCCGGGAACCAAACCCGGGACCTTTGGATTAGAAGGCCGTCTATGTTTATATATTCTTCCAGGAGATTAGGTTACTTGACATGCTCTAATTTGAGGATGTTCAAGCTGATTATGCTATTTGGATAAGAAAATATGATTGGTAAATTTTCATAGGACGATATTCAAGATTTTCAAACAGTATGAATCCTCTAGAGATCGTGAAAGTTTCTTTTTGTTTATCTTCTTTCCTGATTATTATCCAAGCTTCACAGCTTATTGCATCTCTTCATAACGCTTAAGCTGCGATGTTTTTCTGATAGTTCTTTGGAACAATTTTGCGGTTGTTCCAGAACAAGACATGAATAAATACATTTGAGGCTATGATGTAGCCAAAGGCATTACCCTAGCAGATACTCGAGTAAGTTACAGAAGAGGGGAAAACGATGAAGACTCGAGCCAAAATAAGATTTAAGAGTACGATGAAACTTAATATTCCATCTAAAGCATATCTAGGTAAGAATTTCTGGCGCTAAAGTACGATAAATGTGAGGGTTCTAAAACATCACTGGAAGGGCAAACCGAAGAAGTTGACTTGCAAACAATGGACGACTCACTTCTCAGTCCGATATCATTGAAATACCAGGAAAAAATAATTAGCATGCAGAAATGTATAGCACATGCAGCAGCATATGGCCCAGGCGGCCTCTCCCTTTACAGTCAGGCAGGCAGGAAAATATATTTTATCGTTGTGGCCACTTATCACCGAAATGGGTGTGACCAGATATTGCAGCCACACAGGCTGCTGATATCCTTGACAATGTAGTTGTTGCTCGGTTATATGTAAGGCAAAGGCGGCCGTCATTAACGAAATAATTATTAGACTAGGACACAAGAGGTAAATGTAGCGCTTCTATTTTGCAAACAGTAATGTTTGAGCAAAATAAAAACATTTTTTCTTACCCTATAGTCTTCATGCATGCATTTCATGTATCCTAGGAAACAACAACGTCATTTATTAAACACAGAAAAAGGAAGAAAATCAAACAAATTGTAGTTTCATTAAACAGATTCCCTATCTTATTGTAAACATGAACAGTAATTTGACTGAACTTTACTCCTCCTGACGATGAAATATCTTTTATAAGAGACGATTCCATTACTGTTGATAAAGACGGCTCCCCATTCCCGCTTTTTAGCATAATCTGACACTTTCAGGAATATCCAATTTCATGCATTTATTGATTTATTTGGTGAAAATTAAACAACCAGAATTGTCACAGACAGGCGATTCCATGGCAGTTTCTAAGTCATAACTTGAATTTTCTGGGAATGTCCTCAGTATACCCCTTCACTCTGAACAACTTGTAAAAATGGTAAACAGCAAGAGACAGACAAAATCTTTTTAAATAGGTAAGAAATGGAATCTCGTTAAATCATACAACTTCCTTTTTTTTTTTTTTTTTTTTCTTTTGAGTGAAGTATTTCCGAGGTATTCTTTAGTATTTGTTTGAATTTGCCAATACTTATACTTTTCACAAATAAAAATATGTAATTCGGGTTTAGCTCTTGGCTTTGCAAAGAGAACGGAATTGCAGAGATATTATACAGCAACCATCTCTTAAAATATTTGACTATCCGTTAAATCCTACTGAATTCCCACATTTCCCTTGCATCTACAAGAAAATTGGCAACGATAATTTCTGAAAATGCGTATGTCGATTACAATTAAGCATTTGCAGTAATAGTGTGTAATAAAGAG
This sequence comes from Tenodera sinensis, assembly GCA_030765045.1. NCBI lineage: Eukaryota > Metazoa > Arthropoda > Insecta > Mantodea > Mantidae > Tenodera > Tenodera sinensis. Next base: position 117,158,915 of record CM060963.1, on the reverse strand, counting down.
CTTTACATATATTTGTAAACAGAGTTTCTTCAAATTGAACAATATTAAACATGTGTATCGCAATATGTTACGCGACGATCACTTGGTGGATCTTCTAAGACTATGCACTTCAATTTGTGCATTAAATGAATGGAGATAAATCCAACTCCCCTCTTTCTCAAACGTTGGACATCGCTGTGTTAGATGTTTTGTGTGATTCATATGTTTTGCCTTACACCGCCATTCAATGTTATGTCATTAAAAAAATAAACGTTTTAGATCAAAGAAAGGAGAAAGCTGCCAATATAACGTAATGTCAACTCCACAACAAATTACGATAAATCAAAGTATGACGATTTGTATAGTGAACAAATAATGCGAGTACCAGAAGAAGTTCATCATGTAAACACACATGAAAAGTAAAAACTAATCAAACCAAGTCGAATTATTGAACATGTTCAAACACAAAGCGTATTTACCATGTGATTGGACCTGAAACCAAAGTTGGTGAAAATGGAATGGTATAAGATTTTTATCGTGTTGCCTTATAATAACTGCATGAACCACCTTTCCGATTCAATATCCTTTGGCTTGACCTTTGGGAATGAAATGCGGAATCAGTCTTGTTGATGGACATTGACTTCGAAGCTTTCCATGGTTCTATTTTCCCTTACGTGAAAGTACATGCTCAGTATTCCAGAAGGATTTTACAAATGTACCTCTTACCGGAACAGTTGAGAATGATGCGGGTGAATGTGGGATGAAATTGAGAGCACGTACTGTTTTTACTTCATAGGAACAAACTTGTTTCAGTTAAAACGCTGACCATCAGCTAACATGGTAACACATTTAAAACATCCGTGTAAGTAGCATAGTTGTTATAAAATCGCAGTTACCAGCTCTATATACTTTTCATCCAATATTTTTACTTTCCCTACCACGCACAGTCACTAGTGTGTGTGTGTGTGTGTGTGTGTGTGTGTGTGTGTGTGTGTGTGTGTTTTTTTTTTTTTTTTTTTTTTTTTTTTTTTTTTTTTTTTTTTTTTGTTGCATGCCCCATTCCATATGAATACTACATGCTTGAATTTATTTATTTACATACAAATTACATTTTATATATACATGTACATATTGTTGGTGATGTTCTATTTGAACATTTACATCTTTATTTACCTCTAATTTTTTATCTAGCTTAGTCTAATTGAGTACTTCATAAATCTAGTACTTATCATATAGTGAAACGCAAATATTATTATACTCGTAACAGCAGTAGAGTATTGAAGTGTGTTTGGACAATGATACTGATTGCAATTTTGGTAAGGAGTAGAAATTATATATATTTGAACTTAAGTCATTCTATTTCTGTGAATTGTATAGCATTAATGAAGTTCACGAAAGGTTGTATGAAATTGTTTCCAAGTTCTTCTTTGTTTATGGGCCAAGTAGCACCTTTACTTTGTATCTTCCTAATCATTGCGTTTCTCTGGTTGTTTAGTATTTTGCATCGAAATATAATGTGGTTTACTGTTTGGTCCTCTTCTTCACATTTGCACATTGGGTTATCTAAAAATCCAAACCTGTGGCGATATGATCTTAGCTTTCCATGTCCTGTTATCATTGCTGTGAACTCCGGAGATATTGGTAACCGTTGCTTTAATCTTCTTCTCACGGATGGGAAATATTCTTTGGTTACTGCTCCTTTCCTTGATGCTGTCCATTGTTGTTGCCATTCTTCGAGTGCAGTTTCTTTCTCTCTAGTTACTATTGCTTCTTTTGATACTTTGTCATATATTATTTCAGTGTCTTCTGCGGCAGCTTGTTTTGCTAGTCTGTCCACAAGTTCATTTCCGTGTATTCCCGCGTGTCCTTTCACCCAGCCGAAATGTAGTGTCCACTTTGATTTTGAAAGTTCAAGGATTTTGGTTTTGATTGCTTCTATCAGCTGGTTATGTTTTATGTTGTTCCTGAGCAGATCTAGAGTTATCTTACTGTCTGTGAATAATGCAGCTCGTTTTTCATCGCATTCTCCATATCCAAGCTCATCTAGTTTTTTAAGTGTTTTTAATATTGCCAGTTGTTCAGCCTGGTTATTCGTGCATCGTGGATGCAACTTGAACTTTAATTTGTATGCCAGGTTGCCATGGATGAAGATGATCCCTGCTGCCCCAACTTTATCACCAGTTTTGCTACCATCGGTGTACATTTCAACTGCATATACATTGTTATCTACCTCATCTATTAGGGGTATTTCCACAGGGTGTCTCCAATACCTGACTTCCAGCGGTGCGTCATATTCTTGATTGTTGACTTTTGTTGCCAGGTAGGTTCTTACATATTGTTCTATGGTTATTTGTAAGGGTGGAACGCCTGCTACTACGCATGATGCCTCGTATGAGAGAGTTCGGTAGGCTTTAGCAATTTTTATATTAATCAATCTTTGTATCCTTTTATATTTTGTTAGATTTTTAATTTTTCTTAAAGCGTCTATCCACACTGGTGAGCCATATGTCATTATTGGGACTATAGCTCCTTCGTATATTGTTTTTAGTGCTTTGTGTCCTAATCCCCATTGTAGTTTAGCTGTCCGTGATAACATGTGGATGAGTGTGATTGATTTTCCTGCAGTGTGGTCTATGTGTGCATTGAAGTTAAACTTACTGTCAAACCATATGCCCAGGTATTTCATTTCTTCAGTTTGGTTAAGCTTCTTGTTGTTTAAGTAGATATTGACGTCCCAATTGTCCGTTCGCTTTCTTGATATGACTAGAGTCTTCGACTTCTTTTCGTTAAATTCTATTTTGTTGTCAGTGGCCCAGTTCTGAATTTTGACTAAATCTTGATTCGCTATGTTTTCTGCTTCTACTTTGCTTGAGCCTCTTGTTAATATGACAAGGTCATCTGCGAATGCCATGGCTTTAGTTTTCCTATTGAAATCAGTATTCAATAGGGAATTATACATTATGTTCCAAAAGCCTGGGCCACAGCAGGATCCTTGTGGACAGCCCTTCTGAACTTCTTTTTCCATTGTGTAATTGTTTATTGTGATTTTTGCTTTCCTGTGGTTGAAGAAATCTAATGCTAAGTTGTAGATATTTCTCGGACATTCCCATTCTTTTAAGTTCTTGAGAATACTGGGCCACCAGGCGGCATTAAATGCACCTTTGACGTCAAGGCTTGTTAGGATTATACATTGTTTTATTTTCAATCCCTCTTCTATGAAGGTTTTAACTTCAAGTGCTGCATCAATTGTTCCCTTTTGAGGGGTAAAGCCGTACTGTCTACCATTGAGTAAGTTTTTAGACCACAGATGGTAATTTATCCTGTCGATCATTAACCTCTCTAGTAATTTGCCGCCAATATTTATCAAGCTGATTGGACGATATTTAGACACATCCTTGCATTCTTCCTTGCCAGGTTTTGTGATTGGAAGCACAATAGACTGCTTCCATCTTTTTGGAAAACAACCTCTACTTAGGCACATGTTGTAGAACTGTGTGAAGAATAAAGGCAGAACTCTGAATGCTCTTAGTAGAATGTCGCTGGTTATCCCATCCTCACCGGGAGCTTTCTGAGGGTTGAACTTTTGTAAGGCGGTTTTTATTTCTTCAGTTGTGAAAGGTACATCATCGGTTGTATCTATTGGCTCTCTAATTAACCTTCTTGTTTCTTTGTGATGTGCGTTGTCACTTCCTTCACTATCTTGTGGTGTGAAGTGTTCCAGCATGTGTTCAATTGTGTTCTCCGTGTCTGTAGTGTATGTTCCATCTTCTTTTTCTAGGGTTGTTAGTTGTGTTGTGGTTTTGACTTTCCCGGCGGCTATTTTGTAGACTACGTTCCAGGGGTTAGTTCCATCAACTATAGTGCAGAACTTCTTCCAAGAGTTCAGTTTCGCCTCTTGCAATTTCATTTCATATTCATGTTTTCCTTCGTGATATTTGGTTTTCCTCTCTAGTCTTAGATCTTCATTTGTTGTAGTTCTTTGGTACCGTGTGTGTGTGTGTGTGTGTGTGTGTGTGTGTGTGTGTGTGTGTGTGTGTGTGTGTGTGTGTGTGTGTGTGTGTGTGTGTGTGTGTGTGTGTGTGTGTGTGTGTGTGTGTGTGTGTGTGTGTGTGTGTGTGTGTGTGTGTGTGTGTGTGTGTGTGTGTGTGTGTGTGTGTGTGTGTGTGTGTGTGTGTGTGTGTGTGTGTGTGTGTGTGTGTGTGTGTGTGTGTGTGTGTGTGTGTGTGTGTGTGTGTGTGTGTGTGTGTGTGTGTGTGTGTGTGTGTGTGTGTGTGTGTGTGTGTGTGTGTGTGTGTGTGTGTGTGTGTGTGTGTGTGTGTGTGTGTGTGTGTGTGTGTGTGTGTGTGTGTGTGTGTGTGTGTGTGTGTGTGTGTGTGTGTGTGTGTGTGTGTGTGTGTGTGTGTGTGTGTGTGTGTGTGTGTGTGTGTGTGTGTGTGTGTGTGTGTGTGTGTGTGTGTGTGTGTGTGTGTGTGTGTGTGTGTGTGTGTGTGTGTGTGTGTGTGTGTGTGTGTGTGTGTGTGTGTGTGTGTGTGTGTGTGTGTGTGTGTGTGTGTGTGTGTGTGTGTGTGTGTGTGTGTGTGTGTGTGTGTGTGTGTGTGTGTGTGTGTGTGTGTGTGTGTGTGTGTGTGTGTGTGTGTGTGTGTGTGTGTGTGTGTGTGTGTGTGTGTGTGTGTGTGTGTGTGTGTGTGTGTGTGTGTGTGTGTGTGTGTGTGTGTGTGTGTGTGTGTGTGTGTGTGTGTGTGTGTGTGTGTGTGTGTGTGTGTGTGTGTGTGTGTGTGTGTGTGTGTGTGTGTGTGTGTGTGTGTGTGTGTGTGTGTGTGTGTGTGTGTGTGTGTGTGTGTGTGTGTGTGTGTGTGTGTGTGTGTGTGTGTGTGTGTGTGTGTGTGTGTGTGTGTGTGTGTGTGTGTGTGTGTGTGTGTGTGTGTGTGTGTGTGTGTGTGTGTGTGTGTGTGTGTGTGTGTGTGTGTGTGTGTGTGTGTGTGTGTGTGTGTGTGTGTGTGTGTGTGTGTGTGTGTGTGTGTGTGTGTGTGTGTGTGTGTGTTCTAAAATGCCACATGTTTAAGTTATGTCTATGGCAAATGAAATGTGTATTTTGAATTTTATGGCTACAGCCCACATAGTCCAGTTTACTTTTGATGACTTTTAACCCTTTCATGCCTGATGTGTATTATAAGATACATAGCTTTTTTCCTATTTGTACTAGTTTTAACTTTTTTCCTCTGTCACCATTTAAAAATAGATATTTTTTTAAAATTTATATTGTAGCGTTTTTTATAAGAAAAGAAACAAAATCCATGCAACCGCAGTCAAATGATACCCCGTCATCATCCACGCGTGCCATCACATCGATTATTTCACGTGGGCCCTCCCCGTCCTTTACCACAGGCACATTTGACTACGGTTGCTGAGACTCGAACTCATGACAGGCTTTGAGTGCATGGCCAGTGCACTACGTGTTGCCTTAACGATCATGGCTATTCAAGCCATGAAGACTGAAAGGTGTCCCAGACCGTCTAATCTAAACCGGTTTCGAATTAAGAGGAAGAACGGCATAAGTAGCAAAATAATTCAGGCATGAAAGGGTTAATAACTGGTAAATCGTAAGAGATACATCAAATCTTACTATACAAAAATGTATATTTCATTAAAAACACAATTTATGTCGAAATGCATTTTTTCAGTGAACCATTTGGGAGATATTCCTTGTTATTTGTGTCGCTTTCGCAATACCTAAGTCTTTCTCAAATGGAATGTCGTTATGCAAATACAATGGAATTTTAAGGCCTTCATATAGTGACCAGCTTTGAAACGTAACTATCGCTCAAAGCCTTCTGTATTTCTTTATTACCCTTCAACCTACAAGAATATATGGAATAAGATGATTTGTACAAATGTTTAGGAAGATATAGGAATAAGAGTTTCTAAGAATAGTTAGTACAAGAGTAGAGAAAGTCATGTGAGTGCAGCACATCAAAATTTTAAATGTTCATATTGTTTTCTTGCTGTTTCTTATAATGATATTATGTTGCAGCTGTTTATTACACAAACTAATGTCCTCTATGTGAATGTAATCAATGGTTTTCCCATTATGCTGCAGTTTATAGTTGACCATGAGCGAGTGCGGGTGGGGAAATCAATGCCGGTGAAATGCATTTGTCTCTCTGCTGTCTAAGGCTATCAAACTCCACCAGGTATACCTTAAAGGTGACACAAATTCTGTTTGCTAATTTTACCTGGACGGTTTAAACTACATAGTTTTCTATGTAATTTATGAAGGAATAGCAAGAGTTGACAATGTCTTTGGATCATTTTTCGTGCATTTGTTGGACGTTTTCATTGTACATTTGCCACATTGTCGCCTTCATGTATTTTTAATTTAGCATTTATAGATCTATTTCGAAACAAATATACATATAACTTAACTTTGGTAAACAGATGATGTTTTTCGAAGTAACAATAATTTTTTACAAAGTGTTGAGGTAAATATGAATAAACCAGATAACCAGATGTTCAACTTATTTTAAATTAATACTGATTAAAATAGCATGGAGGAAAATAGAGAAAAGAAAGTTGATGTTTTGCCCTCATATAACTCTCTCTCTCTCTCTCTCTCTCTCTCTCTCTCTCTCTCTCTCTCTCTCTCTCTCTCTCTTACTCACTCTTGTACAAACTATTATTAAATGCACTTTTTCCTATACCCACTCCATGCTAATCGATATCAAGGTTTACAGAAATTATCGTATTGCTTAATTTCCTTGTAGATGCAAGGGGAATATGGGAATGCGCTTTAAGCGATAGTAAAATTGTTGAAGCTAGTCGCTATGCGATGGCTTTGGAATTTCATTCTTTGCTTGGCCAAGGGATAAAGAAATAAGTACCAGAAAAGTATAAATATTGCAAAATTCAAACAATAACAAGGAATTTCTCTAAAGTGATTCCTTTCACAAAGAAATACATTCAATATAAATTGTATGCTTTAACGAGATCTACATTTTTTATAAATGAAGATTTGGTCTATCTCTTACTATTTACCAGTTATGCAAAACTCATCAAAGGTAAACAGGACTACATGAGTTATAGCCAGAAAATTCAAAATACATATTTCATTTGCCATAAAAATATGTTAAACTTATGACATTTTAACCAAAGTCATTAGTCATGTTGGAGAAAATGAAAATTTTCTATTCCATGTAAATGGTAGTTTATGATGGATAAATTTTCTCAATATCTGCGTGTCGCATCCTTAAAAGATATTAAACTTAAATACGAACTTTGGTTTTTAACCGACTTTTCGTTTTTGAGTTATACTGTTCACAGAGACAGACACACGGGGCTTTTTATAAAACTTTGTTCCTTCATGGAACCACTCAACCTTTTATTGCAATAATGTATACCTTCTAAGCATGTTTCTATTTATTCAGTTTAAGTTGCTACAGCAAATCAAAAATATTATACATAACGTGCAACAGACCTAAGGTGACCATTTTCCGGCACATTGTTTCACTTCAGTGAACAAACTTAAATCGCATCTTACAACTATTGTGCTAAAGGATAAAAAGAACCCCGGAATTGGGTAATTAACTCATAATGACCCCGGAGTTACAAATTTAGCCTGACATTGTACTTCAAGATAATCTGCACATTCGTAATTAAGATCACAAATATGATTATGTTCCTTAAGCCCCAAATTCAGATTTTCAACTGAGTTAATTATATAGCGCTTATACACCACTGTAATGGAACTCGTATCCATCTCTTCATAATGACACTGCTATGCATCAAAGATGCTCAAGTTCATAACGACAATGCTAATCCAACAATCAAAGGTGCACCAGTCCATGACACTACTAATCGAGCAATCAAAGGTGCACCTGTTCATAATTTTAGAAGAGAGAAAAACTAAACAAAGAGGGCAGAGAAAGAATATTAGTGATATATCCATTTTTACTTTCTCTACTACGTATAGTACAGGAACTATTGCATTCCACCCAAAAATTCGATGTCCAGATTTAACCGGAAATATGTTTTGAGGCCGCTTGAATGGAAAAAAAGAATTTTTAAAAACGGTCCATGTACGTGCGTGCGTGTGAACCTGTGGACACCATAACTCAAAAACGAACATTGGGTTAAAAAACAAAGCTGGTATTTAAGTTTCATGTCTTTCAAGGATGCGACACAAAGATTTTAAACAAAATTCCTTCGCCCTAAACTACCGTTTACATGGAAAATGTTTAGAAACGTTTGATTTTCCTAAAAATGGCTAACGATTTTGATCAAAATGCCATATATTTGAGATATTTTTATGGCAAATGAAATGCACATCTTGGATTTTCTGGCTATAGCCCACGAAGTCCTATTTGCTCTGGATGGCTTTTGCATAACTGGTAAACCGTTAGAGAGGCCTTCATATAGTGACCAGCTTTAAAACAAAACATTTGACTATTGCTGAGAGCTCAAGGCTCAAGGCTTAAGAAGCAAATCTTGCTGTGTAAAAATGTAGATCTTGCTAAAACACACAATTTATGTCTGAATAAAATGAGTTTACAGTGAACCATTTTGGAGATATAACTTATTTGTGTGAGATTTGGAGAAGTTAAGACTTCCGTCAAATGGAACATCGTTATTCATTTTTTATACCTTAACAATGCAAAGAGAACGGAATTTGAAAGGTTTAAAAGATTTGACTATCGGTCAAAGCCTACTGTATTCCCATATTCCCTTTGCACCTACGAGGAAATAAGCAATAACATAATTTCTGCAAATGTTTAGCTGTATTAACATGAAGAACATATAGGAATAACAGTTAATAAGAATGGTTAGTACAAGGTAGAGGAAGTCATGCGAGTGCAACACATCAGATTTTTGTTTCTGTTTTAAATATTTAATTTATTTGTCCATTTGCTGGCGCTCCAGAAGTAAAGATTGGAAAATGAAGAGTATGTGCAGCACTTCCTAGAGTTGTTGAGTTGCTGCCTACCATGTTTGTGAGTGAGCACCAGATGAAATGCGTAACAGACCACTGGATGTGTCTAAAACCAAGTGCACTCAACTCGATAATTTGATGCGCATTTATTAAACTGATAACTATTCTCTCTGTGATGAGTGGTCTCGATGGTATATATACATACATGTATGATTGAAAGAGGCTTAAAATAAAATGTGCTCGGCTTATAGCTTGTACACAAAATCATACAATGGCATTTTAAATACAAATTAAATAGAAGCTGAAAGAGATGAATGCCCTGCTCTCGAATCTCTTGTGGTAGCTACAAATACGATCATAAAAGCGCATCACTTTTAGGCATGTTCAAATAATGAAAACGTACTGTATGAAGCATACGCATTATATATACACCAAGGGACTGTTTATTTTGTTAACTTGGCATGTGGGTTTTGCTTCATTTACAATTTCAGAAGTTAAATTCATACGATAGACCTTGCTGATCAGTCTATGCTGATTCCACCGTGGTTGGCTGCTGTTTGAGGAACTTTTGCAATATCCAGAATGCTACAGAACACAAAGAAGCATTACTGTTTTACGTAGTGTGTGAAGCAGTGATGCCCAATCTTAGCTCTTAAGTACCAATGGCGTCACATAGTGGCTCTACCCAGCACCCTTCGCTCTGTGCAACAGAGTATCTAACATTTCACGTTCATTCATAAGGTAACCAAGCGTTAGAAATGTTTTTGAGTCCTATGAATGCGTCATAGCTCGGCGAAAAGTAGATGGACGGAAATCCCGCAATAGTGTGTGAATTCCTATTCGTTCGGCATTAATTTTATGTAATTTTATTTTTACGACTGATGGAAACATGCTGCAGAAAACTAGATATAATTTCATAGGATATGTAAGCCTGTTTGTCTTGTGATGGAGGGGATTCGATACGTCTGCTGATGGCATATTGTACCTCAGAACCTGGGAGGAAGGACCTGCACGTGGCCAGAACGCATCACAGGGGGAACTACTGTGGATTCCTAACAGGTGCGGGCAACTTCTTCAGCCCGACGAAGTTCCACACAGAGTCCGCCGCCAGCCAGGTCCGGTTGATCAATCAGTTTCCCTGGTGGCGACTAGCCGACCGCAGCGCCTCCCCTCAGCTGAAAACAGTATTTCCAGAGCGCAAGTTCTACCGCAGAAAATCTACCGGCGACCCTGCTGACGCTTTCACTCTAGAAAGACCGGATAGAAACAATGAAATTAATGAAATCAAAAGGAATTAAGCCCGGGGGACGTAAGGTAAATATCCTTCCCAGCATTCGCCTGATTGACCCGGAAGAAAACGAAAAAAGAAAAACAGGTTAGGAAGGACGGCCACAACAGAAATCGAACTCACAAACTCCCACAGACGTTATCACCTAAGCCATTTCACTCGGTTGATATGAAGAACTTGTTAACTCAAACATTTTGATTGTTTTTGAGGCATTAACTATTTCCGGAATATTCTTTGATATTAGTTAGAATTTTCTAACCCTTTAGATGTTTTAGAGGTAAGGCTTCTTTTGCTGTTATACATGGCAATTTCAAATTCAGCATACGTCATCTTGCTTTTCAAATATTTTGATTATACTACTTCAGTCTTTCTAACTCTTCTAGCAGACAAAAAAGTGGCATCTAATCATTTCCATAAATGTTTGTGGAGTAACATAACGTTAACCTTTGTAAACATAGTTTGCAAAAGAGAAAAATCAACGAAACCCTTTTACGCACTTTATCATTTTAGCTGGTGAGCTGTTATCAACAAAACTGTTATATCGTTTATATAGGAATCTAACATAAATTTCTTTTGTTCCAGGTACGAACATTTGTGCAGAAAACAGAGTATTAATTCTTAGGTATGTAAGTATTAGCTTTTCCTTTAGTTTAGTCATTCATAATATGTAAATGCAGGTGGAAGTGAAATGATACGTCAGACTTTAACAGCGAATTTTTCAAGTTGTGAATAGCAAGAAAGTCTGATACGAAAACGTTGAAAAGTTTATAGTGTTCTAGAAAAAACAAATTTATTCACCTGGCTGAATTATTATTGATTGAAGGTTCTTGATTTATTTTATATATTCATAGCAAATTGAATAAACAACTTTTTCCTTTGGCGTATTTCAATAGATTCAACGGTTTTTGTGTAAATTAAATTTAAAAGAACCCACAATTTGTTACCTTTTTGTTGCAATATTGTGGCTTTTTTAAAATGTAATTTACACAATTGAATCTATTGAAATACGCCAAAGGAAGAAGTTGTTGCTTATTCAATTTTCTATGAATATAGTCATAAATCAAGAACCATCACTGAATAATTTTTCAGCCAGGTGATGATATATTTTTTTGATAAAAATATTTTTTCTATAAAACTATAAACTTTCCAACATTTTGGTATTAGACTTTCTTGTTATTCACAACATGAGAAATTCGCTGTTAAAGTCTGGCGGATTATTTCACTTCCACTCTAAGTGCGGAAATTTAAAGCACTTCTAAAACTGCAAGTCACCTTTGACGTATGATATGTTGAGTGTTTGAGATCCCTTTGGCGGGTTATCTTAATGATATCTCAATCAGATGGGTGGGGCTGTTTAATGCGCTTACGGATATCTGTTGAAGTGATAACAGCATCGGCACAAAAACCTGAAGATCCGTGACCATGTATTGCATTTTTCAAATGACAACTTATCAGATATAAACGAATTGAGTAACCCTTATATTACACACTGGAACATTTCTATGTAAATAACGAGCTAGAGGCAGCACTTATTAGAAGAGGGGAGGGGGGGATCATAACCACATATCATTCAGATAGTACGTTCTAAAGTTCACAGATACCGCTGGAGGCCAAAACCAAACAGAAAGCGGAAGACGACCTCCGAACATGACAAATTACATAGATATACCTCATTGGCTATAGTGCAAGAACCCTAACCCTATAAACCCATCCCTCTCCTCAACATAGCTTATAAAATATTTGCTATATTGCTCAACAAAGGGCTCATTGACAAACTAACAATAAACTCGAAGACGAAGTTTAAAAACTCGAAGTTTAAAAGTAAATTAATATCCAAATTTACAAAAATGAGATTGTATAAAATACTCATTAGACAGCGTCGCATACGCCAGGGTAGTTATAGAAGCGATAAAACAAACATTATTAATTTTTGAAAGAAAATTCTCAGGAGAATTTTTGGAACAAATAGAGGAGCAGATAGTGACTGGAGAATGAAAACAATGAATTATAAATAAAGAAATCAGGAATCCAGATTAGGCCACACAGAATTGGCTGGTTTGGTCACATGTTAATGGTGAATGGGCAGAGTTTAGTTAAAAAGTTGTACAAATGGAAACCTATAGGAGGAAGAGTAGTTGGGATACAAAAACTGAGATGGGAAGATCATGTGATGCAAGTTTAAAGAAACTGAAAGTAAGAAATTTGAGCGTAGCAAAGACAGAAAATGTTGGAAGAGGATTGTGGAGAAGGCATTTTTGAAGTTAGGATGATCATACGTCATTAGCAGTTGAAGGGTTAAAATAAGGGGAATATTGTTTTATTTTAACTGTGCAAAATAAATGCACCACACATGCACACCATGGTAGTGCAGAGATTATTTGCATCGTGAGAAGAAATTTGAGTTTGGTATGTCGCACTTTCTTATGCTTTCGCTACAAAGGGTTAGAACTCCAGTTTCATGACTTGCGACAACAAACATTTACTTAGAAAGATAGCATCATGTATAAGTTTATTTAACAGAAAATACTAGGAAGTTTGAAAATATGAAGTAGCGGTACAGGAATGAAACTCGCGAAAAATTGTCGAACCCGCACCCACGCCTTAGGCAGGAGGAGTAACTACGTCATTCATGGTCTTTTAAACATACGATCTCCCTCTCAGCCGTGATTATATTCCAGGTATCCCTCCTCACCTTGACCCTCGACTGAAATGCGATGCACAGGAAGCTAATAGGACAGTATCAGGTGCCTTCTAAGCAACCCCACACCACTCGGTGTGAAGGCCTTCCCCTCCACAGCACTCCGATATCCAAGAGCTAAACTTACCCCAGCTCCTTACGTATAAGGTTCAAAATATATTATCTATGCCTACTTCAGTTTAAGCTTCAACATTTTTTAAACTTATAAATCTGTTGTTTCTTTGTGTAAATAGATACTTTTTGTGATATATGCTTAAACACAATAAAACCCAGGACACTTTTTATTTGTTGTGTCTCTGTGAACATCTGCAGAAAAGTTGAGTAGTGCAGTTTGTCCAGATCGTCCTGATATTCCGTATGCGCAAGAGAGGAAGAATTAAGAAGTGAGTGGTCAGAGCAAGCGGTATACAAAACCCCACCCCTCCTATTATGCAAGTGGACAGATCTCTCCTATTGCGCATTTACGCCACAGGAGTGGGGGAGTGCCACGACGTTCTGGACGTGCTGTACTGACAGCACGGAAAGAACTCAGCACTGCCCTCTTCCTTACCGTTTCTAGGGTACCTCCTTACGTTATGCTTGCATTTTATTGGCTCATACTGTTACCTTGCAGGAACTTCTTACGGCTTGTGTTTTGTATCGAATCAATAGAGCACACCTATGTTAATTTAGTCAACTCATTAACCTAATTACGAATAGGTATAGCAACCTCCCTCAACTGGAAGGGAGGGGTGGTAACGTGTCCCCTTTAAAACTGGTGGCGGAGACCTACAGCAGAAGTCACGCCTCATAAATGCCCCTAAACATCTGACAATCAGAAATTCGATGTCTATTACTATTTGTACTCTGTGTATAATACAAAAACTACTCTGCAAAGGACATTTTACAGGAAGAAAAACGCTGAAAACATAAATAGCGAGAAAGCATCCAGAAACAATTTGAATGCATAACTCAAAGTAAAATCTATGCGACTTTAAATAAGCAGTGGAGTATTTAAAATGGCGTCCAAGAGCAAATTATGTATCTTTTGCATTCACAAATGTTTGTTATTTTATAGAATTAAAATAAAACCGATGTTTTTTACTTTCTCTATTGGTAAGTAGGGGAAGTATTGTATTCCACCCAAAAATTGGATGTCAAGATTTCACCGGAAATATATGTTTTGAGACCCCTTGAACAAAGAAAAAAAAAGAAAAAAGAAAAGAAAAAAAAAGCATTTTTAGAAAAAGATCCGCGCGCGCGCGTGTGTGTGTGTCTGTGGGCAGCATAACTAAAAAACGAAAAGTAGGTTAAAAACCAACGATTTTGATTAAAATGTCATATGTTTGAGATATTTTTATGACAAATGAAATCTATATCTTGAATTCTCTGCCTATAGCCCCTGTAGTCGTATTTACTCTGGACGACTTTGGAATAACTGGTAAACCGTTATAGATAGACACAATCTTGCTGTACAAAAACTGTAGATATTGCTAAAATAGACAATTTATGTCTGAATAATTTTTCTTGTAGGGTGAACCATTTCGGAGATACTCCTTGTTATGTGTGTGAGTTTCGTAAAACTTAAAACTTTAGCGAAATGCAACAACGTGTTGTTCACTTTTTTATATGTTAATCGTACAAAGAGAACGGAATCTCAAAGCTTAAAAAGATTTGACTGTCGCAAAAGACTCGAGTATTCTAATATCCCCCTTGTACCTACAAGCACATAAGCAATAAGATAATTTGTACGAATGTTTATCTTAACTAACATGGAGATACCTATAGGAATAAGAGTTTGTTAGAATGGTTAGTACAAGAGTAGGGAAAGTTATGTGAGTGCAACACATCAGATTTTATTCTTTATATTCATTAACTTTTAGTCGTACATATTCTTGTGTGATATTATTTGTTATGGTCTAGACAAAGATTAGGCAATTGCGATCAGAAATGAGTATCTTAGCAATAAAGCATTTTATTGTAATGCATATCTAGTTCAAGTATGAACATATGTATGTTACAAAGGGGTCATTAACAAGCCACGTTTTATTCCTTTCATGCTACTGTTAGCAGCTATGTATATCTTTTCTTGAAATAGTAATAGAGGGAGCAGTTTCAAGCGTGACGTCTTTATAGCAACTGAACAGTATTTACGAGTCTTTCTTCAGGGCCATCGCTATCACAATTGCAGCATCTTAATGTGCATTATCATGAGAGTGACATCTGAATAATAAGCAAACGGTATTTACAGGCCTTTCTTCAGGTCTATGGTTCCCAGAATTACAGCATTTTAATAGGAGCTATCGTAACCAGTTTCCAGAATTCAAGAATATGGATCCCTTATGAATAATGTTTAAAATACCCAGAAATCCCTGCCATGCTCATTAGCTAAAATGGGATCTGAAATGTGTTGTACCACAAACGCTCTTAATTGTTGTTACATAAATTAGCATAATACTGTAAGCGCTTCCAAGTAAGCAAATGATTTCATCACGCCATCATTAAATGTTAATTCCTTTAGCTTGTTAATTAAGCTCGTTATTGGGGGCTCTTTGCATGTCCACCTGCGATAGAAGCGATTTATTACTGCGTGTATTCTCAATACATTATGTTGGCTGCACTGTGGCTGTCGCTCAGAGTAGAGCTATAGCATACTAATAGAAACACTGGAAGCACTAATTTGTTTGGTCCCACAGTACGTACTAAACAATTTATAATAAAAATAACTTTCAACGAACTTGCTGCTTTTATTGTCAGAAATACTAATTCAATTAATTATTCTTTAACTATATTTGTTTTCTACATATTGTAACAATACGACAATTCGACGAATCCCACTTCAGACACCATTGTGACAAAATTGACAAAAGTGCAGTCCAGTTACTTTTTTCTCGTTTTATTTCTTCTTTACCTGAGTACCCTCCTCTTAGGTAGGACTTCGCCCCCTAGGACAAGCCAGTGTCTAGGGCCAGAAGCCTGGAGGGGAGCAGACGAACCTAAGGACGGGTGGTCAGCCAAGCACCAGGAATGTTAGGAAGAGGATGATATGAAATGCAAGCGAAATCGATGAATGAAAAGGTGATTGACTCATTGGTGGAATGAGTGGCGGGGAAAACCGGAGTGCCAGAAGAAAACCCACTCAGACGATTCCATTTTCTCACTTTATTTCTCTTTTAAAATTGCACAACAACAGTTTCTTTTACTGACGTTAACACAGTCTACAGTCTAGCCTGATAGTACAGATCACAACTGCTTTCTTCTCGAAGCCTTGACTCACACCTTTCCGTCTTTCTTCACTCTCTCTGTCTCTCAAACTGCTGACTTTGACGGTACAGTCACTCAACATTCATTAATTGCTTCGCTATCTTCATTTCGACGTAATCATGCCCACCCATCTGACACATACACTCAAAACTATAAACTGACTACGACGACTCATGTCTGTGACTTACTAACTTCTCTCGCCGCCACGCCTCCTTATATAACCAGGATGACGTAACATAGACCTTTCTCAAACTTCTATAAATAAGCTGGCCGCCAGACTCTTCTCGAACAATCTCGAGAAACCTTTTTTTGTTCTGGCGCTGTCGTCACATGTTCACAACAGTCGCGTGAGGCAGTCTGACCTTGAGCACATTTGTTGCACGCACCACCAGTGCTGTGAGGCAGGACGCTCCGACCATCCTTTGTGCCTTGCGGTCGGCGTCACAACATTTGTATACGTTTTCGTTTATTAGTAAGGATTTCTCCCAACCCTCACAATATGGGATTTTCTAATTCAGGCGTGGCGCAAAAAATTATTAAAAACTATTGTTTGTACTTTGTACATCACTTTACAAGAATTAAGTTAAATTCATTGCATACTAAAGCTTCATCAAAGTATCTAAGGGTAATCATTGTCATGAAATTTACATACAAGTAAGATTATCTGAAACAGGACAGGTCACATGACCACTGTCCAAACATTGTCAATGAGGAACATAATTCTTTTACACCGTACGTAAAGGATAGTGTATGCTTCCATCATGTGTGAGCGTGTGACCTGGTCCATGATATATCCTTCAAATGAATAGCCAACAAAACACTGAACACACTGAGAGGAGAGGTAGCGATTGAACTTGCCTTACTCACCTCACATTCTCTTGCCGAATAACGAAAGTTGCTTTGATACAACAAGCACAGTGGTGGCTTCGTTCCACCTGCGCGCTAGTAACCATTTCTACGATATGCCGACGAAGCAACATTCGCTACTGGCTGAGGCGTGTCGGAAGCTGAGCAGCAGTGAAGGGGACGGATGGCCGATGGAGTGAGGCAAGAACACGGTCCTTTTGAACCGATTTTGCCCACGTCTGGGCAAGCACTTTTTCGCTAGTTCATCCGTTCAACAGTTAGATTTGTGGACTTGTCACATAAATATTTGGTGCACTAGGAGGAACATAGGAATGTGAATCCCACGATGTGTCCCCAAAGTTCAAGATGATGGCCCAGAGGTGTGACATTCACCGTATCACATTTATTCACAATCTGTGTTGCACTGCTCCATGTTGCTAAAGCCAAATATTCGTTTCACATCATAAACTGACCCTAAACTTTTCCTATATGTTGCAGAGACTGGACTCAGGTAGACTGACCATGTCACACTGTAGACAGTTCTTGTAAGAACTCTCACGTTATAGGTACTGCAACGATAATGTTTTGAAGCTGCAGTCGGCAGGAGTTCTTTTACATGCCAGTAAATCTATTGACTCGGCGCTGTCACTTTTAAACACACTTAATCGTACCATCAGTCTGGGCCGGGTTTGAACTCACAACTTTGGGATCAGTAGACCAGCACCTAACAAACTGAGCCACTCAGACTGACTTTAGTCAGATTATTATCATCCGCACTATCCCATAAAAGCACATTATGAGAAACGTAATTAATGCTTTGAAAACTATTTAGCAGTACATGTTGACTTGCCGCAACAGGCCAATTAAGCTAATACCTTGCGTAGGACTGTTACACCCTCTGCCTCCGACCACACTGCGTTGTATGCATAATGCACTAATGATGGTGACATGTGGTCAGCATACCACCTCTCCAAATTTGTGAGACTGGAGCTCCTCAATTGGCCCCCAAGGACCTCATGAGGTTGAATGGACCACATTATTAAAGCTCATCCCCGTGCCAGTATCGGGAAGTGAAGCCGAGTTCCCTTGCAGCCTATAATCCTGTGCTAACACTGAGGTACGATTCGAAAACTAATTTATTGTTGTTAGAACGAACACGGAAATAACAGATATACAGAGGTGTCAAATTATTGGTAAAAGAACAAGTTTTTGGTTATTTACTGCTCATGGTTAATCTCACACCATTAGTGTGATTAATTCCTATATAATTTCCACCAATATTAATTAGATGACTGTCCATACAAGTAGGGAAAAACTACAGAGTTAAGTTTTTATTATGAAGGAAATATTTTTTCTTCAACGAAATAAGTTTGCCAAAAATATATTTAAATTACTACTTTTGGTTAGTTGCACCTCGGCTATTATCTGCAGTAATGGGTCATGAGAGGATTTCATATAACTATAATTTTGCGAGTGCAAAGTGCCAAATAATTATCCCAAATATGAAAATCTGGACTGCTATTTGTTTGGATTATTCCACGAAATAATTAATAATTCACTTATATAATACTATTTAATGTTTATATTTATATATACACACACAAAACATGCTCTTTTTAATTAATTAGTTAAGGTGTTGATCTTTGAATGGTTTACCTTCACAGTTGGATCCGTCAAGGAGCACTGCGATCGCGTTTTAGAATTTCCGATATTTGGTGCTGCGATCGGAGACTAGGAAATTATTGTCATTTTTTTTTTTTTTTTTTTTTTATTTATTTATTAGCTATAACAAGCATGCCCCATCGCAGTAAGCGATACTACATGCTATTACATTGATACCTATTACATTTATTTCTATATTCACTGTCACTATCACTTCTATCTTCCAGTTGTCCTTTAAATTGAACTTGCTGTATTTATATCTGGTCCTTTGTTTATTTTATATCACTACACCATATCACTTCCACTATCTTCCTATTAGCAGTTGGAATATACTATTTTAATTCACCAAAATTAATGCTTTGAATAAATGTTTTGAAAGCCCTTATGTTGTTTGTGATTAGCTGCGCTTTAGTCACTGGCCATTTGTTGTTATTAGATTCAATGGCTTTCTTCATTACTTCCCTTTGCTGTTTTAGTTTGCCACATCGATATATCAGATGTTCTACTGTTTGCTCTTCTTGTAGACAGATGCATCTAGAGTCCTGTATTATTCCCAGCCGGTGTAAGTAGGATTTAGTTAGTCCGTGTCCCGTAATCATTGCTGTCAGTTTGAAATTCAAGTTAATTTGTGTGCTCATTCTTCGAACAACTGATGGGATGAACTCCTTGCAGGCTGCTCCTTTCGTTGTATTAGTCCACTCTTCTTGCCACTTCTGCATCCCTTGTTCTTGGATTTCACTGACATATGTTGTTTTTGGTTTTTTGTTGTACACATAGTCCGTAGCATTATCAATCGCAGCCTCCTTAGCTAGTTTATCAGCTAATTCATTGCCAAGATATCCAGCATGTGCTTTGATCCAGGCAAAATGTATGATCCACTTCTGTTCTTTAAGGCTTTTGAGATTCTTTTGAATTTCTTCTATTAATTTATTATGTTTTGAATTATTTCTGATTAGATCTAGGGTAATTTTGCTATCTGTATACACTGCAGTTATTCTTTCTTGTACACTTATGTTCATATCCTGAAGTGTTGCTAATCCTCTAATGATTGCCACTTGCTCTGCCTGGTTATTGGAGCATCTGTCATGTAATTTAGCCTTGATTTTATGTATAATTTCTCCGTGTTTAAATATTACTGCTGCAGCTCCAACTTTTCCATGGATTTTACTACCGTCTGTGAAGATTTCTATTTCATAATATTTTCCTTCATTGACTTCTTCCATAGGAATACACTCCGCTGGATGGGGCCATTTTGCTATATGTAAGGGTGCATCATAATATGACGATTCTGGTGTCATTCCATGTGTTATCTTGTATAGTTTTGCTGCTTCTGCTATTTTAATATAGATAGGCTTCACTCCAGCTACTACACATGACGCATCAAAAGATATGGTTCTGTATGCTTTGGCAATTTTGATATTAATTATTCTCTGTGTTCTCTGAAGTATCTTTATATTTTTCTTCCTCTCTAGTGCCTGTTCCCAGACTGGTGAACCGTACGTTAGTATAGGTGCTATTGCTCCTCTGTATATAGTTCTAAGAGACTGGTAGCCGAGTCCCCACTGTAGTCTTGCAACTTTGGTTAGCATGTTTGTTAGTAGGAGTGCCTTGTCCGTTATGTTGTTAATGTGTCTACTGAAGTTGAATTTTTCATTGTTGAGCTTCAATATTACATTAAAAGTGCGCGCTTATTGAGAACAAGCAATTAAAACTGTAATTAACAAATATACATTATACAAATACGTAAAGTGCAGTATATTTTACACGATTTTTCATTAATTCCAATCACGTATAACTATGCCCTCTATAACCATCATCTTGGGCACCGGGAGGTTATTTTTAACACCGCGAGCTTAACTTACACCAATATTTAAAATTTAAGTATAGTAGGTATTAATGATTAGAATAAATTGAAATTTAGTGTGATTATACTTCAAGCATTTTAATATTAAACTACTACCTAATAATTAAATTACATTCACGGAATTCCATGCTAAAGGGGCATAAAGCACACTATGTATCCTGAAAAAAAATGTTACATCTCATACTTCAGGTACTTTTCTTGTATGATTTTGAAGCTACAGGCACCAAATGTTTATCTGAATAACATAAAGCATAGTTTGACATCGCCGGTTAAACATACATCCTATGTAGTTTGTATTTTGCACATAAAAAATTATTTAATTCTATATAGGAAAAATATGGTAATATTTTTAAGCATTAAAATTTTTTTTTCTCCACATTATAGCTCTAATTCACAAAACCTTTAGCCGGCTGTACTCAACAAACATGGATAAATAAGCAATAACAATTTGATATCAATATCTCATATAGTTTTTGAGAAATGTGTACCTGAAGTGTGAAACATCAAGGTTTCGGGAAATTGCAATCAAAGCTGAAGTACCATTCTTTTCAAATTACACATACTTTCAGAATGCCTGCTCCATATTCCTGCTCACTTAAGTTTTCCTCATCTTTTATTTTCCTTTTCTTAGTTCTAGCTTTATTTTCAAGCAACTGAACTGCCCTTTTTGCCTCTGAGAGTCGACATATATATATTTTTTATACAGGTTTCCTTTATATTCTGACTAACTTTTATACCTATTTTTTTCCATCACTGTAAATCTACCACTGCAACCATCATTATAACAAATAATACTATACCTATGTTATATATATCATTTTAAAGCTGAAGAACTATATATTTTTAACATTAAAAACAAAAAATCGATTTTTTGAAGTCAATCGACCTCCCAGTGCCCTTAACCTAAAAATTTTATATATACCTATTTCTTTGGGATGGCGTTTTAGAGTTTCTAGTTGTTAATGTTGCGATTGGATTATAGGACGTTTTGGTAGCAGCTTAGCGGTAATAGTACCTACATTAAAAGTGGGTGCAAGTGTGTTTAAAGGTGTAATTAACAAATATACATTGTGCAAATGTGTAGGGTGCAGCATTGAAGTGAGTATTTTACATGATTTGTCATGAATTCCAATGATGTGTACACGCTGTTCTATAACAATCCGCTTAACCTACAAATTAATATATTATTATTTATTGAAGTACGCTGTTAAAGTGTAATTAAACAATACATATTGTACAAATTGTGCTTGAGAGCCAACAACCATTGGAATATTATACAATAAATGATAGTAACCTTTATAAAAGCAAAGGAGATAGATGAAAAGGGCAGATAAGCGGTTTTTCTGTACAATGCAGCATTTGCCGTCCAAGTAATAAGCGACCACCTCTGGACAGGCCCCGTTGCGTTTAATTAGCATCTTCTGATCCTAACAAATCACTTGAGTGGATCGAGCGTGCGTTCTTAAAATGCTTATGTTTCTTATACAGCAATATAATCGCATAACTGCAACAACCTGGCCATCTTCTCACTACAGAGAATTCGCAATGGCGACTTCTAAACCACAGGGGAAGCAAAATTCGCGGTGTTAGCGATGTTTTGATTTGTTTCTTTCTCAGTGACATGTTAGTTTATTCGCACAATTGTATACTTTTTGGATATACAACGTTTGAACAGGACAACGTCTGTCGGGTCCGCTAGTATTTATGTAAAATTAAACAACTTACAATAACATTCACACATTTTAATTAACATTTATTTTTACAGTTGGCACTACCACTGGTACCTACAGTAGGCAGTGGAAACAACAATTTTAGCGTTTAATCCAAGGGAACGAGGAACAGACATATGAATGAATTGGCATTTGTAGGCTGCTCATTAAAGACGGGTCTACTATATTTAAAATTGCAGTTGACTTCGCCTCTTCAT
This sequence comes from Tenodera sinensis, assembly GCA_030765045.1. NCBI lineage: Eukaryota > Metazoa > Arthropoda > Insecta > Mantodea > Mantidae > Tenodera > Tenodera sinensis. The sequence goes on along the minus strand of CM060963.1, from coordinate 117,136,485 downwards.
TTAAAATATCAATATCCTCACTAATGTTTTGTCTGCCATTTTTGAATGGCCCGCTGATTGTTTTTACTGCACATGGATACTTCAGATGTTCAGAAACGTAAGAAAAGCAGGAGGTGATATAACCAAAGTGATAATACCACGAACAAGAGATGAGTGGAAGTAGATATTTCTTTTATGAAACGTACCTTCCTTCTAGGTAAACTTTTTAGTTGATGGGTGGAAAATTACTTCACAAAATAAAGGTGCCAACACAATGTTGTTATTGATGAAATATAAAAATTCATACTTCCAAAATGTGGTATAGGTTTTATATATGTTTGTTTGATTGTATAAATTTATAAGTAATTTTCAAACCCACAGCATGCAATCATTTTTCCCTAAAACTGTATTGCAGTCTAATAATTTTCTCATCTCTGTGTTAAATTCTTATCTTTAAAGGTAAAGTAATTTATCGACCGCCTCCGTAGCGTAGTTGGTAGTGCGCTTGCCTCTGGCGCAGAGGACCCGGGTTCGATCCCCGGTACTAACATGGGGATTTTATCCCCTCTGGTAGGTGCACTCAGCCTTGTTAGGACTCGGGAGGACCAATTGATGGAACAGTAGCGGCCCCAGATGATGAAGACCGCATAATTGGCCGGGAGGGATCGGGACGCTCATCAGGTACCACCCTCCAGTACTGCACCCCACCAATGAGGCCTGTAGTGGGCCGAGTTGGAAGACGTAGTGGCTGGGCGGTAAGGTTTGGCTCTTCATGGGCTGTTGTGCTGGGGCTTTGTTTTAGTTTTTAAAGGTTAATTATCAGCAGCTATGTCAAAGGATTAAAGTTGATTTTCAGACTTGAGAAATGTGTTCAGAGTATTTTTATGAATTTTTACAAAAAAGACAAGAGTAGCTATTAAGGCAGTGTAGGTACAAGCTAACATTTCATATTCTACTCCAGCTTTTCCATAATCCAAATACAAACGCAGGCAGCGTTAATGCTTTTGTTTTATGCGTTCACGTAGCTCAGTGTAATAATAATCGCTGTCATTCGGGTTTATAAGCTATAGGATGTAATGATCAAAGAGTATGTGCATAGCTGAATCTATAGTCACCTACGGAGCCTAATTGATGTTGCTAAGCTTCTATTGACCTTAATTCCAAGAGTGGATGTTTACAAACAGTAGTTACCTAAATTAATTTCTCACTCAACATTTATTGCTGTGCATTGTTGGAAGTCGGAGAAATAGTCTCGTTGCTAATAAATCTGAACTACAGGAGCTTAACAGTAAACGACTTGTTTTCTTCGAGCTGCTCTTTTTATTACTTGCTGGGAAAGGGCTCTCGGCGCTCCAACGAGAACCAAACCCATCACCTCCAAATCCAGCTCCTAATGCATGTGTGAACTTCAGTTGCAACATTCACTTTTACGATTACACACCACTCTAGAAACTTTGGGTGTGGCTAAGTGATTGCAGGAACATTTCCTTATTTCCTTTGTTCCCTTTCCTTCCTTCTACGGCACAGCTTCTGGTTTCCACACCTCGTAAACAGATTTACTTCGTATATAGGTAGTATAGGTGAAGAAACTGTCCAACTGGGTTCCTTTTCTAGCATATTCGCTTCAAAACTAATTATTTAGGCATATGAATTAATTTTAATTAACATAAAACATTACCTTCAGGCTCTACAGGATAATTCGGATGTGTTACACTCACGCGACTTTCTCCACTCTTGTACTAACTATTCTTACAAACTCGTATTGCTCTATCTTCTTCGGGATACTCGAGATAAAAATTTGCAGAAATTATCTATTTGGTTATTTCCTTGTAGATGCAAGGAGAATATAGGAATACAGTAGGCTCACAGAAATTGTCAAATCTTTTAAAACTGGTCACCATATGAAGACTTTAAAATTCCGTTCTCTTTGCACGGCCAAGAGATAAAAATGTGAATGATCACGCTCCATGTGAGAAAAGTTTAAGCATTGCAAAACTCTCACAAATAACAAGGAATGCCTCCGAAATGGTTCGCTGCACCAAAATGCATTTGGACATACTTGTGTGTTTTAATGAGATCTACATATTTTGTATAGTAAGACTTGGTCTATCTCTTACGGTTTATCAGTTATGCAAAAGTCATCAAGAGTAAGCAGGACTACATGGGCTATAGTAGTGAAATTCAAAATATACATATGTAATTTTAATTAAAATCATTTGAATCATTTATGAGAATTCAAAATTTCCAAAAATCGTTCATGTAAAAGGTAGTTTAAATTGGAGGCATGTTCTTCAAAATTTTCGTGTAGCATTTCTGATACCATCTTTGATTTTTAACCGAGTTTTTACTTTTGAGTTATGCTGTTCAAGGCAGAAAGACACACACACACGCTCGGACCTTTTTCTAAAAATGCTTCTTTCGGATTCAGGGGGCCTCAAAATACTCGTATATCCCCAGTGAAATCTCGATTTCGTTTTGGATGAAATACAATACTTCTCCAACTTACTATACTTAGTAGAGGAAAAAAAAAAAAAAAAAAAAATCTGTTGGAAAACTTATCGTCACTCCAATGATAAATTTGTGAAATTCCAAAAATACCAGTCCTTTTCATTGCACGTTAAAATAGCCTTTTACTGCAGTTCGAATGAATTTAACGCAGTATGAAGAACTGTCTTGGTCTTTTATGCAATGAAATGCCTTTACTACAAGAAGGTAGGATTCCAAAAGCACATTATAAAGTTCCCTAATTGGAGATTAGGGAACTTCACCATTTGAGAGAGGTATTTGAAGTGTTGCAAAATTTTCATCGTTTACGTTAGTCATATCAGCATGTTATCTACAGGCTGGATAAGAGGATATTACAGCTTATGTGCTGAATTTTCTTCTTGCTTGTACTTATTTCACTTTTGATACTCTACGGTAGGCACAAAGCTATCGCATTTATGCATTTTCGCAGATGCGTGAATTCATTGTATTCTTAAAATGTCTGAAGTTCTAATAGCTTGGACTAGATTTACGGTAGGAACCAGCTCTTCATGTGTTTGCCATTTGTATTTTATTTTCCTTTTTCCAAAATATGGAATTCGTTTTCTTATGACGCACGTATTTCATTTCACATCTCAAATGTATATAGCAAAAGCAAGACGAAAGAAAGCAGTAGCTGGTGTCACAGAATTACTACGTAACATACACTCTGAGCGCAGCGCCCTTAAACCAAATCCAAACTCTGAGCGCGTTATATGCCAGCAGACGGTCATTTGTTACCGTTAGGAACAGCAAGTGAGAGTGGCTGTGGAGAAAAATCGGCCTTCTTTTGTTTCGTCAACGGCAAGATAACGGATGCACCTCAGGTAAGCTTGGCACAGAGTGAAAACATCTGCGGTGCGAAATTGCGACCTAGTTGCTGCTGCAGCAACAAGAAAATAAACATTTCTTTAAATACTGATGTTACGCATAGTAATACATACTTGCACTGCTTTTCTGCTTAGAATAATAGAACCAAAAGTCTTCCAAGGTTTCAGCAACGTTTGCGTAAAACTAAATAGAATTGATAAAAACAAAGTAAACCATGAGATAGGGAAGTAGTTTGTCATCATCTTCGTTATGTACAGTAATACCAAGCTAGAGGCCCGAGTTAGATTCCCGGTACCGGCGAGGTGATTTTCTCCCTCTGGGAGATCTGGTTAGGAGGGCACTCACCCTCGTTAGGTCCCTGAGGGGCTAGCTGAGCGGCTACTTGATTGAAAAGCAGCGGTCCGCTGTTACGAAGACCGTCCCGCTGAGAGGGACAGGGCCGCTGATCACGTCCCACCTCCAGTACTGTACCCCCTCATGGCGCCTGTGATGGACAGATATAGGGGACGCAGTGGCCTGGCGGTACTCCCAGGCCAGGAAAGGCATGTTGCGCCTTAGGGTTATTACATACATTAATAAAATACCAGCCTAAAGAGGATCTGCATGTTAATCAAGAGAATACAGCAGGCTTTAAGCGACAGTCGATTTTTTTTAAAAGTTGGTCGCTATGTGATTACTTTGAAATTCCGTTCTATTTGCATGTCAAACGGATAAAAAATTAATAATGAATTCCCATTTGAGGAAAGTTAAAGGATCGAAAATATCAAAGAAATAATAAAGAATATCTCCGAAATAGTTAATTCCATAAACAAAAATTACACATAAATTGTGTGTTTTAATGAGATCTACATTTTTTGGTAAACCATTTTGTCTTACGCTTAGTTGTGCAAAAGTCGCCCAGAATGAAGAGAACTTCTGAGGACACTGTAGAACATTTAAGATATAAATTTCATGTCATAAAATATTTTAATCTTTTAATAAAAAGTTAGCTATTTAACATCAAATCAAACTTTTCGAAAAATGTTGTACGTAAAGCGTGGTCTAAAGTAGGAGGATTTTGTTGAAAATCTTCCTATCGCATATAAATGGAACATTAAAAATACACAAGTATATTAATGTTATTTTGTTTGTTTATTAAATGTAATCCAGACAAACTTTTCAAAGGCTCTGGCTTATTATAATAATGCAATTTTCAAAATTTTCAAAGCTGAAATTTCAAAAAGGTTTACCATTCATTAATTCGTGGCGTAAAATAATAAACAAATTACCATGCTAACCTTTAAATTCAGAGGTCCCAAGTTCGATTCCCGGTTGCAGATTATAGAGTTTTCTTTGGCGAGGATTATTTCCAAGCCTCTTTAGAATCTGGAAGTATAAATATTTGTGTGAATTGAATGTAATAACCCAAAGTAACGCCATTTCAGACATTAAAGGTTCTGTAAACGCGTGAACATCATTGCCGATGAGCAATTATTCCAAAGGTAAAATGCCGCCGATATGATGTTAAACACGGATATAAATACAACATTAAAAAATCTGATGTGTTGCACTCACATGACTTTCTGTACTCTTGTACTGACCATTCCTACAAACTCTTATCCCTATATCTTCTTCGTGTTAGTCGAGATAAAAATTTGTAGGAATTGTCTTATTTCCTTGTGGGTGTGAGAATATGGGAATACAGTAGGTTTTGAGCGATAATGAAATCTTTTAAAGTTTTCAACTTCCGTTCTATTTGCACGGTTAACATATAAAAAAATGAATAACGATGTTACATTTGACAGAGGTTCTCCAAAACTCACAAATAAGGCATATCTCCGAAATGGTTCACTCCACAACAAATTTCTTCAGACATAAATTGAGTATGTTAGCAAGATAAACATTTTTATAATAAGATTTGGTCTTTCTCTAATGGTTTACAAGTTATGCAAAAGTTGTCTAGAGTAAATACGACAACAGGGACTATAGCTAGAAAATTCAAGATATTAATTTCATTTGTCATAAAAATATCTCAAACATATGGCATTTTAATCAAAATCGTTAGAGCCACTTTCAACAAAATTAAAATGATCATAATATGTGGGTGGAGGAATTTTCTTAAAAATGTTCTTATTGCATCCTTGAAAGACATTAAACTTAAATATCGACTTCGGTTTTTTAACCGACTCTTTGTTTTTGAGTTATGCTGTCCACAGACTGACACACACACACGCGCGCGCGGAACTTTTTCTAAAAATCCTCTTTTTGAATTCAGGGTGCCTCAAAACATATATTTCATTTGAAATCACGACATTGAATTTCAGGGTGGAATAGAATACTTCCTCTACTTTACTATACGTGGTAGAGAAAGTAAACAGGGACTTCTTTTCGAATGACTTCAGATGTGACTAAGGAAAGCACAAGTGAGGTTAGATATGGTTGCCAGCAGTGTTACCAGGTTGAGGGATTTTTCCCTCGGCGTAGTTATTTTTCAACTCGAAAGGGAATGAGGGAATTCCTTCGAAAGTTACGGATTTTCAAGTAAAATTTTAAAATTGAAGAATACGAATTCATTTAACTATGCACTTCTGGTTTTAACTAAGAATTTTTTCTCATTGACGTTTTAGCATTAAATGAAAGTATTTCCTCATTAAGTTTCTGACTATACGTAACGAAAGGAGTATAAGAAGATTTTTATTTTAACATTTCTAAAGTGAGTACATAAATATTTTTATATTTGACATTTATTTAGTCATGCATTATCAAAAATTACGGTGTTTAATGTTTATTTTTTATATTTCATGGTTGTGTAATATCTTACACCAAGATTTGCTTTAAAGATAGGTTTTGTAAGAAAGGGAACTACGTTGATTTTAACGGATTGTGGAGGGCTGAAGAGAGATTATCTCTATCAAAACCCTGGCAACCCTGATCCAGTAGCATATATTCATAAATATTTTCTAAAATAAATGTATTTATAAAATAATTGATCTTCATTACAATTATTTCTATGAACCAAAGTGATTAATTTCTGCAAATATTGTCGAATCAATAATTTTCTCCTTTTTTTGGCTTAAAAATGTATGTTTGCATGCATTTTTAGGCATTTAAAATGCCACCCAAGGAGACGAGTGCTAATTGCAGTTTAATCATGCGTATATATATTTCTTAAAATTTAGCAGCTGCTATACGCGTTTTGGACTTGTAGGTCTGTGTGTGGATGTAAAGTGAATTCTCTTTAGTTATGACGAGGCAGTGTTGAAACTGCAGAAATGAAATATGAACGAGGCACTTTCCTCTGGTACTTAAACTACTCCGAAGAAATGCACTAAAAGGCGAAATGTGCTAGGCAAATTATAACAAAAACAGTTGTCATTCTTGCAACTATGAGAGAAATGGGTTGGGTGAGTTGGCACATGGTACTCGTTTTAAAACTTGCAGCAGCAGCAGCATCGATTTTATTTTAACCACAACTTAACTTTTTTCACTGCTAACCACGTGGGTGCGCTGACTTATTTCATGGTCATATTCTGGGATGTACACACACTGGTATGTCGTCCCTACTGCTTCATGGACATTCCAGTTTTGCTCTTAGTTATGTAAATTTGCATACATAATCTGAAAGGTGCTATCTAAATAATTTAAATCTGCATTTGGTAATTGCTTTATTCATTAGCTCACAAAAAATAATTTATTCTGAAAAGAAAATGAATTTAAAGACCAACTACTTCATAAAAGCAATACTACATATATTTTCCTGTAAATAATAATATCAATCAAGTACTTTCATTTATTTTCAGTTTACCGAAGTATCAGAAAATGTCAGTATACCTATACTAAATTTTCTTACAGAGGCCAAGAAGAATTCCAAAGTATAGGATAAAAGGAAAAACAAATGAAGCAGATATGTTAAAGGCAATTTTTGCTGTCCATGGAAAAAAAAAAAAAAAAAAAAAAAGAAGAAAAAAAGATTGGTACTGCAAAGCATGCCAAAACGTGCAATTCAAGTTGAACAAATGAACGGAGAACTATCTTGTGCAGACTGTCATCTCACATAGCTGAACCTGGAACATTTGAAACTCTGCATCCCATACTTCAGGAGTCTCAGCATATAAAAATGCATAAACATTAAAGCATATACTCTGTCTTTGGAAAAGGCTCTTACGTTTTAAATATCCCCAGCTAAGAAAAAGCATGCAAAAAAGGAAGATAAACTTTGACGAAGAAAAATTCGATGTTAATTTAATTAAAAAGTTAACTGGGGAAGATAAACAAGAAGGAAAACTAAAACTTAAAGGGTATGTAGAAGAAACCTATATCAGATCCGGAAGAATCACAGGATGCTGTCTTATAACAAGTAAACTATGAATTAAGTGTCTTGGAAGTGGCTATAGATGAAAACAAATCAGATGTGATGCATTTTTGTGAGAGACTTTTCTTTTACCAGACAAGAGGAGAACTATGGGGTGTGTTTTGCTGCTACAGAAATTGTGTCCAATAAATAAATTATTTAAAATGGAATTAATAAATGAAGAAGTGATTATAATTATAATAAATAATCGATAAATAATTGGTAAGGAAACCAACCAATCACTTTACATATTGATATTAGAGGTGGAGTCTGTTTAGTCAATGCGTGTGCACTTGGTTCACAAAGTGTGTGCTATACACAACTAATGACTGCCATAAATCCATCTCCGCTCTTCAGAAAAGGCAAACCTCTATCTCTGCCCTTGAAGACCAATAAGAAACGTTATTTTAAGGAAGTGACACTTTACTCCATGCCGAGTCTCAGTTGCAAAATTCGGAGTTCCAGTTCTTTCCTATTTCACTAACTATAAAAGTTCATGTTAAGAGGTTGCAACTCTACAGGAAGGACTAAAGAGTATGAGTCCGTGTTGTAACATGATTATAAGGGTTCCTCAAAGAAGGTGACCGAACTGCACACGCGTTGACTAAACCGAATCTATGTTGTAGAGTTTGTCAGTACAATAAAATTAGTCTTTTATTACTAGGTAATTAGGTCATTAGCAAGTCACTGGATTCCGTAGGTCAATTCTTAGAACTCGCTCGAGCAGCCAGGTGAATGTAGTTAGCGTAATAACGCACAGGGGTTGCACATGAGTTTTGGAATCTCAGGATGGAATTCTGAGAATTTTATAGACATCAGGATGGGAATTAGGAGACATTGAGACTTTTAGAAAATATGTTGCAACATCGCATTAACGGCTACGAGTCGGAGGCTGAAATAATTTAAGTTTAAGGAGAAAGGGGTAGTTTAGTATGAGTGTCGGTTTGCGTTGGATACAATTAGACTCTTCCTCTGTGATAATTATTATTTATTTATGCCAACAAATAATAATTACCCTTTTGAAGGTTATTTAATCCTGGGATATAAAGTACTTACAATAGTAAGTCACCATTAGGGTAATTTGTCTCTGATGTGAGGCTGCCTTTGTGGTTTACCAGGAGAAATACGAACTGGTTTGAGAATTTAATGCCATTCTGGCAGTTTGTCACAATAGCTCAGTGGTTAGAGCGTCCGCCCGGTAAGCGGAAGGTCTGTGGTTCAAATCCCAGTTGTGGCATTGAATTTTTAAGTTCCAGTTCTACCTCTCAAATCTTCCTCTGTGAGTTTATACGCACTTTCATTAATGCTCTCCCCGCAGCTTCGGCAGGCATTCTACTAACCTTCACAGATAGTGTATGCATAGCAAGGAGGAGGTCTGCACATCCGTTTACCTTTTCACGGGTGCATTGGTGTTCTATTTCAGGTGCACAGTTCTAGAGTACTCACAAACGATCCATCTAGTCGGCCCGGGTTCGACCCCAGAGACCCGCATGTGGTATTCATGGTGGACGAAGCGGTGTCTGGGCGGATTTTCTCATTTCCCCCGCCACGCATTCCACAAATTGCTCAATTACCACGTTTCAAACGATCATTTCGTCTGCATTTCACACCATCCTCTTCTTCACTGTCATACCTGGTGCTTGACTGACCACCCGCTTCCAGGTCTTCACTCTGTGCGGTGCAGAGTGTTTGACCCTAGTCATAGGGTTGTGAGTCCTAGGGGATGTAAATCCTATACAAGGGGTGGGTAATCAGATAAAGAGAAGAGCAATGTCCTCAAATGACATACCTACAATGATTCTACGATGCACCTCCACAATATTTGCATATGTCGCGTCAGTTACAATTAAGGAACACTGATCTTTTTTTAACTTTTTTAGTATCATTTAAGCTCATTTAAGCCTTTTGATAGTGAGGTGTAAAATTGGTCTAGTACCTTGATATAAGACCTATGCAGTGGCCAAATTTAAATCTCCCACAGTTGCAACCTTTTAAGTTAATGCAACAATAACCAAACTAAATTCAAGCTCAGTTGCTTCTGTGAGGATCAAATATCCTTAATATGATGGACAGGAACATTCCTATAAATTAAACATACATAAAAATCTGATGTTTTCCACTCGCATGGCTTCCTCTATTCGTGTGTTAACTATTCCTACAAACTCTTATTTCAGTATCTTCATGTTAGTGGGGATACAATTCGAAGAAATTATCTTATTCCTGATTTTCTTGTAGGTGCAAGGGGAATATGGGAATACAGTAGACTTTGAGCGATAGTCAAATCTTTTAATGCTTCCAAATTCCGATTTTTGCACGGCCAAGAAATAAAAAAGTGAATAACAATCTTCCATTTGAGAAAAGTTAAGTATTGCAAAACTCGCACAAATAACAAATAACATCTCCGAAATGGTGCACTTCACAAAGAAGAAAAAGAAGAAAGAACAATGGATATGGACATAACTTGTTTGTTTTAACGAGATCTAAATTTTTTTGTGTAGTATAACTTGGTCTATCTTGTACGGTTTACTAGCTATGCAAAAGTCAAAGATTAAACAGGACTGCGTGGGCTATAGCCAGAAAATTTAACCTATACTTTTCATTTGCCATGAAAATACCTTAAACATGTAGTACTTGAATGAAAATCGTTAGAGCCATTTTTGAGGACAATCAAAATTTTCGAAAACATTTGCATGTAAAAGGTAGGCTAAGATAGAGAAATGTTCTTCAAAATCTTCGTGTGGCGTCATTGAAAGCTATTAAACTTAAATATCAACTTTGGTTTTTAACCGACCTTTCGTTTTTGAGCTATGCTGTTGACAAGCAGGCAGACACTCACGGACACCCACAGACACTCACGGACACCCACAGACACTTGCAGACACCCACAGACACTCGCAGACACCTACAGACACTCACGGACACCCACAGACACTCACACGAACATTTTTGTAGAATTTTGTTCGTGATTGAGGATACTTCAAAACATATTTCCGATGAAATCTCGACATTGAAATTTTGGCCGACTACAATACTAGAGAAATTAAAAATGTATGAGTAAATGAGTAAGTACATAAATAGATAAAAAAAAGATAAATACAAATAATAAACTAAATAATACCTATATAGATTTTCAAGACGTTAAAAGTGAACTTTCGGTCACTCATGCCGAGAGCTGCTTACTCACCGACAACTTTCTCGTGGCTACAATACTGACCTTGAGCATTGTTGCCTGTCAAACATCACTCCGAGGCTGTGAAGAGAGGAGTCCACCCCTCCTTAACTGCAGTAGCACGCGCTAGTAGAACCGGTTTTCGCTTCGTTTTTCTAGTTTTCCGATTTGAAGGGAGGGGAAACAGGGGAATATTTTCACACTTGGCGAGTGCTGTTTGACATGCGTGCTATAGCACTTCCCAGTATTCTAAGTCGTGCTAACCCAAACTGAGACCCTAGCCTAATATTGGATCATCTCCTGGAGCCTCTGTGGAGATGCATTTAATGATCTAGGTTTGTTGAACAGGTGGACATCTCGCGATTCCTTGCATAAAATGACAATATGTGATTCTTGTCTGTCAGATGTGGAATTTAGTTATTTTAATTTGGTCACGGAAAAATATAAATGGCAAATACACCATAGCAAATATAAATTTAATAGTTATTTGATTTGGACAGCTGTTTAGGGCTCCAGTTGCATTTGTTTAATTTTTTATGCAAGGTTTGACATCCTGGTAGGTTTTAGGTGTGGTAAGGTCATTTTGGCGTATTTTTTGCTGGCTTGCGACATTCTGCTTCTTCGTTGCCTCTAATACCAAGATGCGAAGGTATTCAAGCAATTGTAATTTGTTTCCTTTAATATTATGATGAGATATAGGTGTTGTGTTTCCTGGACAATAACGTGGTGTAAATATTTTTTCTAGAACTATCAGAACTATGAAAGACAATTCTGTTTTACGGTCATGTGACTTTTTCTACTCTTGTACAAACGTTTATTCTTTTATGTGTTTCATGTTAATAGAGACAGACGCTTGTAAAAATTGTTTTACTGCATACTTCCTTGTAGGTACAGCCATGGAAAAAATTATTGAGCACCTTAGGAAAGAGCATGTTCTATGTCACACGTTGTGCAACAGCGCGGTTTACACAAGTCGATATTGAATGAAATAGCACATTTAAAAATGACGTCTAGAAACAAATTATGTAATTCGCATATTCACGAATGTCTCAATTATTTTATAGCATTAAAATAAAATACGTTTTTACTTGATTTTCATGAAATTTCGGTAATACATATCCTGTAGGAGTGGCCTCGGTGAAGTTTGAGCAAAAATGATTAAAAAATTCGATTTTTCAATTTTTGCTTTAAAATTATGGCTGTATCTTGTACTTTCGATATCTACCGTCGCTTACACCACATGTCATTTACTAGACAGTTACGTCATTATGTAAATACCCATGTGCAATAGGGCGTGGCTCCTGAAATGCATTCCAATACCCCATTGCAGCTAAATCATGTGCAATTTTTAAGCTTTAATCCTGCAGCCGGAACAATGTATGTACAGACATCTTGTGGGATTTTCTGCAAACATTCATCCCCATAAAACAGTTGTTAAGTATGGCAAAACGTTTTCTATGTATATGTGTTAACCACGTGATTGTGTTTTTCTGAATTGTATACAAGAATTTTTGCTTCTAAGCGGAATTGCAAATTGCAGTGACTGATAAACCGCAAGCAAAAAAGGCAGTGTGCGCATGCGCCGGCAGAGCCATGTCCCATCCATACCACCCGTACATCGCGTGATACGCTTCCCTTGTACCGGTGCGTTACTGTAGTGTTATTTTGCTGTTCAGTATATAGTATTAAAAGTGTGCAGAAAATGAGTTGCCAATCTTTAAAGTGTTCTTGTGTTTCCGGTAGGCCACTTAGAGACCAGGCTCGTGAAATAGTGTATCATGTTGCCCAGTATTTCAAGAACATGAAATAAACATTTAACATTCGTAACGCAAACGTACTGGCAAGGACGAATAGCGAGTGAATAGTTGACCAGAGCAGACGGCGCAGTGGAGGAGAGGCAACCCAAAGCACAGTGGAGGGGGAAAGCAGAAGAGCTTCAGTTTCAGTAAGCCACGCCTCCAACTTTATTTTGTTCGTGGTCAATCTATGTAAAGTGAGTCAGAATTAGTAATGTTAGGGATCAGTAAAAGTGCACTAGGTAAATTAATCAAATCAGAAAAAAGTACCAAACCTTTAAAGAACTAAAAGCTAAACAGTTATTCTAAAGCTATATATATATATATATATATATATATATATATATATATATATATATATATTACATTCTTTAATCTTCAAAATAGTCCTTCTAGTGCAATTCTTAATTGAGTTCTTTGAAATGTTGCTTACATATTCTTAGGCAGGTGCTTAACAAAACCTGATATTTTAAATGATCTAGATAGAGCAGTTTGTTATTGAATTTTGATTTTGAAAATTATTAATAATTTGAAGAAAACTGGGCATCGATGTACTTCATAATTTTTGTTCTCTAAAAGTGTTTGACACAGCCAAATAAAAGTACCATGTTTTGTAGACATAATAAAAATAAATACGTACATAGTTAGAGTTTACTTTATTTATAACAACTAATATTTTATATGAAGCGTTTCTTATACTATTGTTTGCAAAGCAATATCTTATATAGAAAAGTGAAATTTACTAGGCCTACTAGATACACTTTGGCACACATGGATACAAATTTTCACATGATTGGGGTAAAACTTGTGGATGTTAGTGATATTCACAGATGCCTCCCCTTAAGCGGCTACTGTTTCCCGCTGCTAACCATTACGAGCGACATCATAACTGCGGCCGGGTTAGCAGTTGATAGTCATATTACATTTAAACGCGCGCGCATCGATCTCGAGCTTAGAGAGGATGTGAAAATGATGTACTGCCAAGACAGGCTATGTGCAACCGTCCCGCACCAGATGCTCCTCTATGGTAAATATTCCGGTTTAAAAGTTGATTATATCGCGGCCTGTAATGTGATAAAGCCGAATTCATGAAGTGTAAAGCTGTTTTCCCTTGTTTGTCTATTCATTAACGCCCGGCTTGATGCAAATTAAAACTGGAATGGGTGCACGCGCTCAACAAGCGTATCGAAATGCGAATGGACGGCGTTACGTTACCTAATTGGATGGCGGTTTTGAACTTGAACCTAGCCTCGTTTTCACTTGTTCTCTTGTAACAGCTCCTGCAACTGCAAGTCATTGCGTCATCACACAAGAAAGTGAACTACTTTCATTCTGTAAGTCCCATTAGCAACGAAAATTAAGGGTAAGTGTAACGTAAACTTAAACTGCCAGGAGAACAAAGAAGTTCCGAACGGGCTGCGCGGTGTTTTGCCTGTCGGCTTCATCGGCGCTGGTTACCGTTATCATCATAGAAAGGCTTGGATGAAATCGTGCAACATTTTAAAATAATTTAATTAAAAACTTAATGAAAGAAGATGCTGAAACTAGTCACTGTCGTGGTCCTTACATTTTTAACACCTCTTTAGGAAACTATCCATCACTCGCCGTAGTTCACGTTGAGAAATGCTGGAAATCTCCTGACGGATATTTTGTTTTAATCCTTCCAGAGAGCGCGAGCTTGTCTAGTGCAGTTTTTATTAAGTTACCCCGGATATAGACATCGCTTATTGGAGCTCTGAGAAACTTTTCTCCGCTAATGGCGTACTATTCATCAAATGTTCCATCATGAAGACGTACTTCATGAAGTATACTAGGTTCCGGGTCGTAGGGCCAATTCTTTTCAAGTCAACAGTTGACACTCGACATACGTAAACACAATTTTGGCACTTTTTCTTAGAGAATTAACAGACTAGGAGCGTGATTATGCCTTTTTACTTTCTCTGCTAAGTATAGTAAGTAGAGAAAGTATTGTATTCCACCCAAAGTTCGATGTCGAGATTTCAACGGAAATATATGTTTTGAGACCCCTGAATAAAAAAAAAAACAAAACAAAAAAAAACCATTTTTTAGAAAAAGGTCCATGTGTGTCTGTGTGAGAGAGAGAGAGAGAGAGAGAGAGAGAGAGAGAGAGAGATAGAGATTGTGTGTGTGCGCGCGCGCGCGCGTGTGTGTGTGTGTCTGTGTGTGTGTGTCTGTGTGTGTGTGAACAGTTTAACTCAGAAACAAAAGGTTGGTCGTAAACCAAAGTTGGTATTTAAGTTTAACATCTATTAAGGATACGACATGGAGATCTTGAAGAGAATTCCTCCACCCTAAGCCATTCTTTGAATGTAGAATTTTTTGAAAATTTTTATTTTCTCGATAATGGCTCTAACAATTATGATTAGAATGCCATATGTTTAAGATGTTTTTATGACAAATGAAATATATATTTTAAATTTTCTGGATATGTAGTTCTGTTTACTCTTGATGACCTTTGCATAACAGGTAAATCTTAACATACAAAAAGTATAGACCTTGCTAATATACTCAATTTATGTCAAAATAAATAAAACAAATATTTTTCTTGTAGAAGGAACCATTTCGGTGATATTTCTTGTTATTTGTGTGAGTTTTGCAGAACTTAAACTTTCGTCAAATAGAACATTGTAATTCATTTTTACTTTCTCTACTGGTAAGTAGGGGAAGTATTGTATTCCACCCAAAAATTCGAAGTCGAGATTTCACCGGAAATTCATGTTTTGAGGCCCCCTGAATCCAAAAAAAAAAACATTTTTAGAAAAAGGTCCGTGTGTGTGTCTGTGTGTCAATCTGTCAGTCTATCAGTCTGTGGACAGCATAGCTCAAAAACAAAAAGTCGGTTAAAAACCAAAGTTGGTATTTAAGTTTAATGTCGTTCAAGGATGTGACACGAAGATTTTGAAGAAAATAGCCCCACCCTAAACTACCCTTTACATGGAAAATTTTTCGAAAATTTTGATTTTCTTGAAAATGGCTCTAACGATTTTGATTAAAATGTCATATGTTTGAGATATTTTTATGATAAATGAAATGTATATCTTGAATTTTCTGGCTATAGCCCCTGTAGTCGTATTTACTCTGGACGACTTTTGCATAACTGGTAAACCGTTAGAGATAGACCAAATTATACTATACAAAAAATGTAGATCTTGCTAAAATACACAATTTATGTCTCAATAAATTTTCTTGTAGGGTGAACCATTTCGGAGATATACCTTGTTATGTGTGTGAGTTTCGGAAAACTTGGAACTTTCGTGAAATGGGTCATCGTTGTTCATTTTTTTATATGTTACGTGTACAAAGAGAACGGAATCTCAAAGCTGTAAAAGATTTGACTATCGCACAAAGCCTACTGTATTCCAATATTCCCCTTGCACCTACAAGGAAATAAGCAATAAGATAATTTGTACAAATGTTTATTTTAACTAACACGAAGAAGATATAGGAATAAGAGTTTGTAAGAATGGTTAGTACAAGAGTAGAGAAAGTCATGTGAGTGCAACACATCTGATTTTTTATGTTAGCCTGCAAAGAGAACGGAATTTGAAAGATTTAAAAGATTTAGCTATCCTTCAAAGCCTACTGTATTCCCATATTCACCTTGTACCTACAAGAAAATAACCAATAAGATAATATCTGCAAATTGTTTATTAGAACCAACACGAAGAAGAGAGAGGAGTAGGAGATTTTAACAATGGTTAGCACAAGAGTAGAGAAAGTCATATGAGTGAAACACATAGTATTTTTTTCAACAAGACTCTGCAACAGTTCATGCGGCCAATCTTTCAATGAGAACTATTGAAAGTGTGTTTCCTGAAATAATTATTACTAGAGATTTGTAGTCCCCTAGATCCCCCGACCTAAACCCCTGCGACTTCTATCTCTGGGGTATCTTAAAACATAAAGTGTACAAGACAAACTCACACAACCTGGAAGAATTAAAACAAAATATCCGCCAGGAAATTGCCAGCATTTCTCAACGTGAACTACGGCTAGTGATGGATAGTTTCTTAAAGAGGTGCCAAAATTGGTAAGTAAAGCCTTTAAAAGTAGCTTTAAAAAGTTGAATGGTTTCATCCGCATCTTTCTAAGATAGCGGCAGACGACAAAGAGTGCCAGGAAGCGGGAGGCAAGACCCGCGCAGCCCGTTCAGACGTTTTTTGCTCTTTCGGTACTTAAATTATAATGTAGTGTGACGCAATGACAAAAACCAGTAACGTTTTTTCTTCTCACTTTTTTAATCTAAAACTGAATCATAAAAACACAGTCCTCTTTGTTTTATCTGGAACACAATTTATAATTTATTTATAATTAATCGTGACTTTTAAATTGCTTGCTTTGACGGTCACACTCATTAAAACTACTTTGCACAAGAAACAACTCCGATGCGACGACACAATTTCCAAAATTGTCTCTCAAGACACACTCAAACTTCTCTCGATGCCTGTACACACACACACAGACACACACACACACACTCTCTCTGTCTCTCTGGCGCGCGCGCGCACACACACACACACACACACACACACACACACACACACACACACACAAACACTTAAAACTAACTGATAACAGTGTCTCATTCAACACGTAATGGCTCTTTAATAAAAATTGGCTTCTCTTGCCCTCTCACCTCGCTTATATAGGCAAGAATGACGTAGAACGGATTTTTCTCGAACTCCAACTCTTCTCGACACTTCTCATAAACAAGATGCAGTCGAAAGTTTCACAAACAATCTGGAACTCTTTTTGTCTGCCGCACTTCATTGCTAACGTTGTTAATTTACCGCACAGTGGTGTGAGGTCCCTTGACCTTTAGTGCCTCTTTGAAGTGTGCGGCCGACGCCCGGCGTCGCAATACTAATGGAACCGTTCAAAATGAATCACGTATACATATCAATAAACATTGAATTAAACGCGAACTTAGAGGTTTGAAGATCCAAGTTTCAAGTTTATGTCTAGATCACGTATAATAAGGTAGCCAATCAAGAGCTCAAACCTCCTCTTCTGATTGTTCTGCCATCTCACATCAGAGTTTTCGTCACCAAGTATTTACTCGCAAACAGCCTTTCCGTGTAAGATCACGGGTCAAGAGTCAATTGGATATCTATAAAAATCGCAGCAAAACAAACTGTAGGGTAGGAGATACTTTTTGTAAGCGTGGGTTCTTTACTCTTTTTAGTTAGTACATACATATATACTACTAACATGCATAAAACGTGACTGATAATGGAACGCAGCTATTTCTTTTGCTGCCGACGAGAGATGGCCCCATCGTTTACCAGTGTAACCATCTCTATTACCTGAGTAACCGGAACAGAGAATAGTCCATTTTATAATTAGACTGACATCGCAAATAAGGAGTTCAGGGCATTAGAGTGGAATCAACTGCTATCACGTGATTTACTTCATGCGGGGAAGATCTGATGTCAGATCCAATCATTTTGCCTTCTGCAACAGAGACGCCACTCAATAAAAATATACATTATTTTCATCTTATTCACTTAGTTATGCAACCAACACAACAGATATGAGGTAACTAGAATATATGACCATAACAAAAGGTCATTAAGTAAATCTGCCGATTTCACATCTAAACAAGAAAAAAATATAACTTTGGGTCACACGTACCCCGCTTGGTAGTTATAGAGTTAAAGATTCTAATGTAATGGCGTAGCTTGCGTCTAGTTTAACGATGAGTGCAAGTACTTCTTTACCACTTAGGAACTGGTATACTTCGTTAAACCTTTATTTGTTTAGCTATCTAAGTGAAGGTGTTTCATACTGGATGAGTGGAATCAAATGTTGGTTACCTGAAGTGAAACTCTACGGAGGAAAACAGAAACATAGTGGAATGGGCCACCTTTTATGCCCGTCAGTGTGCCTAATCTCTTCTGTGTCGATAGCTGCTTCGCAGAAGTCAGCCGTTGATTAGTTGCTGTTTTAAGTTTCTCGTTGTTAATGATAACATATCGAGCTAAGTTTATGCCCAAGTTTTATGTCCTTGTGTTAATGATTACTTTTTATTATCAACGCCCTCTTATACTGTTTTCGGATGCTGTGATGCATGCTTTGTCTGTTACTGAATATAGAATGCCAAATTGCATAACCTGAGACTTTTTATGCGAAAAACATATATATTCTTGGTAGATTTACTATATTTTGGCTATTGTTAATTCTACTTTATCCTAAAACTACTTAACATTAAGCTATGAGATGCAAATGAAGCCCATTATATCTTTTAATCAAGGACTATGAACAGTGTTCGGGTAGGTTAGGTTTGACACGATTTCATACATTGTGTAATGGGATCTTCGGGTCACCTTCCAAAAACTAAGCCACCCTTGTTCATTTATCAAAGTTATTTTAGACATCCTTAGCCTTTACTTTCAACTTTAATATAATAGATCATATATGGTTCTGTACATACAGTGATTTATAATTACGGTACATTTGTGAGAATGAAGATCTGTGTTATTAAATAAAATACTATTTTCTTCTATTTGACAAACCATCTTTAAAATCTAGAGATGATATATCATTTACATGAATATGGCAATACATGTTATGGCAATAAAGTTGTTATATTATTATTTATACGCAATAATGATCAGCAATAGGTTACTAAAGGTACATTGACCAAGGGAAAACACGCTACTTTATTTACTTGTTGAGTTATTATTTACTTATTCACTTATTTATTTAGTTAGTTTATGCTTCTGTGCGACAACAAACGTTTATACTACTGTGATAAAGCTGTTCTGTTTACTTTTTTCTTATAAAGTGTTACCTTGCTAGTATTTAATGAATACCACTCAAGCTTTAATTTGCACCCCCTGAAAATCTTCTCCACAGGCACATTATACATTTCGCTAAGCTGGGCGCTCATCAAGTTCATCCTTTGTTTTGGTTATTGTTTAAGGTTATCTAGTAAAAGGAATGGCACATTCTTGCACCGTGACTTAAAAGAACCAATGAAATGGTCATGACTTCGTATAACGATGACAATGTGACATGGAGTGAGGTGCAGTGAAATGTTCTTTGTACAGTATCCATTTGTTCATTCACTCATTTATCCACAATGATTGCTGCTGAGTATCTCCAAGCAGTGCTAGAAAACGACTATGTTTGACACTTGACCTCTGAAATGTCCAAGTAATATTCAATTACAGCGTAGAGAAATAGCAGGACTTTGCGCACATCCCAACATAAGGAATCTAATGTCAAACCCAAATAAGACCTCGGCAAGTAAGTAACACATTCGTGTCGCCATGGTAACAGAAAATCAATATATCAACTGAACCAATGCCTTCTGCAACTTAATTATACATTTTTTACGCAAAGAGGTAACTTGTCCATATTACAGCATAATCAAAAAATTATTACAGGAAGATGTTCGGAAGGATTCAAAAAGTTCATTTACAACAGGCTTATTAACCAGTTCTTTTGAAACGACATAAGCTGAAGTATAACATGACCTCGATGACTTGATGCATTTGAACCTTAGCAGCAAATTTCTCTTTCGAGGTTAAATACAGTGGTCAACGTTTTTAAGGGAAAAACTCATCATTGGAAGGAGGTAAGTTCTCTATCACGTATTATGAAGAGTGGTCCAGCATTCACTATTGACCACCTCACTTGATTCCTCTTGGCTCGAAGAGGATCTTCTGTGACATCAAACAACAACAGAAAGCAGAGAAAACGAAGAGGGGGCGGGGATTTGTTTGGATGAGAGACATAAAATTTGTAGGTTTTCTCTGATAACGCAGACAAGATTGACTCTTACTATACGAGTCCAGATTTTTAGTGCCATAATTAGGACATACTACTAATACCTTTCCATTTCAAACCAGTGAGCGTTAAAGAGCAAAGGTATTGGAAAAGGTGAAAGTTAATACCATTGCTACCTTGGGTCTATCGCAAATACTTAAAAACGCGCAGATTTAAATTGGGCATCGTCACAACTGCGGAGTGTTATAAAGAAAGATAGTTTAAGATAATCATATTAAAACAATCTGATATGTTGCACTCACATGACTTTCTTTACTGTTGTACTAAATATTCTTACACGCTTATTCCTCTATCTTCATGTTAGTCGAGATAAACATTTGCAGAGATTATTTTAGTACTTATTTCCTTGTAGATGCAAGCGAATAAGGGAATACACAAGGCTTTGAGCGATAGTCAAATCTTTTAATGCTTTGAGTGAGTGAGTGAGTGAGTGAGTGATTAGGGCTTAAGGGCCCGTCGACAGCTAGGTCATTAGAGCCCCTTTAATGCTTTGAGATTCCGTTCTCTTTGTATGGCTAAGATATAAAAAAATGAATAATGATCTTCCATTTGAGAAAAGTTTAAGTATTGCAAAACTCCTAGAAATAACAAGGGACATTTCCGAAATGGTTCACTCCACAAAAGAATTTATTTCGACATAAATTGTGTGTTTTAGCAAGATAAGCATTTTCGTATATTAAGATGCTCTATCTCTTACGGTTTACCAATTGCGCAAAAGTCATCCAGAGTAAACAGGACTATATGGGCTATAGTCAGAAAACTCAAAATATACATTTCATTTGCCAGAAAATTATCTTCAGCATATATCATTTTAATCAAGATCGTTACAGCCATTTTTGAAAAATTTGCCATCTAAAGGGTAGTTTAGGGTGGACGAATTTTCTTCCCAATCTTCGTGTCACATCCTTATAATATATTAAACTGAAATACCAACTGTAGTTTTTAACCGGCTTTTCATTCTTTAGTTATGCTGCACGCACACACACACACACACACACACACACACACAGACACACACACTGACAGACACACACAGACACACACAGACAGACACACAGACACACACACAGACAGACACATGCAGACAGACACACACACAGACACACACACTGACAGACACACACAGACACACACAGACAGACACACAGACACATGCAGACAGACACACACACACACACACACACATACACACAGACACACACAGACACAGACACACACAGACACACACAGACACACACAGACAGACACACAGACACACACAGACAGACACACAGACACACACAGACAGACACAGACACACACACAACAGACACACACACACATACACATATACACACATACAGTGAGCTACCAGGCCGCGCCCCCGCTGTTATCTATCTACCTCAGAGAACCGGCCAGTCCCTCAAATTTTGTTAATGATGGAATCATGTTGCATAACAAGGTAAAAAAAGATGCTTCAAAGTTGAATGGGTACAAGTATTTTTTTGTTCCTAGTAAAAATAAAACATTGTGTTTCTTATACTAAAAGAAAATCAAAATCACAAAACCAATACATCATGTTTCTATTCGATTCAGCCACTGTACGTCTTGGAACTTATATGTAAAGACGTGCGTATACGTAAATAAACAGAAACAGAAACAACAGGTGGCCTGCATTTGGTAATGGGGTTAAGGTGGAGAAGGTAAATACTCGATTGCATTCCTTTCACCCCTCATCCCCATGCCTGATCAGGACTGTGTATATGTGCTACAAATTTAGAAGAAAATAAAGTGAGAAACGAGTAATTTAACTATACTTTTGTCATGGTTGTCTCACTGGTGTCAGAAGTGGGATTTGTCGAATTGTAATTTTGCCACAGTATATTTAATACGAGAAGACTAAATGTACCAAATCGAAGGGACAAGTAAAGCTGATGCCAATAGTAGTGACGGATTAACTCGTTTTATTCATTGTCCAAGGAGAGTGCATGTGGACTGGACCGCAGGAAGTTAATTGGTACTTCGCACTCCATTACCGTATCTCACAACAAAGAAGAGGCGGGCGGGCGGGCTAGTGACTGTGGCAACTTCACTTAGACAACCAGAGCGTGAAGCGCCGAAATTCCTCCATTATGCAACTGCAAGTAAACACAGCGGTAATAGACGTGAATAAGAGGAAGAGGATGGAAAGCAGTAGTCATGCAGGCTGCTCGGCTTAACGCAACCTGCATTAACTTGTAGGAAGTGAGAATACCTTGCACCAAACTGGATCACTTAGCTTTACGCTCAAGGTGTTAGCTACATTGTTATGCATGTTAATTACCTTCTGTACCATTTAGTTTAAAGAACCGATTTGACAGAAGGGAATTGTAGTGTGATACCATTTAATTCTTTGATTTGCATACTTTATCTTCCGTCATCGTAGGTTTTCAAACTGGAGGTTTTAGATATACATTTGAAATGGAGTACAAAATTTGCTGACTGAACAAGTAGTTGCTTCTTTGTTTTTTTCTTTCATTCCTTCCTTCCTTCGTTCGTTCTTTCCTTTTTTCCTTCGATCCTTTTTTTCATTCTTTCCTTTTTTCATTCTTTCTTTCATTTTTTCCTTCTTTCCTTTGTTTATTTCTTTCCTTTGTTTATTTCTTTCCTTTGTTTGTTTCTTTCCTTTGTTTCTTTCTTTGTTTTTGCTTTTCTTTTTCTTTCTTTGTTTTTCCTTTTCTTTTTCTTTCTTTCCTTCTTTCTTTGCTTCTTTGTTTCCTTCCTTCTTCGTTTCCTTCTTTCTTTGTTTCCTTCTTTCCTTCTTTCTTTGTTTCCTTCTTTCTTTGTTTCCTTCTTTCTTTGTTTCCTTCTTTCCTTCCTTCCTACCTTCCTTCCTGCTTTCCTTCTTTGTTTGTTTGTTTGTTTCTTTTCTTTCTTTCTTTCTTTCTTTTTCTTTCTTTCTTTCTTTCTTTCCTTCTTTCTTTCTTTTCTTTCTTTCTTTCTTTCTTTCTTTCTTTCCTTCTTTCCTTCTTTCTTTCTTTCTTTCTTTCTTTCTTTCCTTCTTTATTTCTTTCCTTCTTTCTTTCTTTCCTTCTTTCTTTCTTTCTTTCCTTCTTTCTTTCTTTCTTTCCTTCTTTATTTCTTTCCTTCTTTCTTTCTTTCCTTCTTTCTTTCTTTCCTTCTTTCTTTCTTTCCTTCTTTCTTTCTTTCCTTTTTTCCTTATTTCTTTCTTTCCTTCTTTCTTTCTTTCCTTCTTTCTTTCTTTCCTTCTTTCTTTATTTCTTTCCTTCTTTATTTCTTTCCTTCTTTCTTTCTTTCCTTCTTTCTTTCTTTCCTTCTTTCTTTCTTTCCTTCTTTCTTTCTTTCCTTCTTTCTTTCTTTCCTTCTTTCCTTCTTTCTTTCTTTCCTTCCTTCCCTTTTTCTTTTGTTTTTCTTTATGGCAATAACTGCACCCTGCATCAACTTAACTCGAGGGAGGGTCACTATATTAGGCTCAGAAGAGATGCATTTGCCCTGCTCCGATCCCTAGCTCTTCAGCTCTTCAGTGAGCAATCACTTTACGTACGAACCTTGGCGGTGTGCATTGCCGGGATACATTTGCCAGATACAGATCTTAAAAAAATATGTAAGTAAACAAAAACTTAGGAGCTTGATCCCGGAAGAACTTCAATGCATACCTTAACAATCAGTGACAGAAGGTGGTTCATTTGTAGCAGGGAAGAGGGAGAGATGTAGCGCCCTTCAGCGCCTTACATTGTCGTCGGGCTCTAAGCTAGTGCTTCGCAGCACGTGTGCACAAAACGCTTAGATCCTTTTTTTATAATAATGCGAGATTTTCTTGAAAATCTCCATGTCGCATTCTTGGAACTACTAAGTTCGGTATTTAACGGACCTTTTGACTTTGAGGTCTGCTTAGACCCCGGATTTTGAATCTGTTAAAATGAATCATTTAGGAACCTAAAAACTTTAAAACAGTCCTAAAATGCAATGTTAGTGTGCTATCCTGCAATAGTTCTTTTACAACTCGCACCACATGTCACATCATCTCGCAATTCATTTACAATACTGGCTATTTTTCAGGAGAGGTGAAGCAACAATGATGTAAGATGTACCATCGGTACAAAGAAGAACTTTGGCATCATCAATTACATTCGGGAAAAGTAATTGCAGATTCTTAACAACAAAATAAGCAATTGTTTCATTGTTGACTCTATCTAGCTGTTTTGAACAGAGCAAAAGAAATGAAGGATTGTTTAAAAAAGTTACAGTAAACGAGAATTTTCTGCCGAACACTGAAACACAATTTTGTTACATGTTTCTACAGGTTGGTTAAGTATGACAATTTAGGTTATCTGTTTGTTACATTGTCTCTCTCTCTCTGTCTCTCTCTCTCTCTCTCTCTCACACACACACACACACACACACACACACACACACACACACACACACACACACACACACACACACACACACAGAAGAACCTTTTGAAATCTCGTTGGTGGGGAATGTTTCGTCGAATGCAATTATTAAGTTGTATTTTTATTTTTGGGAGAATATTTTTACTGCAACGTAAAGTTTAGAAAGATTGAGTTGCTACGCGGAAGCAGGTTTTATGTGGGGAAGGCTTTTTCCTAAGGTAGCGTAGTACCTAAATTAGGGTGTGGTGAAATTACTAGACACTAAAAGTGCGGTATGCTGTAACATGCGGCAGTAGAGGAACCATAATGACCGAGAGAACGCGTAATTGCTGTACTTTTCACCATACTTTCCTAGCTTTTTCTTGCCTTTCTCTCTGTGTGCATTTTATGGCCTCTTAAGCAAGCCGAGTAGTCACTGAGAAAAGTAATCATCTGGCTTACAGCTTTACAGAAAAAACAAAAGCAAGTGGAGGTTTGGAGATACATTTAGATGGCGAATAATTGTTATGTTTGACAAAAACGATGCACTTACTGATGATTAATACATAATCAAATTCCTCAGTTTGTTTCAGTTAGATCTATTAGTAGATTTTGTGTATCAATGTGCATGTTACCGTTGATATCCACGGCGCTTTATTCCGCAGTTCTATAATCGGTGACATTGAAGATTTATTTTTATGCAAGGGAATTATTTTATGTGGATATTCTTGTGAGCCAATTTATATTAACAATATATTTATAGTGAGGCAAATTTTTTAAAAATGCCGCGAATATGAAATTGGTCTGAAACCCTAAAATTATATGAAATATCAACAAAACTAATAAAGTTATTGACTTTTTATTAAAACAAATAGATATGAGAAGGAATATGTCTGTGTAATTGACTGAAGCAGTGTGTTACATAGGCAGATGATGTAATAAGCACTGCAAGAACGAAGAGAGCCCTAGAGGAAACATTTACAGTGTTGATGAAAGAATCTGAAGTATTTGTTGTTATAATAAATGAAAATAAAACATGTGGCTACCAAAATCCTGAACATGAAAATCAGTAACATACATATTGAACAAGTTTATAAATGTAAATATTTAGGAAAAACACTGAATGGCAATTAGTCGATAGAAAGTGAAATCGAAGAATGGTAAGAGAACCCATTTTGCCAAACAAAAGGCTAATTAAGAGTAAACTAATAACAAAAGAAGCTAAATTAATATTATATCGGACCATATTAAGGACAGTTGTTACCTTTGTTGGGTACTGAAAGAATCAATAAAACAAAAACTGTTAATAGAATAAAAAACAATAAAGAATTTAATTAATACTTAACCAAAATATTGTAAATTTCATTAAGGCAATGTCATTAAACTGGCTTGAACATGCTAAGAGAATGGAAGGTCAAAGGCTAGTGAAACGAATATATAGATGGAAACCGTTGGGAACTAGAGCAGCTGGTAGACCGAAAATCCGTTGGAACATGGCGTTATGGACGATTTGTATCAAACCGGACAATGATCATATAGAACAGAAATGCCGGGAAAAGAATTGTTGAGAAGGCCAAGACATTCAACTTTGAAGCCGTAGTGCCTTAAGAAAGAAGAAAAAGAACAGGAAGAAGAAGAGGAAGATGTAACCGTTAGTCGACACACAGGGATGAAAACAAGCAAAGACTCAAAGAGATAATGTTAGCGGATGTTGAAGAACAACTCTCCCCCGTGCCAAAGGGAGGCATGCTAGAGCTGGTACAAGTAAAGTTTGCCAATCTGCAGGATGTGCATATCACGTGAATTAGTAGAGGGTGAATGTATTATTTCCTCCAACATTATCTCAGAAACAAAAGTAAAACTGCTTTGATGAGGGAAAACTACTAGCGTGTAGAAGAATCCTAAACTGCTTATTATCACTTACGCTTATCTTTTTCACGAGGTAGATAACAGTTTTATGGTCTTCATTTTGTGTGTTATTTCAGGCTGCGGTTAGAATGTAAAGATAGGACTGGCGCAAGCTTCTTCTGCACTTCTAGTAAACATTGTATTTTCTTTTTCAGGTAAGAGAAAACTGGAAGAAAGCTTAACCGGGGAACCTGTTCCTCTGAGGTACATACTTATGTATGCCATATAAATAAGCAGCTGTCTGCTTGCACCAAGGTAAGACTCCGCTTTGTCATGTGACCACCGGTGTGAAAGATGCATGCTTATAAATACCTGAGAGTTCATTGAAGTTGTAGGTTTCTGCTATTACTGATTCATGTAGTTAGCATTTGTATAAAATATTATATACCTATACTGCTGTTACTTTAAACTCTTGCCTCTGGCGCGGAGGACCCGGGTTCGATCCCGGTACCAGCATGGGGAGTTTTCTCCCGCTGGGATGTCTGACACGGGGTGCACTCAGCCTCATTAAGTCCCGAGGGGAGCAATTGAGGAGCTACCTGATGGAGAAGTAGCGGCCCCAGGTCGTGAAGGCCACATAACTGGTCGGGAGGGCTCGGGGCGCTGACCACCTCCCACCCTACAATACTGCACTCCACCAATGACTCCTGTAGTGGGCAGAGGTGGGGGACAAAGTGGCTGGGCGGCAGGCCTTGGTCCTTCATGGGCTGTTGCGCCGGGGTTTTTTAGTTACTTTAAACTAATTTTGAATTAACAAATCGTTGGGAAATTGACTGGATACAGTCACATTGTTATATACCGGGCCCAAGTGACATAGCAGACAACGGGTCCTTAAACTCACTCACCCATGCACATACACACGTACGCACCCACGCACTCACTCACTCATTTGCCTCGAACACATAATCCTTGGCTTTCCAATGTATAGCCTTTATTTTTTCAACCCCAAGTGAAAGATCTTCACATCCATTTCCCTTCAGGACAGAGATCCTTATAATTTGGTTTCTCTATCAAAGCATCATATTAAAAGGGTTATATGCGCAGCGAGCATCGATTGCCATATAAGCGTCTTTGTCAAAGTTTTTTTAATAGCCGAAGGCGCGGAATCAAAGTGCAGCTTGATTAACGCTACAAAGGTTTAATCGACTTCCCTTCGTTGCTGGAAGCGTCAAGTGTTTGCTCCTTTGATTGCGAATTTCACTCGTTGACAGGTAAGGTCGGAGTGTGGTTAGTTCTTAATTTGCTTCATCACAACCTGTGGACATTGTTCGTTTGTTGACTTCATTACATACATATGTCAAAGCATATTCTCAAATACCACATGGAATTTGTCATTATAAGGCGTCGGATTTATATGAACTAAACATATCTGGGTAATGCATGCCTTTACGCTATTAAGATACTTAAAATACGCTCTTTAATTTGGAAAACATGCACTAAAATTATTGACTTTAAGAGTATACGTTTTGGCACGTACTGTACATTCCTCCTTAGACATAGTTTGAGTTGATTCGTAATTTGATTTGCAGTATAGAAAACTCATTTTCTCCACATGCTCAGGTGCAAGTTTTTAACACAAGTTTGTTTGCTGAGAAGGATCTTTTTACATTGGAGATGTTATACGGGAAAATTGAAAGCGCTTACTACCTTTTGGTAAATTCTTTCAGCAAGAACTATTGTTTAACCTTGCAGATATTTATCCACAGAACACAGACTTTAATGTCAGGATTTATCTTTAAGACAGCTTATGTTTGATTTATTGCCTACTTTTAAAGGAACCCACTAAAAATTGACAAATATACCTACATGTAAAGACAACCCATATTTCTCAAGGTTCTTTTGTGCCTTCGTGTGTAACTTTAAAATGCGCCTTAACTAGAAAATCTTACAAATACTGTCTCTGTAATTGATGTGTTTAAATATAAAATTTAAAATTAAGATTTACAAATCTGATGTTGCACTCACGAATTTCTTTTGTTTTGTGCTAACTACTGGTAGAAACACTTATTCCTCTATCTTGTTCATGTCAGTTGAGATAAACATTTGTAGGAATTACCTTATTGATAATTTTCTTGTAGGTGCAAGGGAATGTGGAAATGCATAGGCTTTGAGCGGCCAAGAGATAAAAGGTGAATAATAACCTTCTATTTGAGAAATGCAGAACTCACACAAATAACAAGGAATATCTCCTAAATGGTTAACTCGGAAAGTACATTTGAACATAACTTGTGTGTTTTAACAAGATCCACATTTTTATATAGCAATATTTGATCTATCTCTTACGGTTTACCAGTTATGCAAAAGTCAACAAGAGTTGACTGCATGGGCCATAGCCAGAAAATTCAAAATATACATTTAATTTGCCATAAGAATATCTTAAACGCATGGCATTTTAATAAAAATCGTTAACTAAAGCTAGCGATAAATTTTCGAAAAAGTGTCCATATAAAGCGTAATTTAGGGCGGAGGAATTTTGTTCAACACATACTCACGCTCGCACTCGCACACACACACACACACGCACACGCACACGCACACACACACGCACACTAACACACCAACACACTCACTCACTCACTCACTCACACACACACACACACACACACGAAACAAATACTACCAAAGTTAATAGCTTTAATCTATTTAGAGTCCATTCACACTGCAAGCTAAGGATGAAATATTGAATGAGATTTGGAAAAATTGAATGTTTGTCGGGACTCAATACCTCGGAGCGATTTGCGATTTATCTTAAGAGGTTTAGTGCACGCTCGGCGTATCTTCAAGGTAGCTGATCATTTGTAAGGCTGCAAGTAGTTTTTGGTTTCATTCTGCTTTGTTAGTACACTACATTCAAGATTGTAAAGTTGACTCATATTGAACAATTCATTGCCACTGTTGGAAGTCGACGAATGGATCCTTGAATGCCTGTGCCAACGCCCTCTTGGAACTTCGCAGAGATATCAAATGAGGAGCAGTGTTCGAGTGTCACATCACGGTAGCTGAAACTCGATGGTTTGTTTTCCGCTCGTGTCACTGGCTCTTTGCATCATTTGGAAGTATTTTTCCACAAAAATCTAAAATTATTCTGAATTTCATTTCTGTTTGGTAATTAAACACCTCACATTCTCATTTTCGAATGCTTCCACAGAAGTACTATGGAATACAAATTCATGAAATGCTGTGGACCTCGTTATGAACAGCGTAATTTGATAAGAATTTTAGTAAATACTTAGAATTGTGAGTTTATTATACAACAATACTGTATGGTGTATACATTTAAGCAAAACAAAGCCATGTATTATCTAACATTGATTTTCTCCCGAACTAGTAAGAATATTACATACTCGTCTTCAAAGTT
Organism: Tenodera sinensis; assembly: GCA_030765045.1. NCBI lineage: Eukaryota > Metazoa > Arthropoda > Insecta > Mantodea > Mantidae > Tenodera > Tenodera sinensis. Next base: position 117,106,421 of record CM060963.1, on the reverse strand, counting down.
TATCTAAATAAATATTTTAATGTTTTTTTCAAATATCCTGCGGATTAATTCATCAAAATATTAGAAGAATAATATTTTAATATATTAGCAACTATTTAAAAACAATGGTGTGTTGTACTCCCATGACCTACTCTGTTCACTCTTTTTTGTTTCTGTATCTGCTTCATGATATCGATACAGACATTTGTAGAAATAGTTTATTACATATTTCCTGGTAGGTACAACAATGGTAATGGGGGATACAGTAGGATTAGCCGGTAATCAACAATTTTAACAGCTGATCACCTTGTGATGACTTTGAAATTCTATATTATTTGTGTGGCCTCGAGAGGAAAAGAGAATTATGACTACCCATTTGAGAAAAGTATTAGTAGTGAAACATTAAAACCAATAACAAGGATCATCTCGGAAATGGTTATCTGAACGTTATGTCACATTAATTGTTTTAACGAAATCTGCATTTTTTGTGCAGTAAAACTTATGTATCTTTTATGGCTTTCATGTATGCTTAAATCATATTTAAGAGCACTTCAGAGGTTATGCCCATAAAATTGAAGATATATACGTTTCATTTACTTGAAAATATTTGAAACGTATGGTAATTTAATCAAAATGTTTAGTATTTTTCAGAAATTAAAAATTTTGGAAACTTTTCCGTCTGGGTGCAGTTAGGAATGGCGCACTTTCTTTTGAAAACTTTCGTGTCACATTCTGGGAAGATGCTGAGCTTAAATACGAAGTTTGGTATTTAACAGATTCCTCGTTTTTGAGTTACCTGTTTACAGACACATTTGTTTTTATTTACTATTATTATTATTATTATTATTATTATTATTATTATTATTATTATTATTATTATTATTATTATTATTATTATTATTATTATTATTATTATTATTATTATTATTATTATTGTTATTGTTATTGTTATTGTTATTGTTATTGTTATTGTTATTGTTATTGTTATTGTTATTATTATTATTGTTATTATTGTTATTATTGTTATTATTATTATTATTGTTATTATTATTATTATTATTATTATTATTATTATTATTTATTATTATTATTATTATTTATTATTATTATTATTTATTATTATAATTATTTATCATTATTATTATTATTATTATTATTATTATTATTATTATTATTATTATTATTATTATTATTATTATTATTATTATTATTATTGTTGTTGTTGTTGTTGTTGTTGTTACTGTTGTTGTTATTATTTTTACACAATTTAAGACATATTTATTGAAATTTTTAGGTTCTCATTAGTTTGGACTAGGCCTTGCTATCTTTAGATCTTCAGGATTGCCACACGTTACATAAACGATGGGCTAAATGAGAATTGCAATTAAACGATTGGATTTGGCAAAAGTTCAAATGTAGTGGATCTAATATGGTAATTATTTTAGGTAATTTACGTGCAAACGCTGTCAAAACTCTGTGACCTAGCATATTTCATATGCTAATGACACCCACATTCCTCTCTAACGAAATTGATAAAAAGCACATTCTCACTGTTGGATCTGCGTAATTAGCTTTCCTTGTATAGTTTAACTACATTGTTGGCAAATAACGAGAAAACATTAACGGGAGCATATGGGGCAGAAGCCACAATGGCAGTGACCCTGGGGACATTACCCCATTTATTTTCACATGCGCTCTACGCTTCTCGCGCATGGCCCCCATGGACGATTGATCCTCGACCACTGCTGCTACTCTGCATAATCTACGGGCACAATATTGTTGCTTATCAGGTGGGAAGCGCAGGTGACCTGTGACAAGCCACGTAATGAACTTGCATCGCTCGCATTGTGATGCCCCCACTTTCTTTTCCATGTGACCCCAGCCCAATCTATCTACTACAACAAATGATGCCGATTCAGTAGCAGGTGTCTTTTCAGGCAATAACATGGTGGAAAAATTATAAATTACAATTTATGTATATTTATGTTCATATAGGTATCTTTTCATTTTCTACATTGATTTTATTATTTAGGGTCATTGAAACGCTACCAAATGGCACTTAAATGGTCTCTGAGGCGGTCGAAGTCTCTCGCCGCTACCTCGGGTCCTTATTTCTATCATTCCGTATCTCAGGGCCGTATAGGTGCAAAGGAATTAATCGAAGAATACTTAAATGAAAATCCAATATGTCTGGTTTTACCGCAAAACGATATATTTTCTGCAATTTCTTCCTCATACAATCACAGAATGCCGGCTAATAAAATACCGTTCTTTTAAGGTACCTACTTCGTTTAAAATTTAGCTAAACAAACGGCTGGAATAACACAATGTTAGGATATTAAAACTCTGTATAATCAATGCCCTCTGTAGACATTGTTATTCCATAAGTTGAAATTACAAGTAGTTCGTCTACTCAGGAAAAATTCTATTAACTGTTATTCTTCGTAACTAAGCGTTGCCAAGAGAAACGACAAGCGATATGCGCTTATACGTTGTTTTTATAATTTCAGAGAGAGAACGAGCTGTATTGTCTTACACAAATATAACTTTTATACCAGGCTACATTTTAAACAGAAATATATACAATAAATACATAATACCATAACAATCTGTTACCTTCAGGAGGAGGCTGTGGAAATTCTGGCAGTTATTTTGTCAATAATGAGTACCCTAACAGTAAAGCCCTTATCAAGAAAGGGAAAAAAAAAAAAAAAAAAAAAAAAAAAAAAAAAAACCACCTAAAGTGACTTCTATTTCAGGCTAAAATTTTAATAAGGGTCTTGAGGTTTTACTCTCTATAGTGTTCATTACTTTTGGTTTCTGCCGTTAAAAACCTTTGCCATTCCGTTATATAGAAATCTCCCGATAGAACAGTTTCTGTGAACAATTTACCTAATCGAAGTTGCTTCATCAACATCACTATGAATGTGTTACTAGAAATAATTATATTATTGTAACACAAGGCAAGATTTACTGAATCCAAGAAAGCGTCTAATAATATCGTCATTAATATTTACTACGTTTCCATGCAGAACTGAACTCGATTTGAGTCCATTACCATTTCCGTGTTTCCATGTTGAATTTAGTCAGGACATGAGATTGAACAACTACCGTGAACAAGATCTGGATCCAATTCCACTGAATAAGTAGATCAGATCCAGTGGTTGAGCTTCGTTTGAATCATGTTGAATTCAATCCGGATAAAGAACTCAAATCGACTTGAATTCACAATGGAAACGTGGTAATTGTAACAAAATGACAATTCCACAAATCCCACTCTTGACGTCAGTGTAACAAAATGACAAAATCCAATCTAGTTGTATCACCTATTGTCTTCTAAACTTTTGCACAATTATTCAGTTTCCTTTTTGTCGTTAAGACAGTCTACAATCTTTTGTGATGTCACAACTCCCCTCTATTTACTTCTCGTAATCTTGACTCAGTGCTTTCAGTGTCTATCTCACTTTCTCTGTCTCTCGTACACTGACTCCGACGATTCAGTCACTCGACGCTCGTTAAATCTGCTTTACTTCGACACGACTTACCTTTCACTCTCCCCCCCCCCCCCCCCACACACACACACACTGCTGTCTCGCACTCGCTCATAAACTGACCGACTCATGTCTGTAAATCTCCTCTGCCATTTCCTCGCCTCCTTATACAACGGGGATGACGCATCATGGACCTTTCTCGAATTCCACAAGCACACCGGTTACCGGATGTCCTCCCAAGGTTCCAGGACTCCTTTCTTATGCACCGAGTTTATTGTAACTGACCGACCTTGAGGACCTTGTTTGCTCGCCGGCCAGGTATGTGATGTGAAGTAACTTAGCCCCGACAGTCGTTAAGGGATAAGCACTAAGTGTCTGTTTACATATTCCCATATACTTTTGAGTTTCTACTCTCCCAACGCGTCAGCTTTACTGTACTCCTATTCGCTAATGGATTTCGCTTAACGTAAGTACAATTTTCTTATTGGTGGACAAATATTTCTATGACTCCCACACATAGTTTTCTTCTAAGGATGTGAAGCCTATATGCTCCCTTTATGTGAGATCAAGATAAGACATGTCTCATCAGAACCTTAATTTTGTCTATAATCCGATGTTGTATTGTACTCGGCACGTCTCCCGAACTCACAAAAGATGTTTTTGCGGCAGACTGGCACCTTAGGGAAAAGGTTTATATTGTGTATCTCTGAGTCCCCAGCGAGGATTATTTCCTCTGCTCTCATATATCACATATATAGATATATTTAAAACTCATATCAAATCAACAGTCTTGTTCTATTACTTCTCACAACAATTGGATTACTTACGTAAGATATACTTCAACAGCTTCAATTGTATAAGCCTGGAAGTAATACTATTTAGTTGTGCTTAGGTAACCTGTTACAAATTAAAAAAAGAAAAAAGAAAGTGGACTGCAAAACTATATCTTTTCTTCTTCTTTAAGGGTTAGACCTTTATCTTATTTTTACGTAACTGTTTCTGAGAACCAGACTATTGTATTCCATTGTCAAAATTCCGATTTCGCATACGGCACCTTAAGAGTTCACTAATTGTTGCTTTATTTATTGTTGCACTAAGCCCTATAAAAACGACACAACACCGCATTTTATCAAACAGAAATAAAATAAGTATCCAGTCAATGAAAGATTTGTTGTGATTAAATAATTATTCATTGAATACAACACTGTAATGAATAAATTCATGTAATTTAAAAAAGGAATTTATAGGCACCAAAGGGCAGAAATAGTAATTTATGTTGAAATAGGTGCCTATAGGCGTTATAAAAGTTGGTTAATAACTTTTTAGGTCAATTATATATGTAATTAACCATGTAAAGCTCCATGGGCTGCATAGGTAAACACCTAAATATCTGAAGTCTATTGATGACATGCGCACGGCGTGTCAAAACACGCTCTCATGGTTTAGGTTTTCGTCTGTTTGTATTCCTCTAGCATCGGACTACATCAGGTACAGATATTTCACACGACCATTGACTTAAGACCCTATGCGCTTTCTCACAAAATAACTGTGCACTTCCACCTGCTCTAAAAACATCAACTGCTTTTCTCAGGCTGTAAATTACCTAGTACTCTACAAAGCTTTTAACATACCTTCATAAAACTATAACAAAACGAAAGTCGGTGGTCATATGTGGGTAGTAAAATACTAAAATGTAGACTATAATACGTTTTATCCCTTTATTGTTATTCAAAATGTCCTGAATTTATAATGATCAGCTTGAATTGTGTTAAGTGTTAAGTGAGCGAGTCTTTCAAATGTTTTCATATCCAGACTGGAATATTATAATGCTAAATAAATTATTTTTTTCTCTTTTCTACTTACCAGTGGTAGTACTGAATATTCTCCAAAAATTAAACATTGATATTTCGGTGGAAATTCAGTTTTTAAAGTCTCCAATTTTTAAAGAAAAGGTCTGTGTCTGGGAAAAAACAAAACTTAAGATAGAGGCCAAACTTTGTGTTCCAGCATATTTCAAGGATGCAACATGCAGATTTTTCTGTATTCCCTGTATCCACAACTGCCCTTTCCATAGACACTTTTTTTTTATTTTCTCATTTAGGGTTCCGACTATTTTGATTAAAATACTGTATAAGTAAGATATCTAAAATCATATATAATAATCATATATTTTAAATTTTACAAAATAGCCTATGAAATCCGACCACCTCCGTAGCGCAGTTGGTAGCGCGCCTGACTCTGACCCGGAGGACCCGGGTTCGATCCCCGGTACCAGCATGGGGATTTTATACCCTCTGGGAGGTATGGCACGGGGTGCACTCACCTCGTTAGTCCGGAGGGGGCCAATTGAGGAGCTACTTGATGGAAAAATAGCGACCCCAGGCCGTGAAGATGATATAACTGGCCGGGAGGAATCGGGGCGTACCACCTTCCAGTGCTGCACCCCACCAATGACGCCTGTAGTGGGCCGAGGTGGGGGACGCAGCGGCTGGGCGGTAAGGCTTGGCTCTTCATGGGCTGTAGTGCCGGAGCTTAGCTTAGTCTTAGCCTATCAAATCCACTTCCTTATAAGTACATTTTATATTTAACATAAACTACTAAGAGAATAAAAGATGTGAATGTAAACATACAATTTATTTAAAATAAAACTGATTTTGGAATACTCGTTGTTGAGTATTCAAGTTTTCATAGTTTGGATTTTCATGCAGCATCTATAGTTGCTTCGTATTGTGCATGCAACTAAGTCCATATTTCTTAATATGAGATCACCTCTGGACAAACACTTAATACAATAATGTGATATATAGAACAGTTTTTAAAAATCTGGACCACTTAAGATCTTTTATTAAAAATATTTCAACATACTTCACTAAACGTTTAATAATTTTGCCTGAAGGAGCACTTGTACCTGTAGGAAACTGATTCAAAATATTTTAACTCGATTATTGAATCTGTTACCTTTAGTCAATTTTATTTTTATTTAATTGCTTTCCTTACAGTATTGCTGGTCTCAAAATAACACAAATTATACGTATACTGTTTTGATCAACTCTTGTTCACACAAACGTTTTGAACTATCAATCAAAAACTCGCGAAGTTACTCTCTGCATTCTTGGCAACGTGACATCATCCAAGGAGTATTCAATTTTGGATGCTTTCTAAACAGAAGCTCGCATTAATATCCCAAGGTTTTAAGATCATGAGTAAATAAATAAAGCAACACTAATTGTACCGGGAAATCGGCCTCGGAAACGAGAACAAGAAGGAAAGAAGATAACGAAGAAACAAAGAAAAAACAAGAGAAAGAAATAGAGAAAAATGTTACCAATATAAGTTGATGATAAATCCAAATTCATGGGCAGGTATATGAATGTTGCAATACGCCAATCTCTTATGGACTGGATTAGGTGACTGGGAGGATGGCTGTCGAACATTGGCATTTTGCTTTATTTAAAGGCCAACAAAGCAATGTTATATTTTCAATTTGTTTGTGCTTTGAAATGTTTTACAATGTTCTAATGAATTGTCGGTACCGAAACCGATAGTTTCATAGGGAGACGTCGAGGTTTAGAATGGATATCTCCACCATATGGAAAAGTGAGATATGCCCGCTTCTCTCTGAAGGTTCTGTATTCTCACTTTATAAATAATATATGTAGTTACATAAAATATACGTAAAAAAATTCAAAATTTACACCTAAAGATCTATAAAGTGCAATCAGAATGAAAAGAAGTATACAGTTGTTGATAAAGAATTGAAAATTTACATTCATTCATGTGACTTTGAAACATGAAATTTGAATTAAAATATTTACAGCTGTTTTGAAACAAATATAATCTTAATGGAAATTTAGCAAGTTGTGATATTGCTTCCGTGAGTTTGGTGTTCATTTTAATTTTTATTTTTGACTTATGTTGTCCGCAGATAGGAGGAATGTTGGTTTTGGGCGCAAGAGACCTGAAAGATATATTTCAAGCAAAATCTTGAGGCCAAAGAAAAGACTCAGAAAATTAACCATTTAAAATATAACTTAAAAAATAATAATCAGAATAATAACTAGCAACAAAGAGTGAATAGAGAAAATGAGTGTAAAGAGGTTAGTGTCACGAATTTGGAAGATTTGAGAGTTGGGGTTGTAGGGAGGAAGGGAACTCTCGCGTCACTATTAGCTCATACTGCCGACACTGCGTAATACTTTGGAGCGTCTAAATACGTAGAGCACATTAAAACCCACGGCCGCAAATACATATATATCATAGTAGGCGCTTAAATACGGGCACAGTTTTATTGGACTGGTGAAGTTTTTATTATCTACATTGGTCGGCAACAGCTCAGTGGAAAGATTGGAAACATTTACAAAAATAAACTATTACCATAATTCTATTAGTGCCACCCTTTCTAAATAAAATCTATGCAAACCCTGGGAGAGGAATAGCAATACTCAACCGACGGCAGGGGGCTGAACCAAAGGAATCTGAAACAATATCAGGCGGCGTGAGGTCTTATTGCTTCTAACGGCTTCACCTGCGGGGAGCACATTGTAGCTTCAAACTGTCTTCTCAACGTGCGACTTTCCAAAATGCATATTCGACTTGAATCTCTTAATCGAACTTAAGGATGGAATACATCTACTAGATCTATCTAGTGCAGGTAGGTGGTAATAAAGATCTGCTGACTTGATTAGCATAACTTGTTCCGTATAACTTATCAAGAGGCCTAAAAACGTCCACTCAGTGCATAACCATGATAGAACTGCATTATGTTGATCGTGGTCCATCTCAACCCTCACTAATAACCCCTCAAATGTTGTTCTTCAAAACAGAATGACTTTGGCAAACAAAATCTGTCATTCAGGTTAAAAGAACAAAAAAGCATTAATTACATAAAACAAGTTTTAAAGCAAGTTAAAAAAAGCCAGATGTCTCTGTAATTTACACACGCACACATAACAAAAGTTTTAGAAGCTTTTTATTTTCATATTCACCCGGACCACACACTTTTCTGCTCATAAAGTAAGAGTTAAAACATCAATAATTAGGTAACTGTTATTCATTCATAGCAGCACTGAAACTCAAGCAGTTATGGGGAATTCTAATAAGTGCGATATTGGAAACACCCTGCTTAAGATGCGAGAGAAGGAAATATTAAGAATAGTATTACAGGGGAGAAAATGAAGATAAAATATTTTGCATGCCTTTTCAGTAAGACAATTGGAGCGATATGAATATTTAATGAGAATGAATGAAATGAGCCTGCCAAACGTTGTCTAAGAATTGATCTTACCCAGAGAGAAGCACTTCCAATATTAAGGAACAAGAGAATAATTATTAAGGATCCGGTGAAAGAGAAGAGTACAGTGCTTCCAGTTTTCAAAGCAAACAATAACATATATCATATAAGTAATTTAAATGTACATTATTTCTTAGCAAAAGGGTCTAGCAGATCTAATGTTTGAAAGTCTCCATTGGTATTACTATGAAACGACTGTCACTGTTGAAATCTTGCTTTCAGAGCAACCTGTACATGTATCACTGTCAAATTGTACTGGAAAACTGCGGAAGCTTACATTGCAAACTTACGTGTAAAAAAGTAGAACATTCCCCAAGTTTGCAATATCGTTTTCACTTTCGTAACACTTTCAACTTTATTACAAGCTTTTATTTAACTTGCAATGTTTGTTTGTTCTCCTCAAATATTGCAACTGAATTTTAAAGCAGTTATCCTCCGCTGATTGAGCTAAATTTTTGCTTACGGGTATAGTTTGGATGACAATGTATGGTTAGCTATGTAATCATTCTAAATATAATAATGCGGACCATCTACAATGGTGGTCTAGTTATTGTAGCATATTACTTTTTGTTATTATCGTCCTCCAACGTAATGTCATATCGGACGGTGAATGAATGAAATGGGTGAAATGATGCTCAAGTGAGCCCGAGGTCCATAGAACTTCAAGTTACCCGACATTCTTCTTCTCAGGATAAGGGAAAACCTCAGAAAAATCTTATCTGGAAAACTCGCCCTAAGCGAGATTCGAACTCGCGACCTCTTGGACGTGAGGCAGACACGCTACTACTACGCTACAGAGGCGGGTTGTACACCCATACACCCATTTAAAAACAAGGTTTCATTTAAATGCTCTAAAAAGAAGAAAATAAACTTTAAATTAAATCAAATCCATCCATCGGCTTATTACACTACACAATTTATATGATATAAAAGCATGTCGCGAGATTTCCCTATTTTATAAAAAACATGTTGGAAGTTTGCAATCATACAATGTTAATTCATTAGTCTGTTGTCAAAAGTTACAGTACTTGTTGCGGATGACCGTATTAATTTGTGCTAAATAAAAATTGTTCTTTACATCAAACTTAAAACAATAGCGTAATAGTCATCAGTAGACTTCACATTAACTCCATAATTTCCAAACGAGGGGGGCGGGGTGTTGCTTATCTCCCTTCCCTGCCCCCCCCCCCCCCTCTTCGCGACGCCCATGTACAGGAATGTTTATTATAATCTATTAGCAACACAGCATTGTTTAAAAACCATGCTTCCATATATCACTGGCTTAGCATTTTTGACTCACGGCATCGTACGTTTCGCATCATCGTCATCGTCATCATCATCAATCACCATCACCATCATAATCATCATCTCATCGTACGGGGAGACATATTTTCAAACCGTAAAGTATTGACACGAAGCAAGATTGCTTAATTGACTAGGTTATAATTTCCATTCAGGAAAAGTTTAATCCTTGAAAACTGGAACATTCGGGAACTCACCTATTGGTCTCCATTACATTTATCAGCTAACTTAACTAATGTTGTCCATCGTTACCTACCCACGCATACCTCGAGGAAAAGATGTCGTTTAACACTGGGACAGGTGGCAACAGATTCTTCGAAGATCGAGATTGGAGTTGGTGTTCATGGGCATCAACTAAAGAATGACGTCATAGTCACGAAAGGTCATAAATAGTTTCTCAATGATTGGTGTAAACGGGAAATTCCCAACGCATCTGATTTACTCTGCAACCTTATAGAGCAGCGATGTCGAACGTTTGCGAAAGAGGGGAGATTGGGTTTATCTCCTTCCACTCTATGCGTACTTTGCCTCTCTTTAACCCCCAGCCGTGCATTGTGACGCATTGACGGGTTCACCTCATGTACGTTGCGTTTAATTTACAAAAACACTCTCACATTTTATGCACTAAACGATTGTTCATTTGCGATTATTTCAGTGCTGCTTACGTTTAACAAATCTATCAATATTTGCGACAAAGTCGTAGTGCGTGGCTTTAGAAGATACACTAAGTGATCGTCGCGTAACCTATTGTGATATAGATATACAGTTCAGTTTGGAGAAACCCTTCGCAAATATATGTAGATCTATACTCACTGTTATACACCTATTCTTGCACATTATTATTTCTCTATCTACTAGATTTTAATCGAAATATGCATTTTCAGAAATTACCTTATTGCTAATTTCCTTGAAGATGCAATGGGAATTGTGAATGCAGTAGGCTTTAACCGATAGTGGTTTGAAATTCCGTTCTCTTTGCAAGGGCAACAGATAAAGAAACGAGTAACATATTCCTATTTGAGGAAGGTACAATTATTGGAAAATGCAAACAAATAAGAAGGAATATCTAAAAAATCTGACGTGTTGCTCTCACATGTCCTTCTCTGGTCTTGTACTAACCATTCTTACAAACTCTTATTCCTATATCTTCTTCGTGTTATTTGAGATAAACATTTACAGAAATACTCTTATTCCTTATTTTCGTGTAGGTGCAAAGGGAATATTAGAATACAGTAGGCTCTGAGCGATAGTCAAATCTTTTTAAACTTTAAGCACCCGTTCTCTTTGCTCATATAAAAAAATGAACAACGATGTTGCATTTCACAAAAATGAAGTATTCCGAAACTTATACAAATAACAAGGAATATCTCCGAAATGGTTTACTCTACAAAAATTATTTAGACCTAATTGTGTTTTAGCAAGGTCTATATTTTTTGTAGACTAAGATTCGGTCTGTCTATTACGATTTACGAGTTATTCAAAATTCATCCAGAATAAACAGGACTATATAGGTTATAGCCAGAAAATTCAAAATATACGTTTCATTTGTCATAAAAATATCCCAAAATCGTTTTAGCCATTTTTAAGAGAACCATAATTTTCGAAAAATTTTCCATGTAAAGGGTAGTTTAGGGTAGGGCTATTTTCTTCAAAATCTTCGTGTCGCATCTTTGAAAGACATTAAGCTTAAATAGCAACTTTGGTTTTTGACCGACTTCTGTTTTTTTTTTTTTTTAAGTTATGTTGTCCACGGACTGACAGTCAGACAGACGGACCTTTTTTTATAAAAATGCTTTATTTGGATTTATGGGGTCTTAAAACATATATTTCCGGTGAAGTCTCGACATCAAATTTTTGGGTGGAATACAATACTTCCTTCTACTTACAAGTAGAGAAAGTAATAAAATGGTTCACTCAAAAGAAAAACGAATCATTACCTAAGGTTCTCCAAAGAGACTTGTTAGCAGTCTGCGCACAGAGAACACTAGTTGCCAGGCGTTCCTTTGGCGAAAGTATGAGCTAAATAAGTACCCTAAACTACCCCCTTCTTACATGGGCACCCTTTTGGCCTTGCCTTGCCTTGCATTGTAAATACATATCTTTTGCTGTTGCAGGGAGTGATAATTATTATTTGCTTCTATCGCAGCACACTTTGTATATCTATTTATGAGAAAGAGCGAAAAAGAAGGTGCAAAATCAGAAAAGCTGAGTTATATGCCTGCATTGCAGAGGAAGGAAATGCTGCACATCCGGGCAACAACGCTACCTTGCACAAAAATCGTCCATGCCGTGCATGCTATCGGAAGAGCCAGACATGGACGACGATTCAGCGATTTTGATGATATGAAGGAATGCTAAGGGTACGAGAGTATTTTCCTGGAATATGATCACTTCTTGTGACTTTACGACTGCAGCCAGTGAAAAAAGGGAAGTTTGGAGAGTTATGTATGTCCATCCGACGCTCAGAGAGATAAATGTGTTTATGCAAAAGAGAGAGAGAGACGGAAAAGGGGTAGCACAGTAGAATACGGCAACCGCGTGGCATTCATGGGAAACCAGCATTTAATTCTAAGCGCATTCCCAACCAGGGTACGTCCAACAATTAAAATATACTACCCAGTTTAGTTAGTGAATGGACCACCATCACATCTCCAACCAATGAAATCGCTTTGTCTTGATTCATGGGAGATAAATAGTTTTATTATATGAGGGAGAATTTAATCATAGTCTCTAAGGACTTCGCTTGAGTTTCCTTTTCACTGAGTCGACGTATATTATTGACTATAAACTGCTGTCCCCTCTTCGTCATGGGCAGAATAATTGGCTCAAACGAATCGCTCTACTGAAACGCGTTTTTGCCTCACTCCAACGGCCACCCCTCTCCTTTACTGGTATTCAGGTTCCCACACGTCTCATTCTGTGGCAAGTACGGTTTCGTCGGGATCTTTGTTTCATAAAGAGTGACAGAGAGAATGTTTAAACACAGCAGTTTCCTGTTTAATATAAGGAATTCAACTTGCAAAATATAAAGCGTTATAATATCAAACGCCATTATGATCACAAGCATAAAGTAAACTTTGATCGTACAATTTCATTAGGTACTTTCTGAATATTCGTACTTGTAAACATAAAGCATAATTATGTTAACTGCTTTATTTGTCGTGAAAGAGAAACAATTTAGTATATCAGTCATAAGGAAGGTTATTAAGTTGAAGATTACATAATTTGACTAACCACAGTAGGCGGCTACAATAATTATCGTATGCAAAATAAGTTGAATACAACAAAATACTAAACAACAGCGCAAACATTATCAGTACCACACAGAACCACACTGCGCTTGTTGTGTCAAAACAACCTTCGTCACTCGGCAAAAGAATGTGGGATGAGTAAGGCAAATTCAGTCACTACCTCTCCCTGTGAGTGTGCGTGCGTGCTTTCGTGCCTATGTGTGTGTGTGTTTGTGTGCGCGCGCGCGTGAACAGCGTAACTCATAACTGAAAAGTCGGTTAAAAACCAAAGTTGATATTTAAGTTTAAAATCTTTCATGGATACGCCACAACGATTATGAAGAAAATTTGTCCACTCTTAACTGCCCTTTCCATGGAAAATTTTTCGAAAATTTTTATTTTCTCAAAAGTGGCTCAAACGATTTTGACTAAAATGCCATATATTGAAGATATTTTATGACAAATGAAATGTGCATTTTGAACTTTCCAGGTATAACCCATATAGTCATGTTTACTCTTGATGACTTTCGCGTAACTGGTAAACCGTAAGAGCAGACCAAAGCCTACTATACAGCAAATGTAGATCCCATTAGAACACACAAGTTATGTCCAAATGCATTTTTTTGAGTGTGTTTTGAACCAATTCGATATTCCTTATTTTTCGTGTGAGTTTTGCAATACTTGAAACTTTTTTTGAAATGGAAGGTTTTATTTACTTTTTTATGTCTTGGCCGTGCAAAGAGAACGGAATTTCAAAGTCTTCATATAGCGACCAGCTATAAAAGTTTTGACTCGCTAAAAGGCTACTCTGTTCCCATACTCTCCTTGCACATACAAGAAAATTAGCAATTAGGTAATTTCTGCAAAAATTTATGTCAACTAACATGAAGAAGATAGAAGAATATGGGTTTGTAAGAATAGTTTATACAAGAGTAGACTCATGTGAGTGTTACACATAACATATAGGTATTTATTTAAGTTGGACCAGGAGTTTCCCACTTTACAAATCAGTCGGAATACTAGACATATCAAGTCTTCAGATTTATGCGGCCTTTATTGTCAGTTTAAATGAATGACTTGAGTTTATTAGCTCAGCAAGCCCATTGTCTCAAAGGGGAGACGCAGAAGTGAACCGCGGACCGCATGCGTTTCAGACTTCGTAAACAGATTGATGTACTGCGGGAACATAAAAGCGGAGACACTCTACGCTACAGAAACATCCAATTATTTGAATTGCCTATCAGTGCGAGTTTACGAGACGCACGCGAGTGAATGCAAATACTGGAATGGTACGATACAAGTCCCATTTCACTAAGGTGACTTGGAAACTGTGGACATTCACCCGTTTCACTAATCTTTCGCTAGTCCTCTGCCAGAGGTAGTGGCGATAAACTCGTTTCAAAGTACTGACGTCAAGAACATATGTTTGGCGCGGAAGGTCGAATAAATCTGAAGACCCCGTATAAGGTAACATAAAATACATTGGGTGGCACAAAACAAAATGACAAGTAAGTAAATAGAATATGACAAATTGACTGGAAAAGACTAAAAGAGATCAACCCCGGTGGAGTCTCTGTGTAAGCTAATGGCGGTGGTGACAGAAGTCCAAGCAGAAGTTTAACTGTACCAGCAGTTTGTTGTCAGGAAGCGACAGCAGGTCTTGAGGTAGATGCTCGTGGATTCTGGACACCAACCTTTCAGCACTCAATGCAATACGGAAACCCTTTAATTTGCCTACAAACCAGGAAGAAGCAGAAAAAACTCAAGGTCAAAGTGACCGATCCAATGGGAATCGAAGGCGGGACCTCCCGAATGCGATCCGTTGTGCTGAGCCACCTCGTCGGTTCGTTCAAAGTATATTGGACACTGAGGGTTGCACAATATACGGTGACGATGTATGCCTCGGAATGTAGGGATGCCTTCTTTACCGTACATGATGAACTACATTGAATTACGATAGTCTTTTATCCGCCCTTATCATAGTGATGGAGGTCAGCAGTCATTTATATCGTAATAAAGTCAAAACTGTCGTACAGGGCTGCTTTAGCGATAAAGGCAGATAAAGGCACAGCAAATGTGGACCTCATTGAGAATAAGACGCAAGTCCTAGCTTTGACTTTATTAACAGTATACATTGACTTAAGTGAATCAACATTATTTCTTGCATGTCTCGCTCCCACAGTCTCTCCCTGTTTACGACCTCTCCAACACTCACACTATCGCCACCCGTTTCCTTGTAACCATGTCTTTCTGCCCGCCCATCCGTGCAGTGTACATCTTAATATGGAACTCCAAAACTGATAATAAAATATTTTTCTGTGGTAATTATAAGAGTAAAGCAACTAAAAAGGTTTAACAGTATCCAAACTTGTCTCTCTTGTTACATCGCAATGTGATCGTAATTAAACTGCTTCTTGTAACCGGTTTGTATAGTTTCTACATTACATTGACGTTTTGAAAATAAAATATACATTTAAACTACACTGTTAAATAAAAACCAGTTTGGGTATTCTTGCGTGAGAACTTAACATAATGCAAATACACACATAGGCATAAAAGTAAAATGTTAACAAATATAATACTTTGGCTTTGGGGTAGCCCGTTTATGCTCCTTAACATCACTTAGCTATTTAAAATCGAAAATTACCAGAAAAAAATTGGTTAGTTTTATGCAAATGTAACATGACAAACAACGAACACATATTCTTGAATAGTTCCGTAGATAATCTGTCATTACTGGACGTCGAATTTATATAAAAGTGGATATTTAGTTTGTTTTTACTTGTCATAAAGATTTTAGGGGTGTAATTGCATGTAGTTACTTGTGGTGTTAACTCAGGGCAGGGTAATGAACAACACTATATCATACTTGTTTCATCTACATTTTTTTAAACTAACGTCCTCCAACATTGTGTCATATCGGACGAATGAATGAAATGAAATGGGTGAAATGACGCTCAAATGAGCCCGACATTCATCTTATTAGGATAAGGGAAAACCTTGGAAAAAAACCTTACCCGGATAACTTAACCTAAGCGAGATTCGAACTCGCGACCTCTTGAACATGATGCAGACACGCTAACCATCACGCTACCGGCGGGCGTTTCATCTACAGACAAATAACCTGAGTTAATAACAGCATTATGTTTTCAGGTTGGTTAGTAGCTCAAAGTACTCTTGGCATACACAAGCCATACGTGCAAGGCTAATGACCCCAAACTATCTGGGCAGGAGGTCAAATATGGACGGTGTGAACGCATGGAAACAAAGTGGATGGCCTGTATTTACAGGTTTTGTTCATTTTGTTGTATTTGAAATGTTCCACACATTAGAAATTTTACTCAGTGTTCTCTAAATATTTAACAAACTCGGAAACAACGAAGGGAACCACCTACCATGTACTTTTTCTAACATATTTATTTCAGGTATATGAATTAAAATATGACAAAGTTAAAGTAAACTTAAAAATGGAGACATTTGGGAAATGTTTCCCGAAGCGACCACATAAGTAAAAAAATATATTTTGTTGCTTAGTCTTAACTCAAAGGGTTAATATTTCTATTTTATAGAATATACGTATCTCTGCATCGTATGAAACATTTTTCTCATGTTCGATAAAGCATATAAGAACAAAACTTTAGCACTCAAGCTGCTTCCTCCTAAGCCTTCGAACAGGCTACACAGAGGCATCAAAGAGTTTAATCTTGTTTAATCAACAACCGAAGATGTAAAATGGACTTTTATCTAGAGTGTAACGATTGATAATATTATATATTGCGGTAATTAAAGATGAAATATAAAACATATGCAATAACAAAAGCATCAGTGCGAGAAGGAAATTACGCAGAGGGCATATTGTGAATAGACAACGAGAACGAAAAGAACATTTTCATAAGAATTGTCTTATTGTGCGTTGTATAATTATGTAATACTTTTGACAAAAATAAACATCAATCTGTACCACGCTTGGGATATAAGGAAGAGTCCTACGGCTTTCTGACTTTAGCTACGCCGAGGTGAATATGTATTTGAAAGACAACTACAAATTGCGTATCAACACCATTATAAACCTCGATACATAAATACCGTTTCAGCACTGTGCATTTGTTGCTGGTGCAGCCTAGGAAAAAAGTGGAACAACTTCTTTCTTCTTCTTTCCCTGATTACCCTCCCCTTATGTAGGACTTACACCCCGTAGGACTTACAAGCCAGTGCCTGGGGTCAGATGCCTATCGGGGAGCAGAGGGACCTCTGAGACGGAGTGAAGACCTGGAAGCGGGTAGTAAGCCAAGCACCAGGTATGATAGGGAGGAAGAGAATGGTATGAAATGCAGGTGAATTGGATGATTGGAAGGATGATAATGGCGGGAGAACCCGGAGAAAACTCGCCACTTCATCCACCACAAATACCATATGCAGGTGTAACCACTCAGTTACGGCGCTACCATTATACTTCCAGACTCGGGGAAGGATGAGGAATAATCCTGGCTGGAGAAAAATTCGTACCTTTTTTTTTTTTTTTTTTTTTTTTTTTTTTTTTTTTTTTTTTTTTTTTTTTTTAAGATTCTTTATTGTTATACATGTTCCATTACAATATGTAATACTACATGTTGGGTTTGCTTACAAAGTAAACTGATAATCATATATTAATTTAACATGAATAATTATATAGATTTATACAGTTCAATTATTTTTTGTCAGATCAATTGCATTGGCATACTGAACATATTCTTTAAAATAACCTTTAGCAATTTCGACTTTAGTTGGTGGCCATTTTCCTCTTCTTTGAATTATTTTCCTTCTGAATGTTCTTCTTTTTCCTTCTAGATTTCTGCAGTCATAAATTATATGGTCTGTTGTTTGCTCTCCTCCATTACATGAACAACTTGGGTCATCTGTGATGTGGAACCTATAGTAGTATGCTTTAAGTCTTCCGTGTCCTGTCAGTAGTGTTGTAAGGTTTGCCGTTAGATTTATCCTTAACTTCAGCCTGTCTGCTACAGTCGGAAAGTATTGCTTTGTTTCCTGACCTTTGGTTGTTTCTTGCCATTGACTTTCCCAATATCTTAGACTTTCTTGTCTTAGCGTTCTTCTAACAAAACTCTTTGGAAGTGTATTATAGCTGCATTCCTCTTCGTTTGTAATTGCTCTCTTTGCTAGTCGATCTGCAATTCGTACCCCCTTGCCGGGAATCGAACTCAGGACCCCTTGCACAGCAGGCAGGTGCTCTACCAACTGCGCTACGGGACCAGCTAAAGTTGAACAACTTCGGTCAAAAACTGTAATTTAGGACTTTTACTACAGTTTTAATAAATACTGTGGTATGTAGTAATTTTTACAAGTATAGCTGCAGGTTGCAGGAATAAAATAGTAGGGCATACCACTACCTAGTTGGAGGCGAGAGATCAACATTCTTCATTTGTTGATGTAGCGGCCCCAGAGAGAGAGAGAGATGTGTCAGGGCGAGGGATGCAACAAGCATCAGTATTTCATCAGTCCGTGATGTGATTTTCCGGCTCCCTGAAAGCTGTATTATCCCCTCCTGATTACTGGAGCGAGGATCTTGATTGAGCTTGACACTGATCGTAAAGGGAAATGCATCCATTTATTATAGAAGTCACTGGTTCCGGGCAAAGATTAAACAGTTTTCCCATTTATTCAAAAAATAAAGAAGAAAACAAAAAGGGAAAGGAAGCGGGAAATAGAGAGAACGAAACATATTCATTTTGCGAAGCCAACATACCGTCATTTATCATCATTACTATTTTTTCCTACACCGCAATGCATTGCCGACTCGGGAAGACATGCATTTGTACATGTTAGCGCATAATATGATTAAGGTGAGACCAACATAAGGCATTAGTATGACGTCAGCAGCTGTCGTATTGAGGTCGAGTCGGGTCGGGTCGGCTTCAAATACAATATCTCATCACAACTCAGTATATCCGTGAGTTTCCGCACTTGTATCAGCACAGTCACTCAAACACTATCGGTTCTTTGAGTTAGAAAAGGGAAAACTGAATATTTGAATATTGCATAAAAAACATTGCATCTGATGTGTTGCATTCTCATAACTTTCTCTACTCTTGCACTAACTATTCTTACAAACTCTTATTCCTCTTATCTTCTTCATGTTAGCCAAGGGAAATATCTGTAGTAATTATCTTATTGCTAATTTTCTTATAGGTGCAAGGGGAATGTTGTAGGCTTTGAGCAATACTCAAATCTTTTAA
This sequence comes from Tenodera sinensis, assembly GCA_030765045.1. NCBI lineage: Eukaryota > Metazoa > Arthropoda > Insecta > Mantodea > Mantidae > Tenodera > Tenodera sinensis. The sequence goes on along the minus strand of CM060963.1, from coordinate 117,086,896 downwards.
AGCTGGTCCCTATATGAAGTGTTTTAAATTCCGTTCTCTTTACACGGCCAAGAGATAAAAAATGAATAACGTTCTACCATTTCAGAGAAAAGTACTAAAAAACTCACACAAATAATAAGTATCTCCGAAATGATTCACTCCACATAAAGAGTGAATATTTATTTAGGAATTCCTTCAATGCTATAGGTTTTTCCATGCCTAACAAAATAATAATTGATGAATAATAACAACAATAGAAGATTAGTACATGGATGTTTATGATATCATCTGTGTCCATTGTTCCGTATCCTCGCTTCTGTTTGCTGCAGTACCTTCACCATTTATCCATTTATCCAGTTTCCATTTGGTCTTGGAACTTCTTATTTCTTACTTCTGATGTCCACCTTGCCATTTCCTTGGCAATCTTCATCTTCCATTCGGGTTACACGCCCAAACTATTTCAGTCTTTTTCCATTTATCACTTCGATTAATCATTGTCTATATCCGTTAAGCGTCTTCATTTTTTATTTTCGCTTTTCTCGACTTCCTAGCCGATCTTCTAAAGAGCTCTAGTTCAACAGTTCTCAATTTTCCTTCCTGTGTTCTGTTTACTGTCTAAGTTTCCGCTCCATAAAACATCACACCTTCAACTATTCAGCTATGAATTAATTTCTTTGTTTTAGTCAAAATATTTCTGTTCCATCATAATGAGTTTAATATTTATCACTTTTCAGTCGAGGTGCTCAATGGCCCCACAAGTTGTCATTGAGCCACAGGTTTAAAAAATCACCCCATCCTTATTTTCAGGCCGTTCTTATAAAATGTAATAATACAATGCCGGATAAGTTGCCTATCAGGTTACAAATAAGGGGTAGACTATATAGAAACTTCAGTGATACCTATTTGTAAAAATTACCAACCACTAGGAATTTATGGAATAGTTTTCTTTTTAGTCTAGATATAGTGCCCTAATTTTTTTGAATATATTAAAATTAAGTGCGGCTTTTATTGCAAAATAAAGAAAGGTATATTTTATACTTTTACTCAAGAAGTTATAGTCTTAAAAAAGAATAGCTATTCGCGATATTTCACCATAATTACACAAGATCCAGAAGCATTAACTTGCCAGAACTTCAGCCATCAACCTTAAAAATATGGCCATTAAAACCATGTAAATGTTAACGATTTAGAAGATGGTGGCCTTTTCGTCGCTTTTAAAAGGCACATAAAAACCGTGCCTAATAGGATATTAATGATCCGTTAACAGGAAATCACCTTCGGCGAATTATAGAGTTTCTCCTCCCTTTTTTTCAAGTGCTGTTAAAATAGAAGCAAATCATCATTCCTTCATGTTATCAGGTAAGTGAGCTTGTTTGAATCTCCTAATTTCTATGCCATAAACGAACTCCTGGTTCCACTTGGGTTGGCAAACGAAGGAGTATATTCGTGGCACCTGGTTATAATAATTTCACTTTCCATAAACTCTTCATACACGTGTCTCTTTGGAACCGAGCGAGATGGCTTCGTGGTAACCTGTGCGACTCATTCGGGGGGTTGTGGGTTCTATTCCTGTAGCCAAGCTTCCTGACCCATAGTTTTTAGAGGGTTTCTCCGGATCAGCAGGCGAATACTGGGAAAAATAATTACATCCCTCGAATTTCCTGTAGTTACATTTCACTTCATTAATAATTTCATTCATCCTTCAACTCGTTGGTTGTTTCAGGGTCGCAAGTGTCAGCGAAGGCGTTAGGTGCAGCTTGGCAGGGATGATATGCGCACAGGAACTCTTTCCGTCCCTCGATGTCGTGGAATCCGCGTGGAAAAGGGGGCCCATCGCGACCCCGACATTGATCTTTTGTAGGGGGAGGGATAGTAGCCAGATATTAACACCTGGCGCATGACCGTAGTGTTTCCTCTACCCAGAGAGAAGGCGACGAGGCGACCCTTGCAGCCCGGGCAGCAACTTCCAAGAGGACCAGGGAAGGGTTGCAGAGCTCAAGCAACTGCGCCATTTGCCCGCATTGGTCGGAACATACCGCGCTGCTAACTAGACCTGAAAGATGACAAGGGAAGGAAATGAGAAATAAAGGGAAAGTAATCTGTGGTCATGCAAGAAATAAGTAGATGGGCGAGTAAGCTTTTGTAAGAAAGTTTCTGGGACATCAAGTGGAGAAATACATGTAATGGTAACAGTTTTCTAACCAATCGTCCTTTTTCTTAGTGCCATTAGAGTACTCTGGAAGCCAGGAAGTAGCAACAAAAGCATGACTGGAAAGTAAACGTAGGTAATTATGGATGTTTTGAAGTGTCTAACTGTTAGTGGGGCTTTATTCGATTCAATTTTTCCTCTGCCATAGCTGGTCTATTGGTAAGAGGAAATATAATTCGTCTCCGTAAATCTGTTCGGCGATAAAGTCCTGGCCTAAACAAACTGTACCGTGTTTCAATGGAAAGCGCGAAAAAAGCATTGTACTCGTATTTCCAGTAACCCTCATGTCTCCCTCTTCAGGTTGAAAGGGACGGGACAGAAAACAAATATGGACGTGATAATCTTCACAGTTGTTAGTGCTACTAATTTATTCAAACAAAATTCAGCGTTTTGTTTTGATTAAAGCGTGACACTTTGTGGTTTCTACATGCTAACATTGGAAAAGGAAAGTTCTGGTGATGTCCCACTTCTGTGCAATATTACCACATGTTGCTCTTCGTTGTAGGTTTATGCACGAGGAGCGTGGGAAATGTAGGAAATTATGTCGAAGGTTTTTAAAGAAACATATGTCTTGCTGGTTGTTTACCTCCCAATTTCCTGTTTCAAATATCTTAGTTTACATAAAATTTTCAATTAAGTAACTGCCTTGGAAAGATAAACAATTACTGGTAAACAAAACCAATTTAGTAAGACATACTGTTTGGGAGGATCTCTAAGTTTCTTATCGTCTTACGGAATCTTGCGAGGGGTGAGGGATGATTACTAACCAATGACACTGCTTGACAGTTGCAATACGGGCCTGGAGACGAAGCACTGTAATGAGAACAAGGAAAGTTGGTGAGGTAGACACGCTTGACCTCGTAGAAAAGGCACATTTTAACTTTCTTTACATTTATCTCCAAGTTTTTAATGCCTAAAATGTATATATTGCCCGAGATAAGCAGCCTTGAGTTCAACGATTCTGTGTTGTAAGGACATCATTAACTTAGTCCTTAGAATCACAAAGATGTGTGATAATAAACATAATGCAATATTATGTTAAAAATACAAAAACATTTAATCCTTCTATAAATTACTGTCCCTAAATTTATACTGGAATTAAAATTCGCATTGAAGTAGCTTGCTTGCTTATTACGTTATAACATAGTTTGAATGAAAGGTTTTCTTGTGGTACGTATGCAATATGCCGTCTTTGTGGGGTGTAATTAAAATTTAATTTACATTTCTGTGAATGTGCAGTTTCTGAACTTTGTCGAACTCTGTTACCAGCTTGCCATAGACCAATAATCTATAGCTTCTGGTGTATAAGACATACTCTGAATCAAGCAACAGTTGAGTAGCGATTTAGTGAGTCGTCAGAAATAATCAGTACTTCCCTTTCATACATAACTATGTCCAGCCAGTAGTTTGAATACTGTTGTCATTGGAGAGGGGTAAAGAGAGGGAAAGAAGGGGGAGGTGCGAAGGCTTCTTTAAATAATCCTGATATTCTTGCATTGTATCAAATTGCTTTCTGAATATGGGATTAATGACAGCCTCCGTAGCGTAGTGATAGCGCGCTTGTCTCTGGCGCGGAGGGTCCGGTTTCGATCCCCGGTACCACTTAGGGGACTTTTTCCCCCGCTGGTAAGTCACGCACGGGGTGCACTCAGCCTCGTTATGTCCCGAAGGGGTCAATTGAGGAACTACTTGATAAAGAAGTAGCGACCCCAGATTGCGAAGGCCGCATAACTGGCCGGGTGGACTCGGAGTGCTGATCACCTCTCACCCTCCAGTGCTGCACTCCTTATGACACCTACAGTGGGCAGAGTTGGGGAACGCAGCGGTCGGGCGGTAAGCCTTGGCCCGTCAGGGCTGTTGCACTAAGGTTTTTTCTTTCTTTTTTTACATGGGATTAATATCTTAGGCCATCCTGCGTGCCTCAACTGTTGTAACCTTCGTTGTTAGGACAGCGAAAATCATTAAGGCTTGGGTAGAATTGTTTACAAAAGGACTTTTTCCTTGAAATAAAAAGTATGTCAATCCTGTATTGGAATGAAAGTTGTTCGGGGCTTGCTGGTGGTTCGTTTCCTATCATGTTGAAGTGCTCTTACAAAACATTCAATGGTTTTGTTTGCTAGCATGGGAATATTAAACATCGTACCTTGCTTCTTAATTTTCGGTGACTTCTGCGATAGTCAAAATCAATTATATAAAACACATAGGGAACCCTCATAATCGTGTATAAACTAGGGGGGAGGGGTGTACGAGGTATTTATGGGTGATTTATTGACGGCGTGGTCTGATAGAAGCTGTTAGCACTTGGTAGTAAATTGTGAAGGGGTAAAGTGGTTGTTAAGTATTATCACTACACGCTACTAAAAGCTTTACACTTTGAAGTAGTACGTTGCATTGTAATAATTGAGGAATAAGTAACCTACCAGTGTCGCTGTGTAAGCTAGTGTGATATTTAGATAATAGGCGTGCATAGGGCGAGGTAGGGCGGTATTAATTAATTGGAAATTTTGGACACCATATATTAGATACGGCAATATCGCATAAGTCTTTAAGTGTCGAAATGATATGAATTACGCTGCTTCTTCATTCAACTTGCTCTGCTCATGTAGCCTTTTATTTTAGTGCTTACACATTTGTATTTGTGGATGTTTAAACCTACTCCACAAGCGTAAAAATAAAACACAAACAATAATCGTCAATACTCGTGCTGGCTAATTTTCTTTAAGGGGAGTTAGGGGTGAGTTTAGGAAATTCTACAATTTGTATGCTAGCAGTACCAAATTTTAACCTCGTTAATATAGAGTTTAGATATGCAGATGTACAAAATTTTAATTATGTAAGTTAAGTAGTTTTTTAATTAAAAACTTTTAATTGATTATAAAGATACTCTGATTAAAAATGCTCCTTGCTTAACAATTTTTTAATGTTTGGCATGAAACTTGGAGATCTGATGCTTCATGCACCTAAAAGTCATAATTGCTCTGGGTTTTGATTTTACACCAGTACTTTAGTATCTGAAGTTTTCTAAATATGTGTATTTACAGATTTCAAGTTTTCTTAACTTCCCATCGGCATTTGAATGTGAATATATTCAATATTACTTGGCTGATATCAAAACTCAGAGCAATTTTGGAGTTTTATATGAATAAGAACACATCCTGAAATTTTCAAAAGAATCCCTTAAGAACTTTGCCGTAAGGAGTTTTTTAGTTGCGTGAAAATGCTGAGAAAAAAGAAACTGAGAAAAAGAGCCTTAAACTTTCAAAACGTTCTAACCTCATCAGAGGTGTGTTCCAGCATCGGTTTCACTTCCTGATCTCTTATCCTCTCCTGTGCTGACAATGCCTGCAATTAATGGGCTCTCCTTGGGTATGTTTGTTTCCTGGCACTGCATTTTCTACTCTGAATACATCTTCTAGCATTGCGCTTCTGATAAATGCATATTGCTCCAACTGGAATGTTTTCATTCCTAAGATTATTCAACACGTGAATTGACTTCACACACCCCATATTAAACTCCATTATAATTTTCAGTGCTGCAAGTTCAAGTTTATTCTTAGACACACACCTATTTTGGACAGATAGCTCCATACAACATTGTGAAGAGATTCATTCGAGTTATGTGTGGTATCCTTGACATAGCGTTCTAGTAGCTGATCAGAAAAGTCGCTGATTCGGAGGTTGAATTTTAGTTACCACTTCTGGGGACAACAGGAAATTTTCTTGTGATTTTGTGGATGCAGATTGAGGATAATTTACACGATTGAGTTTCTGATCCGTCGATATGCAGTCTCGGTGGGTGCGTATGTCTAACCACCAGTCATTTGATCAGTATGCACCACTATTTAAAAATGGCCACCAGACCTTCAAAAATGGCGCTGGCATGAAAGTCACTGCACTTTTTAATAGACAAAACATTGAACAATTTTTCAACATAAAAATCTAAAAATCAACTTTTTTTACCAAATAGGCCAAATCTCACCCCTAAGTCCCCTTAAATGGTGACAATTTGATAAAAATGCGAGTACTTTGTGCTGAGTTATTTCATATACTTATTGCGAAAGATGTGTGGCAGACGACTTATTGTAAAGCAATATAAACAAAGTAAATAAAGTGTTTTACATAACTGTACTGTATGCATAGTAAAGTGACGCCAGATGATTCGAGAAATGCCAGCGTCCGGCTTGTTAGAAGAAGTTCGAGAAAGGTCTGACTACGTTATCTCAGGTATTAAAACTTGTGGAGCGCGTGAACGCAGACAGTTTTTGAGTCAGCCATGGAGTCAGTAAGTGTGAGACAGTTGTGAAAAACGTCGCGTCGAAGTGAAGAAGTTTTAACGAAAGTTGAGTGATTTGTAACATCGGAGTTAGTGTTTGAGAGTAAGAGAAAGTGAAGGACAGTGAAAAGAGTGAGCCAAGGCTACCAGAAGAAAACAGTTGTGAGGTGTAATATCTTGAAAGACTGTAGACTCTGTTAACGTTAGTAGAAGAGAGCTGTATTTTTGTGCAAAAGTCTAGAAGAAAAATAAAGTGAGAAAAAAGGACTGGACTGGAGTTCCGTCGTTTTGTTACAGTAATATCACGAACACATTGAGATTCATACATCTACAAAAATATCAAATTTGGAAGTGATTTAACGAATTAAACAAACGCTAAAAAGGTTATTCAAAAGTTAAAAGCAAAACATAAAATAAATAAAAATAAAGCTTCTAAAATGAACAAAAATACAACATACTTTAACTAAAGGAAAACTTAAATTGAGAATAATTTGTATAATGGACATGTCTAATTTTAAAAGCTACAGTATTGAAAACAGAAAATAAGCTTACAACCATAGGAAACAGTAGGACCAGCCGCATCACCGCGATCATCGAAGGGTTATAAAATAAGCGCTGGAAATGATAATAAAGGATAAATTCGTTGTGATAAATATAAATTGATAGGCAGTCATGCTCAAATGAAATTGTCCTTTTTCTTGAGTATTATTTGAAGGTGTCTTAGTAGGCAAAAGTGAAATAGTAACAATAATGGAACATATAAACAACTAGCCACGTGAACTCACTTCACCTTGCCGCCTCAAAGAAACTCTCCAACATCATATTAAATGTTCTCTAAGATCTTGGCTACTTGGAAACTTCGCTGACAAATTGCAATTTTCGTTTTAAGTTCTATCCGGAAACCTCGCCGTAAATTATCATTATCTCTTGACATTCGGCGTTTGAAGACTTTAATCACTTCTTCTTTATCGTTTGAAAGAGAACGAGATTTAGCGATGCGCCCTTCCACTCTGCAGGACCCACGTGATATATTTGCACAGATAGGTAACATATCTATGTTGACGTCTTCCTGATAACGGCGACTGTGCCTGCAAAATTCATAGTTAAGCATTAAATTGTCAATTAGCTGCCATAATGGCGGTTAAATGTATAAAAAGGATAGAAAAATAGCTTATCGCATTTTTACAATAGCGCAATATCACTGGGGTATAAATGGGTAGGCCTATCCCTAGGAATAGGAGAGATACGGAGGGAGTTTAGCGCTTATTATGCCCAGGTCCCCAAGGGGGTATCCCCAGGATGTATGATGAGGTGAGAGGACACACTGGGCAGCCAGATCAAGACTAGCGGCACAGTCGTCCCTAAGGTAGTTTGACGACACCTCGAGGTCTTGAGGTTTTTCGGGGGCACCTTAGGGGGCGGAGTCCAACGCCCCTGTATGCTACCCCCTACCCGGATTCTACGGGGGAAAGAGTTCCTGAGTGCATATCATCCCTGCCAAGCTGCAGCTAACACCTTCACTGACGATCCTGGAACAACCAACAGGATGAACTATGAATGAAATGATTAATGAAATGAAAAGACAGGAAATTCGGGGGATGTAATTATCTTCCCAGCAGGCATAACGCTGCCTGCCAATTTAAAGATCACCAAGGTTTGCTGAATATTTTCAAGAAGATGGCAACAGTTAATGTGCAGATGTTAGAGGTGTAATCACAGCTACTTCTGTTAGTAATTCAGGACAATGCATTTAACAACATTACATTATACTTAATTTGTAGACTAAACAGTTTAGTTATTAAGATTAGTGTACATACAGGTTCATTGGTAGGTCCAAATAGCGTGGCACACACAAGCCATACGTGTTTATTTTCCTCGAGAGTGGTAGACAGGTTGTTGGGACGGGGACCACCCTTTACCTGGAACATTTTTCGAAAATTTTGATTTTCTCATAAAAGGCTCAAACGCTTTTGATTAAACTGCCATATGTTTGAGTAATTTTTCTGGCAAATGAAATGCTTGATTTGAATTTTCTGGTTGCAGCCCATGTTTACTCTTGATGAATTTTGCATAACTCTTAACTACGATAAGAGATAAACCAAATTTATGTCATTGCATTTTTTATGGAGTAAACCATTCCGGGGATATTTCTTGTTATTTGTGTGAGTTCGGCAATGTTTATAATTTCTCAAATGGAGGATACTTATTTACTTTTTATGTCTTATCCATGCAAAGAGAATGGAATTTCACAACTTCATATAGCGCCAAGCTTTAAAAGATTTGACTCGCTGAAAACCTACTGTATTCCCGTACTCCCCTTTCACATACAAGTAAATAAACTATGAGATAATTTCTGGAAATTTTTAGCTCAACTAAAATGGAAAAGATACAGGAAAAATAGCTAGTACAAGAGTATAGAAAGTCATGTGAGTGCAACATGTCACTTTTTATTAACTTCAAAAGGAGTACATTGGTATAATATGTGGAAGTGCCTGTTTCACTTAAAATTTTGATTTTATTTATTTATGCCGGATTTAAGAGAGCTGTACTCTTTCTTTGGGAAAAATATTTGCGTACTCTTTTAAACATCTTGCAACCCGTTGTTATTTTGCAGCTAAAGCAGACGAAGAAAGATTGCCGAACTAGAATATATTCCGTGTGAATTTTAAATATCGTTTCGTCACAGTCAAGTCATTCTGTGTTAGTATATTATCCACAATATCTGATCTCCCTGGAGTTCTCCTTTTATGTTTTCGTAATTGTATTTCTTGCTTTTGGCTGGAAGGCAAGTGCAGACTGCTTGCGTATTAATCGAATCCACCCACCTCTAGGCGAACTGCCGAAGTGTGGAAACTGTGCCAAACGAGAAGATAAACTACGTGTAGTTTTGTTGCTCGAGTTTGAAAAACGACGTTGAACCTTGCCGTTTGACCCCTACTTGTAACGGTCGAATAATCAGTTATTGTTTTGCCCCTTGAGCTTCAGCAGTTGCATTTACGTGACCCTCATCCTCGCTGATGTAGCCTTAGTTATTCGATTAAAGTATAAAATGTTGGAAACGTGTATCACATATAAACAGATACCAGATATCACACAGTTTTTCTCTATAAATAATATATCCAATGCAATATATGCATTATTATATTTCTTTTACCAGTGAAAAACGTATATTATTCCGATTGTGGTGGGCCACATAACATTTCCAAATATGCTAGAAATTTTTGAAAGATAATTTCCCTTCGATATTGTGTACATTTTTCATTATACTGAGGGTTCTACGACTATTATGAGAAGTTTTTATATTGCTTTATCCTCGAGAATTCCATAATGTAGCACTGTAATGGGCTTTATTGTGTCCACAACTTCATAATGGCACTACTATCCACCAATTAAACGTCGGTCTGGGTGGCTCAGTTGTTAGACGCCAGCCTACTGATGTTCAAGATCGCGGGTTCAAATCCGGCCCAAACCGATAGTTTTTAAGTGTGCTTAAAAACACAGCTCCATGTCAGTAGATTTACTGCCATGTAAAAACTCCTGCAGGACAAAATTCCGGCATACCGGCAACGCTGGTGTGATCCTGGCAATTAACCAAATTATTTACTTTATTTAATTTAATTTCCACCAATCAAAGATCACGAGTTCATAATGACACTGCTAATCCTCCGATCAAAGAAGGACAAGTTCATGATGACACTGCTAATCCACCGATCAAAGAAGGACAAGTTCATGATGACACTGCTAATCGACCAATGAAAGGTACACCTGTTCATCGCGACACTGCTAGCCACCAATCCAAAGATCCGCATGTAGCGACCAACACCGGTGTCTGCGCACATCCCCACACAGCTGAAAGCGTATACGGATTAGCGGTACTCCGGTTATTTAATAATTGGTGTTAATACTATAAATAACATTGTAATAAATTCAATTTGTCTTCATGTTTTCAAAAGTCTACTTTATTAAATGTTATAGATTAGGGTTTAAGGGATATTAAAGGTTATAGAATATATTATCTGCATCATTGAATCAAGACCAACATAAAAGTTTAAGGCGCTACTATCGATTCTCGATATACAATCGAGTCGAGTAACAAATAGTTAAAAATGTCGGACACCAGTGATGATAACATGCAGCGTAGAATATTAAAAGCATTTTATAAATGTTTTAAACTTAGACACATAGTCGATTATAAATAGTCGTATGAAAGTTGAGTATAAGGTGCTCGTATGAATATTATGAACTAACTCTCTACCGCTCGTTTCATAAAATATGCCCGCATCTTAATTGTTGTCATTATGCTCTCGTTGCTTAATATACAAAATCAGGATCATAAGGAGTACTGTTGCATAGATCAAAAGTGTTTCAGTATTCAAACATTTTTCATGTTGCACGTAATTGAAAACTTTCAAAACATGTGAATAACTTTTCGCCTAACAGATTGTTTAATTTATAGCTGATGTGCTATTTCAGATATAATTACCTGTGGGACTATGTAAGAAAATGCCCATTCCGGAGGACAAACTAGAAAAAGGGCTGAATGTTGATTTGGGAACAACCAAAATAACACGCAATTTCTTTGTGGCAAACGCATGAAAATACATTATCCCAAAACATAAAAGGTGTGCAAGGATATGAGCGCTGATCGGTGGTTGATATGGGCAAACTTGTATACTGCTTGAGGCAAGGTAGAGAAATTTCATGAGAAAATGCAAATATAGTCCAAGTCGCGGATCTTAATTAGTAGTTAGTTCATTGACCAACAAAATACATACCTGCAGTTGTCGCAAGGAAGACATACAAATAGAATGGAACAGAAAAACTGTAGGCTTGAGGAGCAAAGATATGACCAAAAGATTTTACCTGCTTGGGCATATTAGTAAACACTGGAATCAGTTGACGAGCATCAGTACAACGAACATTTGAATGCTGAGAAATCTTGGATTGGAGGAACAAATCCTGGACAACCTTATGAATCACCATAATTTACCTTCTGTGAGTAGAATTGGAAACGTTAATATTGTGAATACACATTTGTTTTTAAATACGAGGATGGATTAGAAAGTAAGATGCGATGTACGCCACTGTTACAGAGTGTGCAGTGAATCACTGTGTGGGTCACGTTGAACGAGTTGACCAGAGCACGACAACTCCAGGCAGAATAAACTTTAGGGACATAAAAGTGAATTTTATGATTAATGGTCGCCGTAACAGATTACGTTGTCCTTTACAGGTCAGTTTCTCTTCGTAGACAAGTGGGACAAGAAAGCCTTAATTACTGTGGGAATATTATTATATTGCAAGAACGCCATGTCTTCCCCGTTCCATGACTTTTAAATCTTCTGATCGAGACCATTTATCACAGAAATAATGAAGCTGCTGATGTTGCTGCAATAAACTGTGGAGGACAATTCCAAAATGCGTTCTTTCTTTTCAAATAAGTAACATGCTAAATAACATCACCATTGATGGAGAAAGGGACTTGCAGGGAAAAATAGCCTTATACTTACCGACACCCAGGCTGCACTTTAAGCTCTCAGTTCCCATCACTTTAAGTCCAAACTGCTATAGTGTGGAAATGTTATCACCATACTAGTAACAATGTACAGTTATGGTGGGTACCCGGTCATACGGGTATTGCACAGAAAGGAGCATCTCTCCCCTTTACAGGGTCAGAACCTTTCTGTGGAGTAAGTACCATAAAGCCAAAAACACAGTAAAAAATTGGGTTTGTAATGAAACCCAAAACAAATGGGAAATAATGCCCATAAACAAATTTTAAAGACACGTAATTAATAAGCCTGAGGACAAACTAAGTAACCCGAATATTGTGCTAACCAAGTCACAACTTAGAAGAGTTAGAAGTTATATAACTGGACATAAAGCATCTAAGGACAATGGGACTATACTAAATGGAACCCATTTGTCGCTTGTGTTTAAAAGCTAATTAAACACCGAAACAGCTCTTATTAAAATGCGAAGCTACAGAATAGAGAAGATTCCAGTGAGCCACTACAAAATTAGGGAAAGGTTCTAATCGAACAAGACATACTACAACAGAGTTGTCAAGGCTGAAATAAACATACTTCCCTCTCTAACAAGAAATGTGTCGAAGATCAAAGTTAGCAAATAGTCTATAAACAACGTACCACTGAAGATGCGACCCCTTCTTTCAAAAGATCTAGGGATAATATTATCTCATGTTTGTCGAATAATTTAACTACGTCATTGAAGACCAAATAAACAATATAGGTATCAAACCTATGTCCAAGATATCTCCTATCAGAGCAGGATCATCTCTTGCTAGATTCTCACATATCCTAAGTTTCCGAAGACTAATCTATATTTCTCATAAAGATATCCAGAAAGCTCCAGATACTTTAGAAATTCATTACGAAGGGACAATATCCTGGTGTATGTGTCCTCAGATTCACCTACATGCCTTTTATGTAAATCAAAAGGACACCAAGTAAAACAATGCCCAAACTCAGTGGTAGGAACCCACACCGATCAAAACCCTAACACTAAATTCGACCCCTCTTCGTTCCATGAGTTCACCAGTGGGGGAAGAAAACAAGAAACTCTGCCCCCTGAAAATATCAACTTCGTTTCCTCTTCAACACCAGTTTAGTAATACTGCATCAAATAACGACCGTAAAACAACGCAAGAAAAATCCAGTGTTGTCATCTGAAAATCCCATGGCTAGTACGTCCTTGTCCAACCAGACACCAACAGACTTGAAACCACAAGGATACAAAAGACCAATGTGGTCTACCAGTAGGGACATAACGCCCATAAATGACGAATAACACTGCACATATCCTGAAAATAACCCTCGTGAAAAGCTATAAAAACCAAACATTGTGTCAAGAAACGAAAAACAGACGATCAAAACACTGAATTGAGTGTCAAGCTAACGCTAACATATAAAAAGTAATAAAAACGATCCGAATGCCTTTCCCCTAAGCTACTTATAGGTTTTCAGTTTATTTGAAAACACTGTGGATGTGAATGGCATAAGTAAAATTGCTCTCAGCTGTATCGACGACCTACAAGGTTTAGCTCAGGCACTGCGAACGTTACACCTATGGATTGTAAGCGGTTTATTGAATAACCTTTTGATAATGAGCGTATTACCAAACTATTTGATTTTAACAAAGTAAAACAAAAGGTAGCAACATAGAAAATAAAACTAAGATGTTAAATAAAGAACATCGACTGCACTCGAAAGTTTCTGGGATTTTCCACTAAGAATCGCCACAATATGGTTTTAATGCGTTTTTTTGAATAACCTTTTGACGATGAGCGTGTTACCAAGCCATTTATTGACTTTAAACAAAGTAAAACAAATGATACCAACATAGAAAATAAAACTAAGATGTTAAACAAAGAGCATCGACTGCACTCAAAAGTTTCTGGGATTCTCCACTAGGAACCGCCACACACTCCCTCCGCAGTGACAGCGTCCATGTATTTTAGAGGGAAATCTATCAACAGTGAAAAGTACAACGGATTCGCAAGCATTTAACACTTCAACTGATTGCCTCAAGTTAATTCAGTTCCTCAAAACTATCAATGTATATAACAATACATAATGTTGTGTTTTTTATAGTTCCAATGTTAAATGTTTAATAATACATGTTATATTCTAATCCGAATGTTAAAGGTACAAAAATTGTAAAGTCCCAATGCGACTTAGTTAAAGTGACTATAGAAAAGGCCACACTTAAAAAAGGTACTGTAACTATGTATTTAGGTATAGATCCCTAGATTATAAAACAGGAAGCACACAGAAAGTCCTTTTAGGTTGAGATACTAAAGCGGAACCTGTCATAGTCAACATTCTGAGATGTATCAATACTGTTATTCCGTGCGTTCGTACGCACCAAACGCCTCATTAATCTCTAGTATTATACATATACGAGATAATAGCACATCATATACTGCTGAAATCATTAAAACCAGCCACTTAGACACATAGTGTGTTCCTAAAAAACTGGGGTTCCTCTCAAAATATGTGGTTTGTTTTTACTTTCTCTACTACATATAGTAGGTAGGGGAGGTATTGTGTTCAACCCAAAAATTGGATGTCAAGATTTCACCGAAAATATATTTTCAGGCCACCTTGATCCATTGCATTTTTAGAAAAAGGTGTCTCTCACTCTCTCTCTCTCTCTCTCTCTCTCTGTGTGTGTGTGTGTGTGTGTGTGTGTGTGTGTGTGTGTGTGTGTGTGTGTGTGTGTGTGTGTGTGTGTCTGCACAACTCAAAAACGAAATTCCTCCAACTAAACTACCCATTATATGGAAAATGATTCGAAAGTTTTGATTTTCTCAAAAATAACCAACGATTTTGATTGAAATACCATATGTTTTAGATATTTTTTAGCAAATTAAATGTATATTTTGAATTTTCTGGCTATAGCCCATGTAGTATTATTTACTCTTGATAACTTTTAGATCTTGTTAAAACTCACAATTGAGCCCAAATGCATTTTTTTTGTGGAGTGAACCATTTCGGAGATATTCCTTGCAATTTGTGTAAGTTTTGCAATACTTAGGTAAGCTTTTCTCAAATGGAAGGTCGTTATTTACGTCTTGATCTGTTGGCGTACAAAGATAACGGTATGTCAAAGCCTTCTTAACAACCAGCTTTAAAAGGTTTGACTATCGCACTATCGCTCAGTCTACTGTATTTCCATATTCCCCTTGCACCTACAAGAAATGTAGCAATAAGATAATTTCTGCATATGTTTATGTCGACTAATTATGTAGAAGATAGGGGAATAAGTGTTTGTAAAAATAGTTTGTGCAAGAACAGAGAAGGTCATGTGAGTGCAACACATCAGATATTTTTAATAGCTTACACAGGACGAGGAGGTAGTTGTTCAGTAAGTAAGAATCATTTAACTTAGCCAAGGTTGGTATCAAAAAGAGCTCACCTTGATGTAAAGAAACACTAGCCAAAGCTACATCGATAACATCAGTACGCAGAACACGAGGCGACACGGCACCGATAAAATCGTTTGCACATTTTTCATTCGGAAGCGGAACACCGATATCTGTGGTAGCAATTCCACATAATGCACGCTATGCTTCAATTAGAAAATTACATTCACACGACTTTCTCTACCCTTGCAAAGGCTTATTCCTCTATATAATTCATGTTAATCGAGATAAACATTAGTACAATTAATAGTTTTATTACATATTTTATTTTGGAAGGTGATCATAATCAGGCCAAATTCCTGTTTATGAAAAGTATAAATATTTGAAAATTCAAACCACAACGACATATGTCTCGGAATTGGTTAACTCTACAAAAAGTTTCATTTACCTCAACTTCTGTGCTTTTAAGACGATCTAAGATTTGTGTATCTCTTATGATTTACCAGTTAATTTAAACGTCATTCAGAAAAGTATTTCAGAGGCGATTCTAAAAATAATTCCAAGATTTTCATTTCTTTCATGAACATATCAATTTCGATAAAATCGTTAGAGCTATTTTTGAGGGGAAAAAATCTAATTTTTCCTGTAAACAGTAGTCTGGGGTTTGGGATTTTTTTTTTTTTGAAATATTCCATTTTGAAACATTAGAAAGCTTAAATAACAATTTTGGCATTTAATATACTTTTCTTTTGAGTTATGCTCTTTTCTCTCTGTTTGTCAGTTTCTCTCTCTCTCTGTCTCTCCATCACACACACACAAACACACACACACACGCGCGCGCGCATCTTTTTTTAAAATGTTTTTTCTGGACTTGGGGAATCTCAAAACATGTATTTTCGGTGAAAATTGTGTATGGAACGTGGAAGAAAAGTAAAAAGACTTGTGCATGAATCCTGATAGATTAAGGAACACATTGAAGTTGTTTGTCTTTATTCACGTTTTAGTTTTCAGAAACGTGAAATAAAGGCTCTTAAATTGCACATTTTGATTATTCAAACCAGGGCACTCAAAATAGGTCAGTACGTGGCAGGAAATCCAGGGAGTATCAAATCTGTATTGATCCGATCATTTATCAGTATCCGTTGCGCAAGGAAAGGAAGATAATCAGTAGGTCTTTTTTACGCGTTTGAGAAACCCTGCTATCGATATGTCAATGTCGGACCAATATCGTCAATACTGTATCGGATAGTGCAAGTGGCCTCTTAGGCTGCTCGTTCCGTATCATTAACGGAATATTTTAAGCGTTTTAAGTTCCAAAAGAGCGGCTTGGACTAAAGTGACATTATTTCCCCCATGTTAACTTTTAGAACTGATACGCTCGGCACGATTCTCTTCTTGACTCCAAAGAAATAACTCGTTATGCTCTTCTGCTTATGTAAATATTATTATACTCAGAGAATAATGATAATGATAATGATAATGATGGTGATGGTGATAATGATAATGATAATGATAATGATAATGATGGTGATGGTGATGGTGATGGTGATGGTGATGGTGATGGTGATGGGTGATGGGTGATAGGTGATGGGTGATGATGGGTGTAGCTCCTCCATCTCTTCTGTTTGTGTAAATATTATTATACTCAGATAATAATAATAATAATAATAATAATAATAATAATAATAATAATAATAATAATAATAATAATAATAATAATAATAATAATAATAATAATAATAATAATAATAATAATAATGATAATGATAATGATAATGATGGTGATGGTGATGGTGATGGTGATGATGGGTGATGATGGGTGATGGGTGATGGGTGATGATGGGTGTAGCTCCTCCATCTCTTCTGTTTGTGTAAATATTATTATACTCAGAGAATAATAATAATAATAATAATAATAATAATAATAATAATAATAATAATAATAATAATGATAATGATAATGATAATGATAATGATAATGATAATGATAATGATAGTGATGGTGATGGTGATGGTGATGGTGATGGTGATGGTGATGGTGATGGTGATGGTGATGGTGATGGTGATGGTGATGGTGATGGTGATGGTGATGGTGATGGTGATGGTGATGGTGATGGTGATGGTGATGGTGATGGTGATGGTGATGGTGATGGTGATGGTGATGGTGATGGGTGATGGGTGATGGGTGATGGGTGATGGGTGATGGGTGATGGGTGATGGGTGATGGGTGATGGGTGATGGGTGATGGGTGATGGGTGATGATGGGTGATGGGTGATGATGGGTGTAGCTCCTCCATTGGCTCCTCAGGAATCTAACGAGGCTGAGTGCACCCCGTGTCAGACCTCCCAGCAGGGGAAAAATCTCCATGCCGGTACCGGTAATCGAACCCGGGTCCTCCACGCTAGAGGCAGACGTGCTACCATTGTGCTAGGGAGGCAGTGTTTAATTTCTTGTTCAAAGCAAAAGCGAAGAAAAAATATCCCCAATACGCAATTATAATGTAGTAGTGCCAATTGTTAGTAGATACGCCTTTCCCAATAGTGTTCAAGGGCCCTTCAACAATTTGGTCATTATGACCCGTTTCCTAATAGAGAGGTTAAATTTTACCACTCTGTTCCAATGTTGTGGGAGATCCTTTTTTTTTTAATTTATCGTTTAAGTTCATACAAAATGTTAGATTTATTTTAAAAATATATCGGAATATAGTCCTTGTGCTTAAAATGATAAATATAAATATTTTTCTTTCCCTGATTACCTTTCCCTTTTGTAGGACTTACACCCCTAGGACTTTAGGGTCAGACGCCTGTCGGGGAGCAGACGAACCTATGGACCGGAAAGACCGTAGACCTGAAAGCGGGTGGTCAAACAAGCACCAGATATGAGAGTGGGGAAGAGGATGATATGAAATGTAGACGAAATAGATGATTGGAAGGCTGATAGAGTAATTGGTGGAATGACTGGTGGGGGAAACCGGAGAACTCAGAGAAAACCCGTCCTGAAGCCGGTTCGTCCACCACAAATACCACATGTGGGTCCCTGGGATCGAACCCGGGCCGCCTAGGTCGTAGGCGGATAACATACCATAAACATAAGCAAATAATATCAAGTTAAAAAAAATAACTTTTTTTGGGGGGTGGGCAGTTACCTCCACTTAGTTTCAAGTTAATTAACCGGGACTAAAGTCAATAATCAAAATAAGTCATATGTGTTTGTTGTGTTGAAAGTGTTAGCGTATGAATTCTAGTATAATTCCTTATCTCTGCTTCGTGGTTAAGAAGGTTACTGACATTAGACAAAGGCCTTCGTTTTGACAAACATTTGATACAGCAGAGTTTGGTTACTGCATTAGTCACAGATTTTGCTTGTGGCTGATTATTTATGTAACGAGGTAAACGAACCAACAGAGAACCACAAACAACAAAAAAACAGCTATAGTTTAGCAACGTTATGCTGCAAGTGTGTCATAAGTGCTGCAGCATTAGCACTGGTTGCTGTTTTTATGTGAGTTTTGCATGACCAGCAACTAGGAATCCATTATAAACTGAATCACGCCAAGGACGGGCTGGTTCAGAGCTAAGTTATAGTTTTAATTCTTCCAATTCGATAACTGTCCCTCTTCGTCTTTTGTGCTCCGCATTTTGGCTTTTTATTTCTTACCTTTACTATGAGTAGTAATATTGAACCTCTTGTCAAGTTTGTTAAGTATTTAGCAGTTAAAGACCAAATTCCAGATAGTGTGTATTTGCTGTTCCATTATAAATACAAAGCACTATTAAGGTACCTTAGAGAACTGTTTCAGTATACCTTCATCTCAAACGCCTCGGCTCAGGTATGGGACTAGTACAAAATGCAGATTGTTACATGGAAGTAACTGAGCCACATTTTATGTAGATGCTGAGAACATCTGCCGGTGGAGATGACTTACTTGTACACAAAACGAAACTGCTTGGGGCCATCTCTCTGTTTCTTATCGTCTAATTCGGTCTCGTAATGGGTGAACATAACCACTGACCAATGAACTGCTGACAGTTTACAATATGGAGCTAGAGGCGTGGCGCTGTAATAAGGACAAGGACACGTGGGGACGGGTAGACACACCTGGCTTCATAGAAAAGCCACCTTTTAGTTTTCCTTAGATTTATCTCAAAATAATTAATGTCTATTTTGGAAACGTTGCAAATATTGCTTGAAATAAGCAGTATTATTGGGTTAAACGCTTCTGCACTATAAGAAAAGCTTTAACTTGTCTTTAGAATCACAAAAATATGTAAGGATTTACAATAAACATAATGAAATATTATATTGAAGAATATATAAACGTTTAATCCTTCTACAAATTATCCCTATATTTATACTGGAATTAAAATTAGTATCGAAATAGCTCTAAACATGATTATTACATTTTATTATGATATAGTTTCTGCTTTTAAATGAAAGGTTTTCTTCTAATACATATGGAATAAACCATATTGTGGTATTAAAATTTAATTACATTTCTATGAATTTACACAGCTTCTGAAGTTTGTCGGACTCTGTTACCATTTTGCTGTAGACCACGTGTAGTTTCTGATGTGTACAGCATGCTGTGAAACAAGCAACAGTTGAGTAACGATTTGGTGAGCTGTCAGAAATAATCAATATTTCCCTTTCATGCTGACGTGTATTCGTTATGAATATGTCCAGGGAGTATTTGAATACTGTTGCCATTGGAGAGGGGTAAAAAGAGAGAAGTTCTCCACTTCAGTGACTTAGTTGTTCTTTTCTCTTCGTCTAATAGTTTTCCCACAGATATACTACATAATTTACTAGGTGATGTTTTCTGCATATATAATTGCACCACGAAATGAACAACGCTAGTCAGTATGGACCATCCGGTTTCCTTCTAAGCGTTCATACCTTCAATGCCTGATTTGCTGTCAGATAATCTGGACTCATTAGCCTTGCAGAAAACTCGCTCTGCTTTCCCCACTCACATGTTCCACCGCGTCAAACCTCCTGCATATGACCGTCAGAGTCTACACGGCTGTGGCCAATCACAGGCCTGCAGTTGCCCAGTCAGAAGTAGCTTCGTCTCGCTTAGTAATTAGTAGATTAACCCTCGGAAATTGATAGTTTATTACAAGCTTAAAACTTAGGTCACTATAAACACAATGGTCGTGCAACCATGTTCGAAAAAAGAGCATACTTTTAGCTTCAGCCGTTCGGTATTTATAGACAATTATATTTTACGTATATTTTGTCAGAACTGGAGCAGACCTTGAGCTGTTAACAGAGGTGTGAATAATGTTTGTGAATAAGTGTACCATTATGCCTCCCCCTTTCTCCTAATACATCCCTAATTACTCTTACCAGGGACAGGACAAGTACAAGAGTTAACTGTTGCATCTTGTGGAATAATTCAATCCATTTACTGCCGTTTATTAGTTGAACTAATTCACCAAATTTTAGTTAAGTTTTGGTCTACAGTTCCACTTAATAGCTCTGTAAAACATCCAGGAAACGATATCCTTGTGCTACGCGCATGCTACTATATCTGTCTCTTTCACATACAACAGGGGAAAACAGGTATGACTGCTGTGACGTCAGCTCACTCAGTTCACATGCTCCCACCGAAAGCCAGTTGAACGTGTGACGTCACAGCGGGGAAGAGGAAATAGCGTGCGGGACATTGTAATTTTAATGCTATTTCAATTACGGAATAGTCACAGCTTATAAATAATTACATTTCTGCTTTATGCCATTCAATTCTAGTTTATGTGAACAGTCATGTTATAACGCAAATAGAAGAGAAATCATATAACTATTTTGCCTGAGCTAGAGAAGAGCTATGCAGTTTTGACTTAGAAAGGTTCATAACTAGGGCCCGGATTCTTAGTTTTTTAACTATTTTATTCCTTGATAGTTAACTGCAGTGGTTTAATTTAATTATCTGTTTCATGATCATCGAAGCCATATGCTTGAATCTTATAAAACCTAAAAATGGCTAAATGAGACTTTAAAAACTAAAAGAGGCTAAATGTCCTATTTATTTTAAAATGAAAAAAAAAAGTATTTTAAAATGGGAAAATGAAATGTTTATGAAATTATGAATGGACTTTGACTGTTACATCTTTGCTACGTCTTTTCACTTATGTATGCTTAGAGGACTCAAGACAACAATGCAAGAGGCAACTGACTTGTATTTAGCTGTGTGGGACCAAAGTCTGTATTGTTGCAAGCAAGGAATGCGGGGATTGTTGACGAGGGGAGAGGGGTCATTAGGAGAACCCGCCATAAACTCAAACCAATCCGTTTAAAAATAGTATCCGTTCTGTTCAGTCGACTATCGTGTATTGTTAATGCATACAATTACTACATCGTTGGGAGTCAATTTTCCTTAGATTAGGCAGGTAATTTAAGGAGCCAGTGTCTGCCTAAAGTCAGCTCATCTCGAAGGGGGTTGATTCGTCAATGGATAGCTAACGATCCGAACTTCACCACAGATGGCAAAGTAATATTTTGCCAAATCTGCCAAAAGCGAAAGAAACCAAACCCAGAGACACAAAAGCTTGAACAAACATGAACACCTTCTATGTATACTGCACAGATAAAGTCGCATTAAGCGGCTAGGTGCTGTGCAGATAAACACACCGTACAGGAGAACCTGTACGACCTGTTCTCGAATGCCGAAATGCAGGTAAGGATTAAACACCTGTTATGTACATAGCGTATAAACTATAATTTTAAGTACTTTCCAGGTGCCCTCTGGCCAAAAATTGCATTTTGAGCAGCACAAAGGATCTATAGGACATATCAGCAACATTGCTATAAAAACAGGACAATTAATAATAAAATTAATAAACAATAATAATATAAAAACTATTTCAGGAGGTTAAAGAACTAAAAGAAACTTTTTTAAGACACAAAAATAACTAAAACGTCAATTTTAAGAACCTAAAAATCCGGGCCCTATTCATAACAGAAAAGAATTGTTCGCACACACACACATGGAACCAAACATACATAATATCCGTGCAACAAGGGCATGCAACCTCATAAATCTGGTTTGAAGGACATTCTTATAAAAATCACCTAAGTCTTCCTTGTGTTTATATTTGTCCTTCAGCAAATCGTCGCACTGTAAATTTATCAATTCAATTTGCTACCTGCTAGAAACATTGTTAACATCCAAGTCGCAAGGATCTGAAACGTAGTTGACAATGTTTCTATATCTTGAAGCCTGGTCTCAAACTGGTGTGAAACATGGGGAACTGAACACAAACACAAAACCACTACACAACGTCAACAAAAACACAGAATAAAAACAAAATTCGCACTAACGCCGTTAAGATCCCTCACACAACTAATAAAAACCCTAAGACTAGGCTGAAGAAGTTCTCCCTAAACAGCCCGGGCATGTTGTAAACATACCAAAATAACATTTTTCATATTCATTCAGTTTCGCGCAAGTAGCGCCGCTGATCTAGGCAGTGTAGCAATACACCGTTCTCGCCTCACGTCACACGAACGTACAAGCTGGCTCTTCGTTTAAATACGTCATACGGCCCGAAGTTGTCTTCCCCTGACATACAAGAACACGATATAGAAACGCTGTTGTGCGCTCCTATTGGCTACCGTCATATGCAGGCGATTTGACGCACATAGTAGGGGAAAATAAACACTTAGGGTTTGTGTGTGACACGCGTACTTTCAGTTACTAAAAACCCAAAACCTAAAACATACCTCTTAAAACTATAATTATTGATAAAAAAATAAACTAAATATTGAGCAATGTCCTTCATCACCCTGCCCTGAAATACCTGCAGTTATTCCCCCAACATTGCAGCAGTAAGCATAAATGTAATTTGTATTTGTATTTGTTTCACGTTGTGTTGGTATTGGCTGCAAGACACCTCTTTTACAAGCAAAATGGTGCAGCGGTTCATTTTATTCTTGTATGAGAAACGGCACAGCATAGCCTTTTCATGTTTTTTGCCAGGCAACGTTTTGTGTTAATAAGTTACAAGCTGAAAAACCCGGCGTTGCCCTGGTTTAACGATTTATCCCTGCAACTTGTATACTTGTCCGATACCTGTGTGTTTCTTTGTAGACAGCAAAATAAATAAATAAAGACTCGAAAGTCACTACAAAAACACACTGTTAATAAAATACAAATACTACAGGAAGCAAAGTGAGTAGAGAAAGCCGTGTGACTGTAATATGTTGGATTTCTATTTTAATCATATAAAAATTGTATGAATTGTTTGTAGAAGAGGGAATAGAGAACGAAATATTATTGTTTCACAAAAGAAAAGTGAGTAGAGAAAATAGTGTGCATGTAATACGTTGCATTTCTTTTTCAAACATACAGCAAGTTGTATTAATGTTCGTAGAAGAGGGAGTACAGAAGGAATGTGTTAAGTAAAAGAAAAGTGCATAGAGAAAACTATGAGAATGTAATACGTTGTTTAGGGAATTGTGTGTGTGCGTGCGTGCGTGTGTGTGTGTGTGTGTGTGTGTGTGTGTGTGTGTGTGTGTGTGTGTGTGTGTGTGTGTGTGTGTGTGTAAAAGGCTCTTAACCGGACAGAAAATATCGACATACACTCTCTAAAATTACACGTATAAATTATTGCTTAATTTAGTTTATGTAATTTACTTATATTTTTAATGGCAGGATCATGCACACAATAATTAGATAAATTAAACACTACATAGAAGAATGAATGGAATGAAATTAATCAGTGATAATTTAACTTAGCCCGGATTGAAACTATAACATATATTCTATTAAGCCAATTATTAGGTGCAGAACAAAGTCACCGCAGCCTGTGTTAGCTGCTATAGGGTTAATATATTCAGGTATGGAATGCCTGGAAAATTATATTTCTTGTGCAATAACGAGTGTTATTTTAAACGCTTTTCGCGTCAGAAATACACAACTGAAATTCCAGTGCTTCTTAATAAAGACATGGATCTTCTAACTGGGTCTATATGAGTACTATCTATGTCTATTTCATACCGTGAATTTAGAGCAAGTACCTAAGCTATTTACGGCTTACACCAGTCATGTTAGTTAGCATTCTATCCTTCTTTCTGATCATTAGAATACATAGATCAATTGTCAATATAATGTGGCGTTGGCACGGAACGTCTGCACAACGTAAACGCCGAGCTTCCGTGTAGGAAGCATTCCCGATGTTTTGTATTCTGTGGGCTGACGCCACGTTGTAGCCAGTTTTTAAATCCGGTTATGAAGTTTGTGTGTAAAAGCATAAAAAAAAGTGTATTTATGTGAATTTGTGTGATTGAGGTCGTACTGAAGTAGCCATTTTGTGGAGATTAATAAATAAAGAATAACTGAAAGATAATCGGAGAGTAATTCTCTCACAGTAACAAAATATTTGTAATTAAGGTGTTACTTGTTTTTGCATTAAGCAATCATTATTTTACAGTGTGCAATAACATTGTGTATTACTTATATAAATTTCTGTTGAGTCTACTTTTTGAAATCGTTAATTTCGTTGTTATCTGGCTGACTATGGAAGGATATACACGGCAGTTCCCTTATTTTACATACCTTTTTGTGGACTAATTAATTTTTCTGCTCCATGGCAAGATCAAAGAAAATTAAAACCTGCTTCACAAATACGTTCTAATACTCCCATTGTGTTCTTATTGTAGAATATAGGACTCTTAAATCCTTTTAATTGTTTACTAATTTATGAATTGAAATTAATTGTGAAGCGCTGTTGATTTGTTCCAATAAAGTAGTGCAAAAGGGTGAATGAAATTGTAGATTGGAGGAATATCTGTGAGGCTAAGAAATGGAGAAAAAAATAGGTAGAGAAACGAATGTAGTAAAATACATGGATATCATAATTGTTTAACGAGGCCTTCGCCTACTTTGAAACGATTTTTAATTTCAGTATACATAGGGAGAATTTGTAGAAGGAATAAATGCCTTTATATCTTCCAATGTAATATTACAGTATGTTTACTGTAAAGCTTTACATATTTTTGCGATTATAAGGACAGATTTAGTTTTTCTGATGACAAGAATCATTTAACACATTTGGAACCTTTTCCGTAACAGACATTAAGAATTTGGAGATAAATCTAAAGAAAATTAAAACACGGGTTAACTAGGAGTTCAGGTGTACCCACCCCACCCCCACGATTCCTTGTTCTCATTACAGAGTCACGCCTCTACCCCACATTGCAACGTCATTGGTCACTAATTACACCTCATACCTTGCGAGACTCCGTAAGACGATAAGAAACTGAAAGGTGATCCCAAATTCGTTTTCTCTACATTTCAGTTTGTAATTATTGGGAAAGAACAAATTATATTTTAACACAGGTGTTATTTGTGAAGTATTGACTCTTGTAATTTGCATATTCCATTATTAAATTCTATCTGATCCATATTGGTGTACATGTAATTTATTTTCTCTAAATTCATTTTATCAGAAGATGTTTATTGTCGGCGCAAGCTTGTGGCTCAGACGCTGGCTGGCTGGCTGGCTGGCTGGCTGGCTGACTGGCTGGCTGACTGGCTGGCTGGCTGGCTGACTGGATGGATGGCTGGATGGCTGGCTGGCTGGCTGGCTGGCTGACTGGATGGATGGATGGCTGGCTGGATGGCTGGCTGGCTGGCTGGCTGGCTGGCTGACTGGATGGCTGGCTGGCTGGCTGGCTGGCTGGCTGGCTGACTGGATGGCTGGCTGGCTGGCTGGCTGGCTGGCTGGTTGACTGGCTGGCTGGCTGGCTGGCTGGCTGGCTGGCTGGCTGGCTAGGAGCGACTCAAGGCGGATATGAGTAGGTGTTCTGTTGCCGAAACACTCCTCGTGCAGAGTTTGCGCTGCAGATTTGCATGTAAACGATCGACCACGTTGAGATACGCAAGATTTCAGTAGGTAGGGACGCGACGGTATCAGCGTTTTCAATTCCAAGCAGGCATAACGAAAGAGATCCAAGTTTGTTGGATCGCCAGAGATGGGCTGGGGAGGGAGGCAGTGCCTTTGTTCCTGCATATGGAGTTTTCCCCTGCTCTTCTTGTTTATGGTACATACGTGTGGGGAGCAGAGTGTAATGCCATCCACGTGGACACACGTTAATGTATTGGCACTTTCTCTACTACGTATTGTTAGTAAGGGAAGTATTACATTTTTTTGTGGAGTGAACCACTTCTCATGTCGCATTAACTTATTGTAACAGATCTTCGGAGATACTCCCTGTTATTTGTGAAACGAAATCAAAATCATAGTGCGTCTAAACAAGCCTTCAAATACCTTTCAAACTTTATTTAGTATACTCTTCTTTATATTTTATACTAGCGACAAATTAATGCATACTACCATAATTTACTACGTTAATAGTTACTTCGAGAAGAAGTTTGAGGAATTGTGAACTAACAGACGAGATAGAGTCGTGTGCTTTAGGGTTTACTGGAATAAATGTTTTGATTGACCAAAAGCTCAAACATTCACAATGGATAAATACAAAATTCCATAGTGTATCTTATTCTTCTGCTTCTTCTTTTTCTTCATCTGATCATCCTTCTTCATCTTTTTGCTCTCCATCTTCTTGCTCTCCTCCATCTTGTTGTTCTTCTCTTCCTCCAACTTCTTCTACTGCTCCTTTTTCTTCTTCCTAATCAAAGGTTATGAAACTATCAGTTCTAGATCAGAACTGATCCTTCCATCTTCTCTCTCTGTCTTTCTCTCTGCATTGCTCCCTTCTGGCATTTGCGGTTGAATACTTCGCTTTTTTATAACTAAACTCCATTTAATCTTGCATATTTTGTTTGTGAAAATCATTTTCGAATTTATTTTATGTCGCTCGAACTCGCTAGTCATAGCGCGAATTCTAAAAGATACAAACCACAATATGATAAAATTACATTGTAAAGATATCATAGCAATATCATAATAGTAAATTGTTGTAATTGCGGAGAGATCTGAATAGTAAATAAAACATCAGAAAGCCAGACTAGTCTTATGGTTGGCTGCAATAGCCTGTTTTCTAACCTCTGAATTATTCATATTTTAACGATGCCTGGAATATAAAATGTGCTTTCAGAAAGTAACTTTAAATATATACCAAACAAATAGTTTCGCTGTCGTAATTACATTGAATACGAACATTCCTCTCTCTTTGTCATCTCACTGTCTTTCACTCCTTTTCCTCCCTTCTCATTTTCCCCTTTCTTCCTCTCCCCTATCTATCCTTCCTTCCTTCTTCTCTTTTTCATGTTTCACTTTCTGCCACATTTGACCTCACCATATTCGTTTCTTTTGTTTGTAAAACTTACACGTGACGTTTTAATAATCTGCAATAAAACTGCTTTTCCTGGGTTAGTGATATTCATTAAAATATGAACGAAGAGAGCTGCTATTTAATTATCTGGTATGTTTAGCTGCTACCTCGTTTAGATATAGATGACTTTGCTTTCGCTGATTAATTATCATTGATAAGACCTGAACTAAAATGGGTTAAGAAGAGGTGCATTAAAATATGCATGGCATTCAGTACATACCCTCATTTACATTTTATATTTTCTACACACTAATCTTATTACTTTCTCTACTACGTATAGTAAGTAGGGGAAGTATTGTTTTCGATCCAAAATTTCGATGTCGAGATTTCACCAGAAATATGTTGTGAGGCTCCTGAATAAAAAAATCAGTTTGAAAAAGGTCTGTGTGCGTGCGTGTATGTGTGAACAGCATAACTCAAAAAATGAAAATTCATGAAGAACTCAAGTTTAAATTTTTCAAGGATGCGGCATTAAGATTTTGAAGAAAATTCTTTCACCCTAAAGTACCCTTTAAATGGAAATGTTTCGAAAGTTTTAATTTTCTCACAAATAGCTGTAACAATTTTGATTAAATTATTATTGGTGCGAGATATCAAATTCCAGGCTATACCGGGTGGAAGGTATTACTTCCGTCATACATCAACCAGGTTTTTTTCGGAGAAATGGTTCTTTATTGACAGTAATTGTACTGGGCATATTTATTATACACTCCTCGTATAGAATTCCTGATTAACCTATGGCCGAAGCAGTACCTTCCACCCGGTATAGTCTTTAGAGGGGGGGGGGGTCGAGGGGATTGTGTAAAAGACTATTCTATAAGATTTTGTCATCAGTGCAACTGTGTGGTTTTGTATTCAATAAAAGCTAACAAAGTTATCTCCAAACTTAGTTATATAATTATCGTTATCGTTTGAATAAGAAGATGGATATTTCGTTGAATGGGAATGGAATCTCGTACAACGACCGAGAGTGTCAGTTCAGCTGCTAATAAATTCTAAACGCGAGGGTTAATAATTTTTGGCGGTCATTGTCACCAGTGGACGCTAAACAAGAAATATTACTGTGGATTCACCTGCTGGAATGTCGCTGCTTCAGCTCCTCTCGGCCACTGAACTTCACGCCCAGCAACTGGACATACAGGTTTTCGCACTCGTCGTCAATAGCAAACCAGATTCACTTCGAGGACACAACTAACTTGTTGGATCATCTGCTTTATTTCGTTCGAGACTCAACTCCCAGCCCTGTGGCACATTCGAAATACTTTCTCAGAAACTATATTGGAGAACCCAGAGGAATTAAATATTGAATTTTAAACTCAGGAATAATTATGAGAGGTAGAACTGGAACTTAAAAATTCAATGCCACAACTGGGATTTGAACCACAGACGTTCCGCTGTTGTGGCATTGAATTTTTAAGTTCCAGTTCTGCCTCTCAAACTTTGCCCACACACGGCTTGTGTGTTTAAAAACACCAACAGGAAGTTTGTTGGCATAAATAAATAATAATTACCATCAGGAATAAATTTGAACTGAAAAATTGCACCTATTTTATGCACTTCACAAGAATAGTGTTCGAAAATTAGGACACCTTATAAGACGTCTTAGAATTTGGTCCTTTAATCCTCTAATGCACAGTGTTGCTTTTGGCAACAAAGATGTTTAGAGAACATTTTAGAATATTGTCACAGTGTTTTGTGCTATATTCATATTTTATTCGCGTTACACAATTAAATAAAGGCATTGATTGCTAGTTATAGCATAAATATATAAATTTATTTTTAGTATTATTGTAGTTTTATTTCTTTTTCTTTTTCAAAAATCAAAACCCATGCAGTTGTAGTCTAGTGTAATTTTGTCGTCATCCACGCATACCATCTCACTGATTATTTTACGTGGGCCCTCCCCATCCTTCACCAGACACACTTCATTGCTATCGTTCGGATTAAACCCACAAAGTTCTCCTCTGAATGCATTTCGTCTGCCCTAACACTTATGCTTATTCGAATTACTTCGTTTAAGATGCCTGTGATAGGGACTTCCAAACTGGTTCATTAACTAGAACAAGAGTGGCATATAGAGCAAGACAATTCATGCAATAGAGCGTTAATACCAAAATCCTAAAAGAAATTAGCAATAGCCATGTGTAGCACGAATTCATGGTTGTAGTAAGTCATAAGAAAATATTACTTTCGTAACTACTACGCCTTGACAAGTGACATAACTCGGCAACAGTTTCGTACAAACTGAACAGTTTTTATATTCTCGTATCATTTACATAGTCAAACTTTTAAAGTAGTGAACGATATGTGGTATAGGGTATGTGTTCACTGCTCTAGGTTAGATCTTACCAAGGTTTGGAACGGATGACGTATGCATGTTGGCCTTGCGGGTACTTCAGACAGGGAGGAAGACCAATCCTTACCCATCTTAGAGAAGGAATATGAGGAGTCTGTGTAAATAGTGATTGCGTGAAATTAATACCTTCAGCACGAGGAGTCTCTCCACAATGTTGGATGTGTGGTTATCTCTGCCTTCTCATACCAACTTGCGAATGTGTAATTATTAAAAATAGTAATAGGATATAAGCTTATTAGAAAAGGATTCTGGGGATACTTCAACAACTCAAGAAAAGGTGCCTGGAAAAAGAAAAGGTTCGTTTGACAAGATTGATTACAGAATATGTTGGAATGTGGTATCTATTTATGAAGGATAATGTTTTTCGGAAGTTATATCGAAAACTAATTGAGAACAGGCATCGAAAATGTGGAGAAGCAAGGTATGTTTAGTTATTAAAAATTTGTCTTTTCTACTCGCCGTTCAGCATGCAATTAATACAATTTTTCTATAGGTTTGAAATATAAATGCAACGTATTACATTTAGACGGTTTTCTCTACCTCATTTCTTTTACATAGCACATTCATATGTCCTTCCCTGCTCCCTCTTCTACAAACGATCCATGCCATTTGTTATGTTTGAAATAGAAGTACAACATTCACACTGTTTTCTATACTCACTTTTCTTTTATGAAACACAATCACACTTACTTATCTACTCTCTGTTCTACAAAAATTCATAGTTTTCTATATCATTGAAGTAGGAATGTGAGGTACTACATTCACACGGCTTTCTCTACTCGCCGTTCTTCCTCTAATAGTTGTGATTAACAGTGCGTTTGCATAATGTCTTCCCGAAGTTGTTATTTATTTTGTTTGTTTTTTTGTTCTTTATGGTATCCTAAGAGTCTTAACTCTTCGTTTAAGTGTATTAAATACTTTTTAGGCAGGAATAAACCGTTAAACTATGGACAACGATGGGTATTTCAGCTAGTGGAAATATAAAGACATATTTTGAAGAGACATGGATAGAGAGGGAGGATTTGTACGTTTTCGCAAGAGTATAGAAACGTGATTTACTCGAGCGTGACCACTAATGAACCTTTTGAGGAAGGTTGAAGCATTGAATTACAAATTGATAAATAAAATCATTAAGATACTGAGGAATTCAGACGATGCATTTCTGAACTTTGGAAAGTCTTACAGCAGGTACGCTATCTTGCTGAAACTTGCACCAGTAATTATGTTCTTTTTTTTTTTTTTTTTTTTTCATTTTTCAAAATTCAAGTTTGTATGTTTATTTAAATATTAAGTCATTATAGCGAAACTTCAGTGTGAAAATAAACACTCCACATAATGCATTTTTAAAAATACGCACATCATAAATTTAGGTTTTACAGTAAATTTACATCATTACAGGTTTTTCATATTAACTCCTAATTATTCATGAAAATAATTACTTTTTGTATTCTTCAAGCTTCTTATTTTTTAACAAATTTATGAGTTATTTCTCAAAATTGAAGTATTATTTAAAATAAACGTGTGTCTGAGGTGCGTCATTTTCGTTAATGCACTTTTGAGAGGTAGCACAAAAGCTTCAAACGAAGTAGTAAAACATAGCAACCTGTGGAGCATTCTGAGTATAGAAGAATTTTGCAGAGAGGTTTTTGAGAAAACAGGGTTTACATGTAAATATTAATAAGAATGCACTTATAGCTTCAGTTAGTTGATAGTTTAAAAGCACAAGTGGAAAAAATGCGACAGGTTTTCTCAAAGTTTTGAATTCATATTATATTATGAAAAAAAGATTTGCTCTGATTTTTCACGATTTTTGGCCAAATTTCTCAGAAACACCGTAAAAAAGAATCATTTCGGAAGAAAGGATTACAGAAGAAGTTATATAGAATGTGGAAAGTGCTGCGGTGAAATAAGGGAATAGTTAATCAGACTGATAAAGAAGGAATTTTTCAAGAGATCTACATTAAATAAGCGTCCAGATATACTCGTATGTTACAAAAATTGATGACGTGATTTAGTATTAAACCATTCACTATCCTGAGAATGAAAGCTAAATTTAATGTACTGTAATATCCCTCGTGGGCACTTAGAAAACATTTTCGCTGTTTTCACACGTTTCGATTCTAGTTCATTTTCTGTGGATTGCTTGCACCCTCACGTGACTAGCTTAAATAAGTGCTTTCAACAGTGTATTCAACATGTGCTTTCCATGTTTTCAGGAATGCTACGATTCCGTGCTCTAAATATAATTTGGACCTGGCAAACGAAAACTGTGTTTCTGCATACCGACCTAAGCCTAATGGGAGAAAATCATATTTCTATGACTTCCATAGCTATGTCTATCTTGTTAATGTTCTTATTTTACACGTTTTTAATAGGTACATTTTGGAGTTTTTACCCAAAATAAAACAAACATACAATGGTAAATAAACAGAGCAGTCATATTTCATGCTCCTTATTTGCATCTGACTTCCCCCTAGTCCCAATTTTCTTATATATTTTAAACTCTCGCGTTTACCATACTATCTCCTCGAGAAAAAATATTTGATGGAGTCACAACGATTATTCTGAGCTTGATGTGAAGGTAACGAAGTAATCGATCGTCTTGACGTGACGTATCTCCATTTATGTACTGCATCATTCTTGCATTATTACCTTATGCATTGGGCACTGCAATTTTACGTCTGGTACGTTTTAAGCGGGTCCCTGCACCTGTTTTTCCACTGGGCGACAACTTTTTGTTAGTCTGCCATGTGCTGCTGGAGTGTATTTCCGTAGCGCACCTTCCAGATTCTCTGCAACTGCTTGTCAGACTTGCAGACGTCCTGGCGAACAATAAACTAGCGATCGAAAAAATTTTTTGAAGTTTTTAGCAACGGTAAACATGAACATGAGGATTTAAAACTCGTTGTTTTAATACATCCAAATGTTATACTCGTTCGATCTTTTTAGAAATTTATTTTAATTCTGACATGCCCCGTGTTTGATATTTTATGAGTCCATGTCAAATCGAACGATTTTTAACAATAATTTACCTCGGTATATTATAATTATTTGTAACTTTTCCAAATGTTTTCTTATGGCAAAAAATAAATGTTAATGTTTTAAAATATTATTTTACAACAGTATTGTGTAAGTTATTCAGTGTCGAATTTCCCAAAACAGCGTCATCCCCGACATCTTTAAATATGCACAGTTTCTTGCTCTTTTACGTTAGAGACGTCTTTAATATCTCATTTCAAAGTTCCTTCTATGCACAAACATCTAACTTTGAACCATACCAAATTTAATAACATAATTATTATAACCCTAGATATTAAATGTATATCTGATAACAGCAATTTAAAAATCTGGAAAAAAATCACTGTTATCCCTTAACATGTGTCATAATAATATGCCAAATATCACGGTGGCATTATTTCTGGTTAAGTTGTAGGTAATTAAATAGCTTACCTATCCATGTGGCACAGTGAACTCGACTGGGCATGGGTGTGGATGCACCGTGTCGCGTCAAGCTGGCCTTGAACTAGTGTAGTCTTGTCAATCGAAGCGAGGGTGATCAGCTGCGTTACAGTGTTTGCTCCGGATATCGCACCCAACACAGTTTAAACGGAAACAATTTTCCCCTCGCTTTGAAATGAACATTCTTTAACCAGAGCTTTGGATTCTGAAAATGGGATGAAACAGTGTAGCTTTAGTCTACCTTTTATTGGTTAGCGGTTTTCCTATCTGGGTTCCAAAATGTGGCTCTGTTGTTTGTTATCATTAACAGTAAAAAGAGTCGTGTAATATTTTGTAATATTACTCTGCGCCCAAGTAAAAATTTACGAGGTGTAGTTATGGGATCTTGGCCCACCTAAAGGCTGACTTTCGTTGCTAGGTGTTTAGTAGAACCTGCTATTCCATCACAAGGTCCCTTGCCGCGAGAAGTAGCAAAGAAATACCATTCTGTGCTAATTCCAACATCCTCCCCGTGAAAACACGTGTTCACAAAAGTTTTCCTGTTCTTCCACTGAGCACTAGCACCATCGGAATAGTATTTTTTTTTTTTTTTCGAAACATCTTACTTCATTCTTCAGGAAACTTACTAAATGACATTGGAACGGATGAACTGCATTTGTATCATGTTTTAAAAGTTACAGATATTGCAACATAATTTATATGTTTTAAATTATTGTTTTCTTTAAAATAAATCACAAAGGGATGAATTGTTGCTTGGTTATTGTTCCAGTGTACTCTCTGAATGGAATCTTGTAGGACGAAGGCATAGTTTTCAGAAAAATCACAAATAACAATACATTCTTCGACTTTCTAATTTTATTTTATTTGAGTCAAAAATGCGGATTGTTGTTGAGCTATGAAACTGTCAGTTAAAAGACCTCATAATTTTATGGACAATTTTTCCAGAAACCCTTTAACAGATGATTGTATTATTTCAACAAGCAAGGCAGGATATTATCTCTTATTATTATTATTATTATTATTATTATTATTATTATTATTATTATTATTATTATTATTATTATTATTATTATTATTATTATTATTATTATTATTATTATTATTATTATTATTATTATTATTATTATTATTATTATTATTATTATTATTATTATTATTATTATTATTATTATTATTATTATTATTATTATTATTATTATTATTATTATTATTATTATTATTATTATTATTATTATTATTATTATTATTATTATTATTATTATTATTATTATTATTATTATTATTATTATTATTATTATTATTATTATTATTATTATTATTATTATTATTATTATTATTATTATTATTATTATTATTATTATTATTATTATTATTATTATTATTATTATTATTATTATTATTATTATTATTATTATTATTATTATTATTATTATTATTATTCATTCACTCGATATGGCTTTAGCTCCTCCTCCTCCTCATCATCATCATAATCATCATCTTTCATATCATTACCAATAAGTAAGTGCTATCACTACATACCCTACAACAAGCAGTGAACTTAACTGTACTTTGTCCCTTACACAACTCGCAGTAATGTTAGAAATTATATATATATATATATATTTTTTTTTTTTTTTTTTTTTTTTTTTTTTTTTTTGCGCTAAAGGTACCATGGTGATGCTTCCTTGGTTTACCTTTAGGGGTACTGGACAAAAATAAAGGCTGCATTGTAGACAATGCGTACTTTCTGCTGAACTAGGACCTGTTTCAAGCAATGCCCACAACATTACTTTCCTAGTTTTTGTGGTATAGTTTAACAAGATATCTTGGGAATTAATATGACATCCCATTTTGGATTTTAAAAGAGAAAAATTTAAAATCATAAAGGAAAAGTGCGTTGTTACAACAGCAATTTTCTATACCTGGATTCAAATAATGATTAAATGTCACTCAGACTTAAAAGTGCCTCTTTAATTTTTATTGCGCATAGTATAACATGCTTTCAGATACAAAAGGATTATTAATTTATAATTTAAATACAGTTTTATTTTAATATTCACTTAAATTAAAAGGCAATCTTCATATGCTTCATTGTTCAGGATCCGCGCCGTGACCATGTGTTTAGACCATTTGCCTCTCACCAAGCCATTTCAAATTTGATTTTCTTTATTTGTTTTGCTTCTATATTGTTGCATTTTAATGTATGCTGGCAAACGAATAAGTACGATTAACATTCTTCTTCGAGACGTTGAGCATTTGAGATTAATTACTGTTCATCTAGAAACCTTGTCCTTTATAGGGTCGTGCTATTAAGATAATTACATTTTGTTCAAGAACAAACATTTGACAATTATGTTGCAATATTAAAAATGGAAACCTAACCTACAATGAATCAGAAATCTAAGCTTTCTAATTGACCTAAGCTTATTCGTTCGTATTTAAGAAAATCTGACGGTTTACACTGCAGGACTTTCTCGGTCTATCCTTTAACAAACTATTCTTACAAATCCTTCTTATTCTACATCCTACACGTTGAGATATACATTTGTAAAGGTGATTTTATTACGCATTTCCTTGTAAATATCGAAATAGGAGAGTATAGTAGGCTTAAGCGATTGTCAAATGTTTTAAGAACTTGTCGCTTGAGAAGGCTGTGGAATTATGTTCTCTTTACATAGTCAGGGCATTAAAATAAGTAAATAATAAGTAAGTAAATAGATAAATGACTTCCTATTTGAGAGAAGTATAAGTGTTTTTTTCTTTTTTGAGAATTTTTCCATGTCCTTGATGGACTCGAACTTGTGATCTAGTGTACCGATAAGTATAAAAACAGGTACTTTAGTGAGCGTGGCTATGGGCACCCGCAAACAGAGGTGCTCATGCCAAGGGTACTTAGTATTCCCAATCGGTCACCCATCCAAGTGCTGACTTTGGAAAGCACTGAACTTAAATACCAACTTTGGCATAACCAATTTTTCGTTTTTGGGTTATACGTTCACACATACACACATGTAACTTTTTCTAAAATGGTTTTTCGGGTTCAGGGGATCTTAAAACTTTGTTTCAGTAAAATCTAAGTGGAATGTAATTACCTTTTCTACCTACTATGAAGGAAATAAGCTAAATGTAACCTAACCTCCCGTGAAATAGAAGCGTAAGCTTATACTCGTAAATAACGAGTCATGTTCACATTAAAAACGCTGGTATGACGTCAGTCTTAGCGATATTTGTTAGTCTTATGTTGGTAGCATTTTGTTTGTGCATTTACAGATTCACAAATTGCATCTTAGAGAAAGTCGGAAAAAATGAGTTTTTATTTATGTGTTTTCTATCGCTACTGTGCCTCTCAGCGATCCATTATTTATTGGGTGTGGAAGGTCGGCCTCTTTATCAACCCTTAAGTTCTTTTACGTGCCGTAAATTTATGACATGGGATCATCTGCTTTACTTGTTCCATAAGTAAGCCATTCTAAGCAAATAGCCGTTGCCCTCCGCTGGGTTTGAACCCACGACATCGGGAATTGAAAGCTAGCATGTTGCCCCAACAGCATGAAGGACAATCGGGGAAACTCGAAAATCACCGAAATAAAGTTGGGCGAAAATGGGAACCGCTTAACCCAACTTGTCGGTGCTTTCAACAAAGAAGGCGCACTTAGCAGAATCAGGTGGAAAGAGCAAAAGGTTAATGTGCAAGAAAATCACCATTGTCTATTTCTCGTCATAATTCAGAAAGTAGGTCATCTCTGCCAGCTGGCTGCGGCCCAGTTTCGATCGTCTTTCAGGACGAGGATTCCTGGACAAAGCTTTCTTTCTTCCTTCTATTGTTCTTCTTTTTGGATAAACTTTAATACTTGAAGCCCAAAATTATATCAGAGTTACCCTACGGATGTCACTGGCTCCCTCCAGTTCTTCATGCATGCACAGCTGTTAAACTATGCCTAACAAACACCGTCATCTAATTTAGCGTAACCGAGGGATTGAGGGTCCTAAGCCGCAAGGTGTAGCCGAGGGATGTTTTACATAAAACGAGGAGTGAAGCAATTGCGACCAAAGCTGCGGAGTGACAACACGGCATAGAGGTTGGATCTGTGTAGTTAAATCCCAACGATATAGGTTTGAAATATGGTTACTGTGTACCTACATACCACAAATGAGGGGAGTAAGTATGACGATACTTCTTTATTAGCACTAACATGCACCAATATTCATAACAGTCAATTCATTTTAATTGCTCTCCTTTATAATATTGTTTCATACACATCGTTAAAAAACCTATACACCTCTGGTGCATAATCTATTACAATTTCTAATGATGGTGTAAATAGGAAGAAAAACAAACAAATCAAAATAAGGGAAATCCAGCGAATGCCGCTTCTCAGTTGGCAGTTCCCACTGCCCATGCGCAGTAGCGGGAAGATGACCATGTTTGTAGTACTTATAATCGCTCCACCGTTAGATCCGCACTTGATGTAAACACAAGCCATCAACAACGAATTTGCAATACGCCTAAACCAAAGCACACCATAAAATATAGTACCTTAAATATCGGCGATTATCCGTGAGTTTTCAAGATGTACGATAACCCTGGTAAAGACTACTTAAATGTAACGCGATATTTCTAAAATTCCTGAGTAAATATTGTTCTGTTGCAACATAACTACGAGGTATGAGTCCACGTGGTGTTTGTTTTGTATTGATCACAGGTGATACCAGGTTATCGCGGAGTGATACAAGGAGCGGATCTAAGGCTGGATGGAGTATAGGTAATTATTTTCTTATTAAATAAAAGTCCTAAAAAGAGTGAACAGTTTGATTCTATGCTCTACAAGTGACAACGTCCACGCGAAACAACACACTGAAGGCAATTGCATCATTCTCTTTCACTTTTATGATTGTTTTAGTTAGGGCTATAAGCAGTTAAGTATAGTTTCCCCCACACTGAATTACCCATACAACGTTCACCTCAACCAAAAACTCTATGACAATAATGACGGTGGAAAATAAAGATCATATAAGTAAAGTGTGACCTTATCGGTTGTTTATACTATTCTTCTCTATTATCACGAACTGCACACGCTAGTTCAACTGCCTCTCATCTCACGCCTTCGCTGAGAGGTAGAACACGCCACTGGGCTCTCTATGGCTAGAACCGCCCCTTGGCGTTCCGCAATTCCTTTAACGCACGAATATATACACTTCCGGGTGAAGTGGGCCACCTGATATATCGAACGGGATCAAGAGACCGAAAGTCGTATTCGCATTCGGAATGTCTTGGGTTGGGGTGGATTATATACAACTACGAGTTTTTCTGTTCCTCATTTCCTTTCATTTAATTGCATGTCATCTTTCAGCGTAGAACGGCGTAGCCCAATGCACGGTAGTGCTTTGAGGAGAAAACTTTTTCCAGCCATGAAAACTTTTGCTTGGAAACGTTCTCTCATTCAACTTATGAATAGGGATGCCACACTCCAATAATGCTAAACAGGTAATGGCATGGATTTCCTAGAAGCATGTTTTCCATTCCGTCCACCCAAACATTCGATGTCGAGATTTCACCGGAAATATGTTTTTGAGGCCCCCTTAATAATATTAAAAAAAAAAAAGTTAGAAAAAGGTCTGTGTGTCTGTGAACAGCATAACTCAATAACGAAAAGTCGGTTAAAAACCAAAGTTGGTATTTAAGTTTAATATGCTTCAAGGATACGACACGAAAATTTTAAGTAAAATTCCTCTACCCTAAGCTACCCTTTACATGGAAAATTTTTCGACAATTTTGATTTTCTCGAAAATAGCATTAACGATTTTGATTAAAATGCCATACGTTTAATATATTTTTATGGCAAATGAAATGTATATTTTGAAATTTATGCCTATAGCCTATGTAGTCCTGTTTACTGTGGATGACTTTTGAATAACTGGTAAAACCGTAAGAGATACACAAAATCTTATATACAAAAAATGTAGATCCTGCTAAAGCACATGTGTCTAAACACACACACACACACACACACACACACACACACACACACACACACACACACACACACACACACACACACACACACACACACACACATTATTTTTTGTGGAGTGAACTATTTCGGAGATAGAAGACCATTATTTGTTATGTTAGTCGTGTAAAAAGAACGGAATTAGAAAGCTTTAAAAGATTTGGCTATCGCTCAAAGCCTACCGTATTCTCACATTCCCCTTGCACTTATAAGGAAATAAGCAATAAGATAGTTTTTGCAAATGTGTATCTCAACTAACACGAAGATAGAGGGATAATAGTTTGTAAGAGTGGTTAGTACAAGAGTGGAGAAAGTTATGTGAGTGCAATACACCAGATTTTTTAATTTACATTCGGATAAACCTGCTGTATAATTTGAAGATAACATGGCTCCCGTTGACATTATGAGTGTTAGACAAACTTTCTAGGAAAAGAAAAACAGAGCAGCCCTTTAATCAGTAAGCCTTTCTTTTTTGTGCCATATTTTTGACGATAAATGAAGGGATCCAGCGTTCTTCAATGTGGAAACGTTAGGGACCCCGCTGCGGTACCCCTGGCGCCTTCAAATATTACATGCAGTCATAGGAATTCTTAAGCAGTTGATTTGCAGTTAGGCACACTCAAACAATTATCAATCCATAGGACTAGTGTAAAAGGGACCACGAGACACCGGCAGCAGGCAAAATAGATTTCGTGATTACTCTGCACAAGCTAATGAACTGTACGCGGAATGGCGGGAAGGGTATTCTCTACTATGTCACGTCTAAAGTTCGGTAACAGTTCAATCTAATTTCTTTTCGTCCTGGATTTAATTACTTATACGTAATTAGGGCGAGTTTTCAAAAACTCCTCACGTTACTTGCGTAGGAATCTTTTTATAACGCTGTTTGGTTTCATCAAGCGGACTTTGGTACTGAAACTAATGACGGAAAAGATTAATAATGTCATAAAAAATGACAGGAAGATAGACAACCTTTTTTTTCTCTTTCAAATATATGCATGTGTAAATCAATTATAGTGCTTTAGTCTCGCAATTTGAACAATTTATTTTTTGTTTCGTTCGCCTCAATACTGGGGTGGTTTTGAAAAAAAAAAAAAAACAATAACATTAGGAAATACCCAAAGGCACAGCCAAAAATTTAAAAAACCAAAATTGGTAATTTTTTTTATGGGAATTGCCACTTCGCATTACTTTCAATATTATATGGCGCTTGTCGTTCACCTATCGTTGACCTGTCTATTACATTTAAAGTAATTTCTTCTTAAAACAAGGGAGTGGATTTTGGGAGTAGAGTTGGTTAAATCGAACATAATTACATTTTTATCTGCCATTCTATTAACGTAAATTGACTTTACAGGCTTAGAAATAAACAAAAAAGTTCATTCGATCGTTTTTAGCGAGACTCGAGGAATTAGGGAAGGCTTAGACATAACCACAAAATGTATTTTAGCAAAATTCGAGGAATTAGTTTGAGAATTTCACTATTGTAAAGTTCTCAAGGTGAGTTCAACAACTTTAAGTGACTGTGGAAACAATTCCGTGTCGTTTTACGTGTTCATTATAATGCCAAGGAGGGGACGAGGTGAAATATTGGGTGCTTTGAATATATGGCGTTTGTTGCGGATCTATCATTTAACAGTTTCATATATTGCACTTAAAATCGTCTTTTCGTATAAAAGGTGGTGGACATTGAGAATAGGTTTGGTTTGCTTTGAATGTTAGCTACATTTATGTTTCATAGAAATAAAAGACATCAAATTCATTTGAATTACAAACGAATTTCGTTTAATAACCAAACAACACTAAAAGCGTACACATGTCCAATATTGTCGATCTCAATTCGAGTTGGAACGTTGATTAGGATTGATAATCATTTATAAAGAGTTACAATCAAATCAAGTTTAGATGGTAGGAGGTTCACCGGATCATCTGGTCTTTCAATATATTAGTTGTATACATACATAGTTTTAAAAGTTAGTCTATTTTTTCACATATCATGTTTATAGTGTTATTTTATTCGCATGTTACCCATAAATAATGAAAAATAAACGAAGAATACATTTGTGAAGTCGTTAAAACTGAAGGCGTTAATGAGAAAGTGCAACATACATTGATTTTTGCTAAGTTTGTTTTCTTGCGTCAGATCATAACGAATTTTCACCGCAACTTCAGACATGGGTACTAAGCTTTTGGTCTTTTAAATGCTTATAAAATACTTTTGTATGCACCATACAATGTTGTCGTGGTTTTCAAGAGATTATGAAAAAGAAAGGTTGGAAAGCATGGGAACACGTTACAGCATATTGCGATATAAAGATGGTAAGTGATTTTACTGGACGAGGAAAAGTCTGAAAAGACAAGATGAAGTCGAATCTCTTCAATCTCTGAAGTTTTTTTTTTTTGTGTGTGTGTGTGTGTGTGTGTGTGTGTGTGTGTGTGTGTGTGTGTGTGTGTGTGTGTGTGTGTGTGTGTGTGTGTGTGTGTGTGAGGGAAAAGTCCCTATCCGCATGTAAGCATGCGAGTGTAAGACTCCTACCCGGGCAGCCTACTCACTAAAAAACCCCACCGGAAGTCTTGAGGTCAAAACCTCATTGCTGCAGTACCGCAAAGATGCACCTGCGCATTCTGTGGTGATAAATGAATGCTGCCTGCCAGTGGCAGTAATAGCGAGTGAAATTGCTGAAGTGCCAGAGGACAAACATGAACTAAGCCCTGGTAGCAAGTGATGGTGAATGTTAAGAGTGATGAACTCTAGTGGTGGTGGATGATGCCGTTGATCAATCTTGGTGTCAGTTGAATTAGTTGGTGCACTTCATATGCCGACATAGTGCGTCGCAGCCACGGCCGTTATGTTGTCGAAGAGGAACTGGTGTAGGTGAAGAGCCTGCATCTGTTGTGGTTATTGGTGTGGTGTGGCTATGTCGGACTTCTGTGGAAGGCTGAGTGACTGCGAATTCTGTTGATGGCGTCTGTAAGTGGAGATGGCGCCCTTCAGGGTGGCTAGGCAGACGCTGATGTTGAGGATCTCTGAGTGGAGATTCTGTACTGCATCCAGCCAGGCACGGTCCCGGGAAGGGGCGGCCGGGGCAACTTCTTCTCTTGGTGCAGGTGTTGGTGTTGCTGATGGTGATGTGCTCTGCGCTGGTTATTGGTCTGACGGAGCTGGCTGTGGAGCAGTGTGCGCCACTAGTGTGGGTCTCTGCTGGACTCGGCGGGGATGAAGAGGGCACTGTGACTGACCTATGTAGGGGCCAAAGCCATTACAGGTGGCGCAGTGCCTACGGCGGCGTCGAAGGTAGTGCCCTGTGCACTGCGCTGTAAGGGCCCGGAAGCCGCAGTAGTGGCACCTGGGGTCAGCTGTGCAAGTGGCGGCCGCGTGGCCGTACTGGCAACAGACGACCGGTTCGGCTGGGCTCAATATGCAGGTGCTGGCCAAATAAGGACAGTCCCACGGCCAGGACCGCTTCACGGTCGTCCAGGTCCCGAAATT
This sequence comes from Tenodera sinensis, assembly GCA_030765045.1. Classification (NCBI taxonomy): domain Eukaryota; kingdom Metazoa; phylum Arthropoda; class Insecta; order Mantodea; family Mantidae; genus Tenodera; species Tenodera sinensis. The sequence continues at coordinate 117,043,934 of CM060963.1, read as the reverse complement.
CGAGCCGAACCATCGATGTTGGGCCACGGTCAGTGATGATCCGTGTGGCCCTGCTGACTTGAGTTCCAGTGCTGCCTGGCGGCGGTCAGTAGGTAGCGGCACGGGAAGTCCCGAGGTACCCCGCATACCACTGCACTGTGCCGCCAGGCCTGCGCTGTGGGTGGTGGCGGCGTCTGCGTCGGCTGGTGGTGCTGGGTTTGACTCGGCTGGTGGTGCAGGTTGGAGCAGCTGAAGGAATAGTGGTGGTGACGTTGGTTGCTGCTGAGTGAGTGTCTGCGGTGGCGTTGATTCGTCGTTCTGGAAGTCGATCAGCTGCCCTAAGGGAATGGGCGATGGCGCTGGTTGCCTGTGCTGTGGCGACGGCGGCGTCCGCGTTGAATGAGGTTTGGCGGCGCGGGTATAAACACCTCAACGACTGCTTAGGTCGAGTAGCGAGCCGCGAGTGGCGACTGGTGTGGAGATGCTGATACTTGCTCCTGCTGAAGAGTGGCACTTTTACGCTCTGATGGTGAAACACCCTGGGCCACTTCAAGAGTCTTCGGTGCGGCTTTGCTGGACTTCCGAGACGTGCGCTTCTTGTATGCCATGGTGGGTCTGCTCTGCGCTGACTCCGGATTAGCCTAACACTTAACACTTGTATATTGTATACAATTTTTGGGAGGTAATTAGTAATTTAATATAGCGTATGAATGAAATAATTAAAAATCTCACCACATCTTCTCTGCAGAAAACTTTGGATTTCTTTGATATGTGTTCTAATTTTTTTTCTTTAAGAAAGCAATTATAGATAGAACTTTGCGATGTTAATATATGATTTCAGTTTATCATACTCTTTTACGTGGAATATTCAGACAATAAGCTACCCAGCGATTTCAATATTTCACTCCTACTTACAAAATAGGCAAGCAGTGTTTTTTTCCCTTTATTCTTGCTTTCTTATTCAACCGATTTTTAAAAATGCTATCGCATCCTTCGTATCTCTCCTTGGATTTTTCAGATATGAGAGAAGTACAGCCTATTTTCCAATTTTCTTCCATTTCAAAATCAACACGCTCGTTCAAGTTAGCCACCATGATTACTGTGGGTAATTATTAATTTGAGCACGGCCTACTCTGTTTATCTCGCGGAATGTGTATTAATATTCACTGACTCTGTGCATAATATCTTCGATAGTCAGTACAACGAAAGTTGGACTGATTCCCGTGTTTTATTATTTTAAACTATAACGTATGCAATATAAATAAGTGATAGGACAAATATTGAGATCATAAAAATCAACAAGTACGTTTGATTATATTTTATGTTTGTATTAATCAAAATATTGTTAAGTTTAAGGGTGTGAAAATGCTAGCGGCCTATGCCTTAAAAGTACGTAACATAGGAGGGTAGGTTAAGCTGGTAGATGTGAGTAAGAGGCAATTCATTTATCTGCAACGTCAACATCAGCAGAAAGATCATGAAATCGTACTATCTCCCAAAAACGTAATATCGCTTGCTTTTCTGCATACTAAAACTAAGGATTTTTGGTTTGTTCTGTTAATTTGGCTGCTTGAAGCTCTTAAAGTGGAAACGTGTAGCTATTGTTTACTTTCCACTTTCACAATGAAACCATCTTCAGTCAGATAGTACGTACGCACGATGTTCTTTCAATGCTCAGTAATTCACAAGCGTTTTTGTGGGGAGTACGATAGAACAAACCGGCTCACAATTTCGTTTCGCTGAAAATGGGAAATGAACTTGGAATCGGATTGTTTTACTCTTGCTCAGATAATTCTCGACGGTAATTCGAAAGCAATTTGCCTACAGCATACCCCAGTTTTTCCCCCCACAAAGGTGTACATACAGAAACACATACATACGTTAGCTGTACTCACTCACAAAGCGAGCTCTAATTAAAAGCCCCAGGGTTGTGTTGAGACCTGTCATATCAAATGACATCATTTGTTCGCAAATGTATATGCAATAGAACGTAATGGAACAAAGGTCATATTTTGACAGGAATACCTACCGTCCAACACGCACATCTTTTTAAACGAAATACCTGTGATTGTTAGATTTTATGGGAACACCTAAAGATGTGTTAAATCATGGGATACAAATTATATCGCGTTTCGTTCCTTTCTCCGGAATGTTGTGCAACTGATATCTAGGGTCAATGTCACCAGATGGCAGCGCCCTTCCACAGAAAGCGGAATCTGAAGGTGAGTACTAATATTTATTAGTTGCTTAAGAGAGTGAATTGTCAAAATACTTTGTTATTTATAGAAGAATATAGGTGGCGTTTACATATCAAACACGCTGTTAGAAAGGTGATTTTCACGGCTCATCAGGAAAAAAAATTGAAATAGTCTGAGATGTAACTATTAATATACACCCAGGAAAGTATATTTATGTGATTATATGGAATTTAAGGACTGGTGTTTGAATTGTTGTACTACGTTTGTCTTCAGAATAAGGATAGCACTAAATCATATGAATCATCCTGTCGCAGAGTAAGAGACAGCGGGTTGTGATGAAAACAAGCGCGATGTTAAAATTACATTTGAGGTTACTCAGGTCTAGGACAAGGTTTCTCTGTAGGAAGCCACGCGTAGGAGTACAATAACAACCTCCATATTCCATATGCTTTATGGATCCCACACTTCAGCAATGTGAAACATCTTGTCACCCATCTGCACATACTTTACTTTCTAATGACTCATAACAACATTCCACGGCCCACCTGAACACAATATAACAGTACTTCTAATCTTCTCTTACTCACTCACTATACTGATTTGTACAGATGGCCCCCACTGCTCAGGAAAACCAACGACGGGTTAATCTGTGTCCTTGTCGTTTATTAGCTTTCATTAGTCATGATTGCATGTTGGTAAATCATTGACAGAGAAACAACGATTGAGAAAGGAACAGCGCATTCATAAAACACAATATGTTAAATTATTTCTTGCGTCCTTTAGAGAGTAGGGTAAAAGATAAACAGTAAATGGAATAAAATTCTTTATCTAAACTAAATTATGAATTGAAATCTTCTTATTTACAATGCTATAAACCTACTGTGTCTGCATCAGATCACGAAAACTTACTTGAAATGTAATTGAATTTATCGTACTGCTAGAAGAATACTACATGAAATATAAATAGCGATCATTGCATACATAGATGCGTTAAATTATCATATACGAAGTATCACAGGGTCATTATTTTATTTCGAACAAATTATATCTAGATCATTCTTTTGTTTAATCAGTGTCCCCAACCGTGTCCACTATATCGCTGAAAAATGTTACGATTGATTAACAATCAACACAGCACTTCATTTCAATTTGAACAATTTTTATTTAAACAATTAATGTATCTTTCCAAAAGAAAGGTTACTTCTTGATGTTAAAAATAAAGTGAGATTAATTTGAGATTATAAAATGGTTTTCCATTAAAACAAGGGAAGATCGAAATATATGTATTTGAGTTTCGTTTTCCTCAATTGGCAGTAAGTTGAACTACAATAATTGAAATGAATGCATTATAGGTTATTTTTTTACCGAATTTAACATTTTCTGGTCAAGTCTATGCGATATAGTATTTAAACTCATATTTTATTTATGAAATAGTCCAGATAAATATCATTCGACGGTCCGACCTTCCCAAATAAAGTCTCGTTTCGCTCGACTTGGTCGGACGTCTTAGGATATTACTTGTGACTAATTTCCATCACCACTACCACTACCACTACTACTACTACCACCGCCACCACCGGCCTGAATAAGAAAATATTTTGTGCAGGGGGAGGAAGAACAGAAAGTAAAAAACTAATCGCATGTATTACATTCACATGGCCTTGTCTACCCTTTATGGTTTATTAGTGGGTAAAAAACTCTTTACGAAGGTTTATTTTTATATCTACTTTACTCTAATCAGGTCAACCGGTATATTTCGTCATAAATACAAAGGGAGTAGCGAACTTAAGTATTTAAGAATTAACTCTATATGGTTCCATGTAATCTTGAGAAACGATTGAATGTCGACAAGACTTAAAAGAATGAAGAAGTGTTGAATTCGAATTATGAATAATGGATAATTGTCTCAGAATTGACTGACGCTACAGCAAAAGTATTTAGGATACATACGTATTTTATGGAGTACGTTTTCGTCTATCGCCAGTATACATGTTTATATAAAATTCTTTCCACATGAAGGAAGGGGCTTCATACGCTATTCCAAGAAAGTTCAAGATATACAGTTTGTTTGTCGTGTAGTAAGTATGTCTAAAACATGATTTAATCAAGTCAAAAGAAAATGAAAAGCTTCCAAAAATGTTCCATGTAAAGTGTAGTTCGGGGTGGGGAATTCTCTTGGAACCGTCGTATCACATCTTTGTAAACTCTTAACTGGAACATCAAGTTAGGTATTTGGCTTTTTGAATTCTGCTCAAAGTATGCGCTCGCGCGCACCCAAATGTCTTTTATTCAGGGAGCGCCAAAACATGTTCAAATGACGGCATAGAATTTCTGGATGGAATAAATACCTCGCTAGCATAGTAGACAAATTAACACACACACACAAAAAAAAAAGCATATTTCAATATTTGAGTCTGCTGAACAGGTAGGTAGTGTTTCTGATTTCCATGTAAAGGATAGTTAAGGGTGCAGGAGTTTCATAAAAGTATCCGTTCACATCTTTAGAAGATGTGTAAATGGAAACTTTAATTAAAATTTATCAAGTGTTTCTAACGCGTTTGAGATTTTCTTACGGCCTAGATTATCTTTGTAATTTAGAGCATACGCTGAATTTGTTCTTGCGCTTTCTTACTTTGAGGTTGTCTTTTACTAAACTTTCTGTTATATATCTACAGCTATTGTTTAAGTTGCAAATTCTGAGATAAACATTTGAAACGAATGATCGAGCACTATAAACGAACTTTCACAATGGAATTTTCCAATTACGCTACATATTCACGATACTTCAGGAATTGCTTGTAAATGAAATACCTGATGAAAAGAGAGCGCTCAGTGTACATTCACAAAGCATTTCGTTGTGAAATATTGATTTATTCCAGCGATCATCCACCGCAAACTTGATAAGTTTTGCAGTAACAAAACATGCCATTTTACTATCATTAAATAGACATTCCTTTGACAACTTAATATGAGTTGCACAAGTTGTGCAAGTTGCACAATTTGTTCTAGCTTTATTGATCTCTTAACTGCGGTAATGAAAATAAAAGATAAGCAGCTCTTATGGTCACACATGCAGAATGCTGAACATCACTCGAAACTATAGCTCCACATTATAAGAAATATTATTTTACTCAATGAATTCGCTTTTGGTCTTGTTAGGCTTGCAGTTTAGTTATATCATGTCTTTTTTTAATATAAGTCCATTCTAATAGCACAATAGTTCTTTTCTAAGAATTACAGAATTGATGTAGATAGACAAAGTGAAACAGTTTTACTAATTAGATACATGATGTATAAAGTATTAGGGATATGAGTGTGAAGACTTAAACGGCGACTTCTTGACGATAAGCCTTAGTAGAAGTTCCTGTGCTATTTTATTCTATAATGCATAGTTCCACAAATAAAAAAATAAAATTGGCCAAATCTTTGATTGCCAATATTTCACTTTATCGTTTGCCTCTGCAGTTAGCATAGTCTGGTAGAGCTTCAAGGGTGTGTTTGTCATATCTTTTGCATTTCTTTCTAAAAGGAGTCTAGAAAAGAATATAAACTAATGGGATTCCAGCGTGTCTATGGGCATAAATCGGAGAACAGCCTAAAAAAAGGCGCAAATTTGGTGTGTGTGTGTTTGTAGCGGAAGGCCAGGAATGTTGACAGTAAAAAATACGATAACTGCTCAGAAAGAAACCACCCCTACCCTTGTTACCTGATAACCAACACACAGACATGTGGCGAAACCAGTTTTTGAGCCCAGGACTATGTACTTTGAACTTTCACTGCTCGTAGGTGTGAACGCGTGCATAGCAAGAAAAAAACCATTCGCCTGTTCACTACTACTCTATTGCCAAGCTGTGTAGATAACGTGTTCAATAATGTTCAATTATCATCTTTATGTTTCATGATATATAACTTACTTATTGGACCGTTTTATTTATCATATTTGCGTCTACCATCACACCAAATCTGAGCACTCATACCCTAACACGTTGTATAAACAATCTGCTCATTTGATTGTGTCAAACATGGCGCGCGCACACACAAACAGCGCACACACACAGTTACCTTTGAGTTGAAAAGAGAGCATAATACACATTGTATGAGATAGTATATATTGCAGTATTTCTCATTCATTTGCAAGTTGAATATAGTCGAACACACAGTATGTCAAATCCTGAAATCGGATGTAGCATCCTGACATATTAGCGTACATAAAACGTATTGGCCTATTTGTATGCGCTCAATCCCGAGGCATTCGTCTCATTTTGCTTCCTACATAGCCAAACCAAATATATAACATAAATTATTCGGTGAAGTTGTATGTACATAAAATGTGTATGATGACTTAGTTTTCACTCAAGTCGAGTTATCGTGAAAACCAGATATTGAATTTATTTTTTAATAATCTTAGCAAGTTATGATTCAATGCATGTTTTATAGTAATTTATTTTTATTCATAATTTTGGTATTTTTAATGTTATACTGTACTTTTTGTAGCTTAAGTACGTCGTTTTATTCTTTTCTAATATTTGTCCTTAAGATAAACCATAACCTATGAGGGCAATTGGTATCAATAAAATATGTACATATAAGCATTTTCAGTGAGTATACTTGTCTCCAAAGGAATAGGTATTTCAGGAGATTGCAGATATTTTATAGCTTCAATAGTTGCACTTGGTAATTTAGGAAATTCAATACATATAACTGCAGGGTTGTTTGTTAGAACCAAATCATGCAGTTCGCCACAATCAAACTGCTTTATTAATACAGAGAAAGTAAACAAAACAATACGACCAAGAATCACCTACTAAACATGATTTGGTGAGGGCTGTCTGAAAGCTCTAAGAGACTTTACGAGGGATGCTGATGATTTGTAACCTGTGACAACGCATTCATTTGCTTTTGCTCTAGTTTTAACACTTAGAAATTCTTATGCGTAGCTATAAGCTAGAACAATGCTTCAGTTAAGTGAATGAGGAATGCTGAAGTGAGCGGCGCTTTTCTATGGTTTGCATTAGATGAACGCATACTGGCTAATGAACTAGAAGTAGAGGAACAGAGGGGATTTCACACTGAGCCGATGTCAGACCCTCGTGCTCTACGGGCGTGAGGTAGCTCGGCGAGCAGCGAGCCGACGTAAGGGCACCTACATGGGCTGGAGATCCTTATCTCGACACTAGGGTTTACCAAGCAGCCACCAGCCGTATGGGTTTCGATAGCGGTGTCCTCCTCCCGGGGGGTGCATAGCAGTTGGGCACATAAGAAGTGGTCACACACACATTTATATATACTTCAAGTGGAGACGAGGGGTTTATTTTTACGGTTTCACTGTCAAGTTGTCTTTCAGTTTGTACCTTAGGAAGACAAGTTTGATATTCTTTTGTTTGCTGACAATAGAACTCGCAGAAACAGATAAAGAAAATAAAGAAAGAGTTGAACACCTTACAGTGGTTATCGGTACGGCCTGAAATATCTAACAAAACTTCTCAAAGTTCTTACTATGTGCAAAACTTAAGTTAAATGATAAATTCTGGTTTAAACGAAAACACCTTATCAGAATGAACCTTTTATAATGAAAAATGACGAATTTTTGCTAACTGTGCTTTTATATGAATGAAAGTTTAATTAGCCATTAAGACAAAGCAAACTCAATGAGAATTCTTACAGAAGCAAAGTATAATAGTAGTGGTAGTGGTAATAATACTAGTATGAACAATATAAATTTTGGGCTGCGATAAGCTCAGCTCCACGTGGTGTGCTTCGAAAACAGTATGTTCTAAATTAGTTTAGCTGGCTAAGAATCTCTGAACAAGGTAATAAACACTTAAGCAATGAACTCTTTGTGCCTTCCTAAATTTCCAGTGCCTGAAATGGGTACTATTGGTTGTTTGATCCAAGTGCCCCATCGCTACTGCCTTTGTCTTGTGTCCAATTGCTAGTGTGCCCAACTGCAATGGATTCGTGCCAGCGGACCTAATAATACAAGAGAACAGCAGTTACAGTGCACAAATGCACTATATGGCAGCACTAACTCGTCCATCGCCAACGATCCTAAAAAAATGGATTGAAAGGAATGTAAATGAAGTGGAGGGACGGAAAATTGAGGGGAAGCGCTTATCCTTACCAGTATTCGCCTGCTAAACCTGGAAAACCCCCTAAAAACCTTGTGTCAGGATTGTCGGCCGCGAGAATCGAACACACAATACCCGGAATGCGAGCCTCAGACGTTACCTCGGAGCTATCTCGCTCGGTTAGTTAACTATGACAATGGTTAATATTAGCTATTATCAAACGAGAATTCTTCAGTGTCAACGTAATTCATAAATCAGGTGACCTAACACAACTAACACACAAAGCCACCGGTGAGTAGTGCTTTAAGAGCGTTGAACCCAAACCAAGAGCCGCTGAGGAGCACTTTGCATCCACCTAATTCAAAACCACATTCTACAAACCCCATTCCTATCCATATTGTGCGGTTAAACCCTGAAGAGGGCGTTGGAAAAGCACTCGGGCTGGACTGTCAGTAGCACGGATGAATATTAGTTCCCTGTAAATAAATGGGTTCATTTCCTTTGGTCACACACGTTGAATCCAAATTGTAATCACTTTCACACCCAAATACGCTGCGATTTAGGGGCAGCATACTGCACCTATGGCAGTCTTAGAAAGCGCCATCATATAGAGAATTTTATGTGTTACATTCACATGGCTTTCTCTACCCATTATCGTTTATTTTATAACGCTTTTACAAACCATTCTTACGAAACCTATTTTTTCTTTCTCTACTACGAATAGTAAGTAGGGGAAGTATTGTATTTGACCCAAAATTTCGACGTCGGGATTTCACCGGAAATATGTTTTGAGATCCACTGAATCCAAAAATAGCATTTTTAGGAAAAGCTACGCGCGCGCGCGCGTGTGTGTCTGTGTGTGTCTGTCTGTGGACAGCATAACTCAAAAAAGGAAAAGTCGGTTACAAACCAAAGTTGGTATATAAATGTAATGCCTTTCAACGATCTGACAGAAAGATTTTGAAGAAAATAGTTCCACCACAAATTACCCTTTACATGGAAAGTTTTTCGAAAATTTTTATTAAAATGCCATATGTTTGAGATATTTTTATGACAAATGAAATGTATATTTTGAATTTTCTGTAGTCTTGTTTAGTCTGGATGACTTATGAATAACTCGTAAACCGTAAGAGATAAACAAAAGATTATTATACAAAAAATGTAGATCTCGCTAAAACACACATTTTTTTTTTTAAGAGTGAACCATTTCGGAGATATTCCTTCTTATGTGTGTCAGTTTCGGAAAGAACATTGTTGTTCATTTTTTTAATGTAAGTGTGCAAAGAGAACGGAATCTCAAAGCTTTAAAATATTTGATATCGCACAAAGCCTACTGCATTCTAATATTCCCCTTGCACCTACAAGGAAATAAACAATAAGATAATTTGTACAAATGTTTATCTCAAGTAACACGAAGAAGATACAGGAATAAGAGTTTGTAAGAATGGTTCTTCTAAAAGTAATATTTTTATTTTTGCGCACCGCAGCTCTGTAATATTGTTTATTTTTTCAAACTAAAGGGTAGCTTTTGGATATCATAGCTTACGAGAACTATTTATTTTAAAAATGTAAATTATTGTTTAAAATATTACCCAATCCTAGTTTTCATATCATATCGATATTTCTAGTACAAGGAACAGCTTGTACTTGAAGTTTGGATTTCATATACTAACAAACTTTCTGGCCAAAATATAAGTGAGGATCACAATGTTATGTTGACGTTATGCACCTGGGAACACTTGAAAACGTGTGCAAGAGTCTCTGTCGTTACACGTAAACAGGTACAAGAGCTGTATGTGACCTCTTGTGCACACATGCGTGCACAAAATTGCAGGTGCGGGTGGGTGCCTTCCCTAATGTTGTTTGGAAGATAACAAAATACACACGTATTGCCTCTACTTTTACTTTCTCTGCCACGTACATTGTAGATAGAAAAGCTATTGCATTCCGTCCAAAAATTGGATACCAAGATTTTACTGCAGGTAGTGCATGTTTTGAGATGCTCTAAAAAGGCAGTTTTAGAGAAAGGTCCGTGTGTACCACATGGGTGTGCCTGTGAACACCATAACTCAACAACGAGAAGTCAGTTAAACATCAAAATTGGCATTTTAAGTTCAGCATCATCCAAGGATACGCTAGAGAGATTGTCAAGAAAATCCTCCACCCCAGACTACCCTTTCCTGGAAACATCTTTCGAAAATATTTGACCATCTCAAAAATGGCACTGACCACTTTGATTAAAATATCATATTTTTAAGGTATTTTTGTGCAAAATGAGATGTATATGTTGAATTTTCTGGGAGTGTTCTCAGATGTCCTCTTCATTCAGAGTGCCTTTTGAATAGTTGGCAAACTGTAAGAGACAAACAAAATACCATTACAACAGGAAAAGGTAATCTCATTGAACTACACAATTTATGTCAAATAAGCTTATTAGTAGAGTGAACCATTTTAGAGGTATTTCTTGTTAGTTTTTTGAATTTTACATACTTATGCTGAAGTCCTGGGCATGCAGAGAGTAAAATTTCCAAGCTTCAAAAGGTTTGACTCGCTCTAAAGCCTGCTTTAATTCGAGATTCCCCTTGCACCTGTAAGGGAATAACAAAATAATTCCTGCAATTGTTTATCTCCATTAGCATGAAGAAGATAGAAGAATATGAGATTGTACTAATAGTTAGTATAAGGGTAGAAAAAGTCACGTGAGTGCAACACCTCAGATTTTTTCCTATTATCACAGATGACAAAAAACTGATATAGCATGTTTTAAGTAAATGTTTTGTAAAGCGTGCTTTCCCGCTATTAAAAAGATACGAGCTAGCAGATTCCTATTACGTTTACAGCACAACATCTAGCTTTTTTTTTTTTTTTTTTTTTTTATTTAATTCCTAAACTAAAGTTATTTTCTGTGGTGATACAATTTATTTGTTAACCAGGGGTGACATGAGGTCCGGTACCGCCTAAGCAAAACCGGAAAATTGTGGGTGCATATTATGGGTGGTGCATGGAGACAGGTCTAATATCATGGCGATGCCCTGACATTGACCTACGACCTGGGGCGTTTGTGTGTGGCATTGGGGGACCAATGGGAAATCTGGGGAGTGTGATGAAGTCGTATATCTGGTTGACTCTAGTCTCTATTGTTGTGGTGTCTTGGATTTTCTGTGTGTTGCAGTAGATGGTCTCAGTGTGTTGGCCTAGTCGGGCGAGTTCTTCGCTTGTTTTGGATAGAATCTGTATGAGCTCCGTGAGGTCTGTCTGGATTGCTGCTAGGGTGTTGGTTGTGGCGTGGTCATGGCGCTGTAGGAGCTCAGTGACGTTGGTGTTGTTTGCCGGCGTGTTGTTGTGTTCTGTGATAGCCTCCAGCCGAGAGCCAATGTTCAGAACCTCTGAGTGGAGGCCTTGAACCGCGACGACGGGTGCTGGGGCTGTTACGGGTGTGGCGATGTGACTGTGGCTGCGGTGACTGGTGGTGTTCTTGCAGCGGTTAGGGCCGCGCGTGTGTACGGCCGTGGAGCTGCGGTGAAAGGTGCTGGCGTATGTGCAGGCCGTGAAGCTGCGTTGGGATGTGTTGGTGTGTATATGTGTCCGTGCCGGGGATACAGTGGGCACTGTGCTTGTCCCGTGAAGTGACCAAAGCCACTGCAGGAGGCACAGTACCGGCGTCGTCTGCGAAGATCATGTGATGTGCAGTCGCTGGTGAGGTTCTGGGCGCCACAGTAGTGGCACCGAGGGGCGGCGGTGCAGTGGGTGTCTTCGTGTCCATAGGCACAGCAGTGGCGGCAGGGTACTTGGCGTTCCGCTCGGCTCGCCTCAGCGGCCCATGTGTAAGGCAGCTTCCCGGTCGCGTGAATCGGCGAAGAATAGTCGTATGAGGCTGGATGACCTTCTGCGAGTGATGATGCGCGTGGCCTTCATTGCTAAGGTCCACTCGTGCTGTGCGGCGGCGAGAATGTAACGCGTTGGCAGGTCTCTGGGGACTCCGTAGATAACCACACTGAGGCCCGATTGAGCCACAGGGGGCGCTGACTGCGACGGTGAGGTAGTCGAAGCATTGTTACTGTAAGAAGGCGAGATGCCGGAGTTGTCCGGTAGCCTGGAAGTGGTCGGCGGTGGATCCGTAGCACAGACCGGGAGCGGCGCTGCCACCACCGTATCCACAGTACTGCTGCTAGATGCATCAGGAGTTGCTGTTGAGATCTCTGTTGATTGGCTGGTCTGTGTGCTTGAGGCGCTGGTATCGGCTGTAGTTGCTGGAACTTTGCCGCGTGGTGTGACTCTGGAATAATTTCTGAAACGTCATGCTCTGGTCCATTGCCATTCTGGACTCTACATAGGTTCCATAGTCAGGGATCCAAATCCAGCAGAGACTGTGACTTCCTTTGGTACCTTGTGATTTTTATTTTAAGAAATGGAACCTCATACATGAAATATGTTTCCATGGGTAACACAATTGGCTATTCTCACATCCAACAGATATTGTTACTCCTACACCCATCTGCGGGCGTTGGGGTAAACATTAACCACTGTAACTTCAAGTGACATATCGAGCGCAGTAGGAGTTGACAGACTGCAGAAAATCCCACTATTATCCCCTCCCCGTCAAATCTCCTGTTTATGGCAAGAACGCGCTATAAAGTACCCATATCGTATGGTTGCACAGCGCAAGAATAGCTGTGTGTTTCACGGAGAACTATTAACCCTGTTAGACGAGCACCCAGATAAAATACCATTAGTCGCAGGGCCTAATAGGTCCTTGACATAGTTTTGTGCTCACATGCTTGCATTTGTTTTTTTAATTGTGTTACTCCTTCACTTCCATGTTTAGGTTCATTTAGCTTAATTATACACGGTTTAATCAACATTATCTTACTAGATTGATCAAATAGATAAAATATAAAATAAGTAAAATGTAGTGTGAGTATACTATACATTATAATTTGTACTATACTACCTGGAAAGATAATAAATTGCGATGTTCAGGTATACAATCAGTAATTTGAAATAACAATAATGATAATGATATCTTTAAAGCGTGTGATGTTACCTACAAAATATGTTATTACGTAGGTTGTTTTCATGCTCTTCTTTATGATCAGTTTCTAATCTAAAGATCTCATTTTCAGTTTATCTTCAGAATTGTAATCATCTGATTCACACAAATTATAATACATGTGTAAGGCATAATCATTACAATATAAATGATTCACTGCTTCCAAATCGTTGGGATGTGTTAGATCACTATCCTGTTTGTGAGAAGAGTAAGATAGTACTAATAATATGTAATGAGAGTAGGCGCACAGGTCTTGGTTGACCTATGCCGATTACTGTAGTCATTCTTGGAGTTAAAGCAGGCCTGTCAAACATCACTCCCAGGGTGTGAAGAGAGGAGTCCACCCCTCCTTAAGTGCAGTAGCACGCGCTAATAGAACCGGTTTTCGCTTTGTTTTTCTCGTTTTCCGATTTGAAGGGAGGGAAAATAGGGGAATATGCTCACACCTGGCGAGTGCTGTTTGACACGCCTGAGCTAAAGCAATAAAGATATAAAATTGTCACTCCACCAAACAGTCGAGTAAGGTGTAATATTAGATGTCTTACTGAGGCGATTATATAGGTCCGTTCGTATGAAAACTGCAACGTTTAAATAAACGTAGCGGTCTCCTGGGCCCTTAGCTACAAACTATGCAACTGTAGATGAAAACTTAAGTAACATTTGGCAAATGGGTTTAAATAAGAGGTAATTGGAATGGGTTGATTTATGCTACATGCTGCAGCAGTTAACTCTCAGCACTCTTGACTTCCGAAAATTCATAGAGTTGCACATTATCCTCGTCAGAATAATTAGGGGTGTGTTAGGAGAAAGGGAGAAGCATAACGGTACAGTTATTCACACCTCAAGATCTCCTACAGCTCTGACAAAATACGCCTAAATATAACTGCGTATAAATAGCGAACGGCTGAAGCTAAAATTACGCACTTTTTTCGTACATGCTTGGAGGATCATTCTGTTTATATCTGGCATAAGTTTTAAGCTCTTAATAAATTATTAATGTCCGAGCGTTAATCTATAGCTGTCGCAAAATTTAATGGCGCGTGGCTCAACCAGAATCCAATCATAGGCTTGCCACATCTTGCAGTGCTGTGAAATCACGCTGTACAGCCGGTGATGTAAATATCATTTGCACTCAGAAAATGTATTTGCACAACAGGAAAAATAATAGTAATAGTTGGCTACCAGCCGCCATTAAATTTTACGGCTACCATAGTAATTACTAAGTGAGAAAGACTAGGCAACGCTGCACGCTAAAGCCGTGGAGCCTCTGAGGATCATGTGCGGGAGGTTTGACGCGAACCTTAGAGTGATACCCAAGCTACAACTGATCAGTATAAAATAGATAAGGTCATGTGTTTGGTGTGATATAAGAATATAATTGATGATGAAGTTGTAGTGGCTATGAAGAGGAAAGCACTTCTATTCAGTGCATGCAGCTAATGAGTATCTCCGGGTTATTCAGGAAAACATTCGGAAAGCGCAGTGTATTCAGAATCGGTGGCATTGTTTCCACCACAGAACATTATTCCGGGGAGCCGTTGCTGAGAATATTAATGGGGAGGGTGCACTGTCAGCGGAAGACGGGTAGGGAAAGACACGCTGTCGCCATATTAGCGATGAGCATTGTTCCACATGTAAGTAATGGGCTGGGACTGCGTTATCTGACACCGTAATGCCACTTCGCATCATTCTGATAACGTAGCATAGTAACACCGGCTTACCATTACCGTCTTACTGGGAGGGAGTCTCACATACTGCGCCTTAACTGTTGTAATGCTTGACATGCTAATTTATCTCACCTTCTCTTTCATATTTGTGTGATGTGAATGGCAAAACTTTGTACTGGCAAATTAATGTTAACACAGTTGGCACTGCTCGATTTTCAGCAGGCTGTTATCAAACCAACAGCAACATTTCAAAAGTCCTGTTGAACCCTCGACAGAAAAAAACCCTTTATGCATAACATCGACATTGCTTTTCTTTGTATAAAATACTGTACATTAGAAGTGAATTAAATATCCACAGTAGGTGAATTCATAAACGTTTCAAATTTAATAAAACGGACTCAATTACATGTGAAATGAGGAAAAGTACTTCATTGTTCATATCGAAGTCGATTCTTCTTATAAGCAAATTCAGCTACACAATTTTCTTTACACGCCATAACTTTCATAAACTAGAGCTAACGGAAAAAATGTCTGCTAAGTTTCCATTTCTTCTGAACTTATGACTGACAGGTATCTGTGTATTGTACCTTTTCACGCAAGAATACACAAAGGGATGCTATTAAACCTGATACACCTTATGCAGGTCTGCCTTAGATATTGTAACAAAATGACAGATTCGACGAATTCCACTCCTGACCCCAGTGTGACAAAACGACAAAAGTCCAGTCCAACTACTTTTTCCTCGCTTTGTTCTCTAAAAAGTTTACACAAACACACAGTTCTCTTTTACTGACGTTAACACAGTCTTCAGTCCTTCGTGATATTGCAGCTCACAAATGTTTTCTTCTCGTCTTCCTAATTTGCTTCTTTCTGTCTCTCAAACAATTGACTCTGTCAGTACAATCACTCAACACCCGTTAACTGCTTCGGTATATTCGTCTACGACAAACATCTGAAACATACCAACACACACACACACACACACACACACACACACACACACACACACACACACACACACACTAAAACTAAAAGCACTAAAAGCTGAACTGACTCGCCGCTTTTTCTGCTTATATAGAGGGGGATAACGGTCCTTTTTCGAACTTCTACAAATACGTTGGTCACCGCCACTTCTCGAACGATCTAGAAATCCCCCTTTGGTTATCAAATTCTTGTCACGTGTTCACAACAGTCGCGTGAGGCAGCCTGACTATCTTTGATGCACGTGCCGCCATTACGGTGGGGTAGCCCTGCCTGACCGTCCTTTGCTGTACACGGTGACCGGCGTCACACTATTATTTAATTTTAGATTCAGCAGATTCAATTTCGTTGTGAGCTCAGGAAAATGAATTATTTTGATAAGTGTAAAGAATGCTTAAGTATTCTTATGTAATTGAGCATGTTGATGTTTTGAATTAACTTTTGCATTTGAGTAACTGTACGACAAAATTACAATTATTTTCATTTCAGAGGCTCCACGGCTGCAGTAAAAACAGCAGAGACATTCAGCGTTGCCTAGTCAGGACTAACTCCGTCTCGCTTAGTGTTTACTGTATTAACGTACAGTTTATTAAAACTTGTGTAAAATATAAAGAGAATGGTCGTGCAACCATGTTCGAAAAAAGAGCATAATTTCAGCTCCAGCCGTTTGGTATTTATACGGAATTATATTTACGTATATTTTGTCAGAACTGAAACAGACCTTGAGCTGTAAACAGAGGTGTGAATAATCTTTGTAGATAACTGTACCGTTATACTTCCCTCTTTCTCCTAATACACCCCTAATTACTCTGACCAGGGACAGGACAGGTAGATAATGTGCAGTTGTATGAATTTGTAGAACTGGGTGAGTGAGTGAGTGAGTGAGTGAGTGAGTGAGTGAGTGAGTGAGTGAGTGAGTGAGTGAGTGAGTGAGTGAGTGAGTGAGTGAGTGAGTGAGTGAGTGAGTGAGTGAGTGAGTGAGTGAGTGAGTGAGTGAGTGAGTGAGTGAGTGAGTGAGTGAGTGAGTGAGTGAGTGAGTGAGTGAGTGAGTGAGTGAGTGAGTGAGTGAGTGAGTGAGTGAGTGAGTGAGTGAGTGAGTGAGTGAGTGAGTGAGTGAGTGAGTGAGTGAGTGAGTGAGTGAGTGAGTGAGTGAGTAGGGTTTAAGGGTCCGTTGACAGCTGCGTCATTAGAGCCCCAAGTCTAAATCTGTAGAAGTTTGCAACATGTCGCTAAGTAAAGCAAGAGTGTGTTAGACGATGAAAACAATTTGATGTGTTGCATTCACATGACTTTCTCTACTCTTGTACTAATCATTCTTACAAACTATACTTTCTATATCTTTGTGTCAGTTTGGATAAACATTTGCATACGTTATCTTATTGGTATTTCTTTGTGAGTGCAAGGGGAATATGAGAATACTCTGAGCTTTGAGCAATAGTGAAATCTTTTAAAACTTTGAGATTCCGTTCTCTTTGCACGGCTAAGATATAAAAAAATGAATAACGATCTAATCTTCCATTTGACAAAAGTTCAAATACTCCAAAAGTCACACAAATAAGAAGGAATAACTCCGAAATGGTTCACTCCCCACACACACACACACACACACACACACACACACACACACACACACACACACACACACACACACACACACACACACACACACACACACACACACACAAAACATTTTGACACAACTGATGTGTTTGAAGTAGCTCTACATTTTTGTATAGTAAGATTTGGTCTATCTCTTACGGTTTACAAGTTATTCAAAAGTCACCCAGAGTAAATAGGACTACATGGGCTATAGTCAAAAAATTCAAAATAGGTTAAATTAATTACAATTTGTCATAAAATATATTAAACATGGTATTTTAATCAAAATCGTTAGAACTATTTTTGAGAAAATCAAAATTTTCAAAAAATTGTCCATGTAAAGTGTAGTTTAGGCTGGAGAAATTTTCTTCAAAATCCTCGTGTCGCATCCTTAATATATATTAAACTTAAATACCAACTTTGGTTCTTAACCGACTTTTCGTTTTTCAGTTATGCTGTCCACAGACCGACACACACGCTCGCGTGCGCACGCACATACGGACATTTTTTCTAAAAATGCCTTTTTTTATTCAGGGGGCCTCAAAACATGTTTCCGGTGAAATCCCGACATCGGAATTTTTGGGTGGTATACAATGATTCCTCTACTCACTATACGTATTAGAGGAATCAGAAATACAATGAATAGTGAAGCACAAGTTGTTTATATGATGTATAAGCTTTTTAAAAGAAACTCAAGTGACCAAGAAAGGTGCAAATAGTTAAAGTGTCAAGAGTTAAGTTCTGCAGCTTGTGTAATACGTCTATCCATTTCTATTGTTATTCATTTAAAGTGATTAGCCAAGTTTTACTTAAGTTTTGATGTACAGTTCACTTAATAGCTCTCTGTAAAACGCACAGCGGAACGCTATTCTTATGCTGCGCGCATGCTACAAGATAAATCCATCTCTTTCACACACAAACACACGATATGGCTACGTTGTGGCGCGCTCCTTTTTTAAATTAACGTCCTCCAACATTGTGTCATATCGGACGAATGAATGAAATGAAATGATGCTCAAATGAGCCCGAGGTCCATGGAGTTTTAGGTTACCCGACATTCGTCTTCTCAGAGTAGGGAAAACCTCGGAAAAAAACCTTACCCGGATAACTTACCCTAAGCGAGATTCGAACTCGCGACCTCTTGAACGTGAGGCAGACACGCTAACCATCACGCTACCGAGGCGGGCGTAGCTCGCTCCTATTGGATACTGACATATGCAGGAGATTTGACACTTAGCACAATTTAGAGTTTTACATCTTGGTAATGGAATACTCATGTTAATAAGGGCAGTTCGTGCAAATAGACGAAAACCAAAATCCTATCCGCATGCAAAATGAAAGCCTGATGCCAAAGTAACAACTACAGATCGGTAGAGAAAGCAGAATGTACACAAATTAAAAATCCTGTCTCGTACATCGTATTGCCTGAATTATTCTATTGTTAGATTTAAATTTGTCGGTATGGTCGGCTAGAAACTAGGAATACTGGCTTTCGTTCTGCACTGTAAAATGTTAAAATATTCCTGTTTGAGGTTCGTGAAGGTCTTTTTTCACTACAAGCTCTTCACTCCCGGCTAAAGGAAAGCATACAAAGGTTGAGGGGAAGATTTCTTGAGTGTGCAGTCATTGTGCGCGCTGTAGAAGTCGGAGAGAGGGGAATGTAAGATCCTGTCATATGGGAAATATGCCTTACCAGGGTTGGGCCCTTTGCACTACCTAGACAATGTCTAACCATTATAACCTCATCATCAAGGCTAGAAGTTTTCACTTTTGTGTGTTTCCCCTTCACATTTCTATTCCTTCTTGCTCGTTTTATCCCCTAAACTCCTAACCTACAAACTTCATCTTTTGTTTTTTACATCGCTTGAATTTGCACTTTTCGCTTCTATACTCCGTTTAGAATCTTAAGTTTTCTCGCTCAGCTATGTAAATTATTTTCCTTACTTTTCCTGCAGAATGGTATAATTTTTTATACGTAACTCTAGTTTCAGTTTTCTGTTATTTTTCCAGTCTTTTCCCGCCTTATCTGACTCTCTTTGAAACTAACGCTCATCCTTATTTTTCGGAAAACATTTCAAGATTTTAATTTGATTACGCTTTATTGCTACTTGTTTTATATTACCTCTTACGCTGTTCTCTGTGCCCGTTTCATGTTTCACCCGTTTTCTGCTTTTCCACATCGTTCTCTTTGAAGCACACTACAATACCAGCCAAGTATAACACTGGGTATACTGTTACCGTTGGCAAATAAGGTTTAAAAGTGTAATACCCTTAGCTTTTGCTGAAAAAGCAAATATTCCATTTCAAAGCCTAACCTTATCAATAATGTTATCGTTTCCATATATATCCGGCAAAGTCACCTTACTTCTAAGTGAAAATAATTGTCACCTAACATTAAGAAAATTAGGCCGACATAGTTTGGTTTAGAGATTAAAGATTACATTAATGAAAACACGGAGCAAGGATACATATTCTTACACTGAAACCTGGAAGTATACTGTATTATTCTCCATCTTTATTGCTTCTAGTCAAATAGAGCAATACCTTTGACAACAGCACGGAGTATAAGGCCGGCAGCTAGCGTGAGGATTGAGGGAACGACACGCCCACCTCTACACAACAGCCTGTTTCTTGCGACTGTCGTGTGTTATATTTGGTTGTTTTCTTTCTTTCTTCTCTCTATTGTGACTGTCTCTTAACACAAAATACTTTACTACTTCTTACGGACGGGACTTCCTGTATGAAGAAACACAGTAAACATTTCCAAAACTAAAACTTGTCTAGCACATAGTCTCCACCAAGTTGCGGAAAAAATTATATCCAACATGAAAAAGATATTTCGCAAAACACCCTCCGAAATCAAGACAATTAAACAGATGGCACCTAGAATTCTCTTGCCTCCACAACCTCGGGACGGCGCGGGACATGGCTACAGGCTGCAGTATATTATACTGAATATTACCACATAATTGTAAACATAAAAGTCTGTGGCGTGCAGAAAAATGTCGCAATACTTGTAGTGAAGCAAATAATTCCACCAGCCTTGTTTGAAGCTATTTCATACATTGAGAAGAATTTCAGTAATATAGTAACCGCAATAACATATAAAGTCATGTACATAAAAAATGCTCGAGAGTATTAAGACAATAGAAAACTTTCAGACACAGTCATGTTTTTGTACGCTCGTATTACGTGTGGAGTTTTCAAAATACAAAAACTTTCTGCTAGCAAATCGGATGCTACTTACTCTCCATAAATGTAGGAAATAACATTATTACACATTGCCATAACCGCTCACGATGAATTCTCTAGCTAAAATTCTAGACATTAAAACCTTAATAAGAATTAAGTTAAGAATTAAGTTAATTGTGCACTTCAAATGGGTAAACATTCATTATCTGCTGCCTAGTTACGCCCCTTAATCCTGGCTTTGAAGCAGGGTGTACTCTGTACTGTCTTCCAGTCTACTTGTTTACAAGAGCACTGCAAGGTCGCCGGCCGGCGCTTCTACTTCCCGTTGTAAGTGCACGGTTAACTTGATGGATTTCGCAATAAAACCAAGCTCCCTGGTTATAACGGATGAATCATCTGCTTCTATATTTTGTTTGATTCATGCAACCTAGTAAGAAACAAGAGCGCCTTGAATGTATCTTGAGTGTACACTCCACACTTCACGTATGGACATAGACGTAAGATCGCTTAACATTTCAGTGATTAAGTGATAAAAGATATAAGTCCATTCCAGAAAAAACGTAATCTTACAGTGAGAAATCCATCAGGTTTCTACGCAATTTATAAACTTTTTTTGAAGTATACATTCTACACACTACCTCTCATAATTCGTGTTCAACGAGCAGTAATCGTAATGGACCCACTTTTAAAATGAGTTAAAACAAAAGAGTGGATCTGTGCCAAGGGATAGTGATAGGCTATTATACAAATTAAATTAAATTATTTTCTTGTTTAACGACGCTGTCAATTGCCAGGATCACATCAGCGTCGCCGGTGTGCCGAAATTTTGTCCCGCAGGAGTTCTTTTACATGCCAGTAAATCTACTGACATGGAGCTGTCGTTTTTAAGCACACTTAAAAGCGGCCTGGGCCGGGTTTGAACCCGCGACCTTGGGATCCGTAGGGCAGCGTCTAACCAACTGAACCACCCAGACCGACGGGCTATTATACGACTATATTCATAATTTAGTTGTACAATCACAACCACAAATGTTAAATAGTTTAATAATTTAATGTTCGCATAAATGACAGTTTGTATACCAAGTGTAATAGCTTGAGCTATATTAAATAATGAAGATGAAACACCAAAGAAACCTCAAACTTTCATTAATGAGTTGCAACATGCTAATAAAGTTACGAAGCAGTGTATAGATTCCGCATACCTTCAGCCAGCATTGCAGTTCAAAAGGCTGGTCCGTACTGTGTTGTGGAGGTCGAGTGGAATTATTACATTTCGGTCACACCGGTGATCTCAGAACACTGTTTGATAATGGGTCAAATTTTTTTCAGCCTGCACTTGACTTCTTTCGATCAATGATAAGGTATTACAAAACAAATTACAAATAAATAAATTAAACAAACGAAAATGAAATTTGAGTGCTTCATTAATCAAGTAACCTTTGAACTCACTTTATTAATACACATAACTGCAAATATGGCAAAACGTTAATAATGTGGTCATTTTCGGTAGTTGCTATGCATTGCTTTTTCATTTCTGTTAGTACGTTCAAAGTATTGGCTACAGATTAATAAAACATTCCTATAAAAAGGTTTGAACCTACGAAATGACCGCTTAGTTTACGAAAGACAGACATCAAGTCCACTCGACCACAACATTTACCTGTCGAACTACTTGCTAATCTACTAAAGATATTCGCATTTAAGCTCTTGGCACTTATTTGTGTGCACGGAACTTTTCGGCATGACTTCAGAACAGGCCCAAGAACGATTAATTGTATTTCACGTAATACAGCTACTAGTAAAACTATTAATCTCCTGGTTGCATAAAGACGAAAAAAAAAATAGGGTCAGCTGATTCACCTGGTACGAGAGGCAATCTCCTCTTCTTCATCGGGTAACCTATAAATTGGGTTTTCCTTATATGAGGGTATTCTCTTTGTCCACAATCTCTAAAAGAGGCTTATTGTTAGCCTCATTTGTGACCTACAGAGAATTATGACATCTTTAAAAAGAGAGTTGGTCTCAACATTCTCTTTCTATGTCTAAGTCCATTGCTGCTGTTGGTTTACTAATACCTTAGAGTCTCTTTGCAAAAATAATTATAATTAGCAAACGGAGTTGCAAAAATTTGTAAACAGTTCCAACTTTAAAAAAAAGGAAAGAAATGAAAGAATACTCTCCTGTTAAATTAAAAGGTGGGAAAATGAAAGAAGGGAAGCAGCCAAGATTGTAGTTGCTCCTATGGTGAAACACTCATTAAAACTAACAATATTCAGAAAATCTTCCAAATATTAATATTCAGAGACATGTATAATGTAACTTTATATGGAACTTTTTAAACCTCTACTTTTTACGAGTATTTGACCTCTGAGATGCAAATACGAAGCATATAGCGTATGAAGCATATATTGCTGACCTAGCTTTCAAGGCTTAAGCGCGCTAATAGTTCCCTTCTTATAGCCTTGACTCAGTCCTTTCAGCGTCTTTCTTCACTTTCTCTGACTCTCAAACACTAACTCCGGCGATACAATCACTCGACGCTAGTTAAACCTCTTCACTACGCAGAGTTGTCTCGACTCACTGACACACTGTCCGACTCGTATCGGTAACTCTCTCTCTTTCTGTTGTTTCGTCGCCTCCTTATGTAGCGGGATATGAACCTTTCGCGAAGGTGTAGCCAAATCTTTCTCGAAAGCTCTGGAGAAAACCTCTTTTGGTTCTGCCGCTGGGTTGTTGTTGGCGTGAGGCAGCCTGACCTAAACTGCCATTGTTTGCTCACAGGCCTGATATGTGGTGTGAAGTAGCTTAGCCCCGACCGTTCTTTGTTTTGCACCGCGCAATATATATATATATATATATATATATATATATATATATATATATATATATATATATATATATATATTAATATTCATTTAATTTAAAATGCGATATCCAAATCCGAAATTTACCCGAAACGCTTTGATGAGTTAAGTTACATGCAAACGCACTTCTATACAGGCTGTGGCAATCCAGACATGGATGAATGTTCTGCAAAAATAACTTGACGTATCAGTCTGGTAAAAGGAAGTTGCATGGCAAACAACTGGGTTATTCTCACGAATTTAACCAATTTTGAATTTTATGAGTGAAACGTGCCCGAAAATCATATAAAGCAAACCACTGCTTCTAATAACAGTTTCCTTTTTTGCCACTTCATGAATACATAAAAATATTACTTATATTCTGACGG
Organism: Tenodera sinensis; assembly: GCA_030765045.1. Classification (NCBI taxonomy): domain Eukaryota; kingdom Metazoa; phylum Arthropoda; class Insecta; order Mantodea; family Mantidae; genus Tenodera; species Tenodera sinensis. The sequence goes on along the minus strand of CM060963.1, from coordinate 117,019,968 downwards.
TAGCGGGAGGCCAAAAATAGAAGAATTACTTTGAATTATCCGCGGTTTCTCTGAGTAGTGACTCATATGTGTGTTGGCAATTACAAATGTTTCTGTCAGAGATTACACGTGGAGGAGTGTAGATATGGTTCGCCAACAAATTGCGCTTCTTCTGTTGACATTTAATAACGGCTGGTGTCTGGGTAGTGCAGATTCTTGGGATCGTCACCAGTGGCGCTGGGAACCACACGATTTATTGCAGTACATGATTTGCTCGGCGGCATAGAGCAAATGGCAACATACGGACAGTATACTAACTTGCATACATTTAAAAATATCTGGGTCTTGCACTCACATGACTTTTTCTACTCTAGTGCTAACTATTCTTACAAACAATTGTCTTCTTCAGGTTAATCGAGATAAGAATTTGCAGAAATTATATTATTGTTGATTTTCTTGTATGTTCTAGGGGAATATGGGAATACACTAGGCTTTGAGCGATAGTCAACTCTTTTAAAACTGGTTGCCATATGACAGCTGTGAAATTCCGCTCTCTTTGTACGGCCAAGAGATAAAAAAGTGAATAACAGCCTTCTATTTGAGAAAAGTATAAGTATTGCAAAAATCACACAAATAATAAAGAATATCCTCGAAAAGGTTCACTCCGCAACCAAATGCATTTGGACATAAACTGTATGTTTTAATGAGATCTATATCTTTTGAACAGTAAGATTTGGTCTATCTCTAACGTTTATCAGCTATGCAAAAATCGTCAAGAGTAAACAGGACTGTGTGGCTCATCACCAGAAAATTCAAAATATACGTTTCATTTGCCATAAAAACATCTTAAACATATGATATTTTAAACAAAATCGTTAGAGCTGTTTTCCAGAAAATCAAAATGGTTGAAAAATTTTCCATGTAAAGTGGTCTATGGTGGAGGAACTTTGTTCAAAATCTTCGTGTAACATCTTGCAAGATATTGAACTTAAATACCAACTTTGGTTTTAATAGTATTTTCGTTTTTGAGTTATGCTGTTTAAAGACACACACAGTAACTGTTTCTAAAATGCCTTTTTTGGATTCAGGGGGCCTCAAAACACATATTTGGTGATATCGCTACATGGAATTCTTGGGTCGAATAGAATACTACACGTAGTAAGAGTAAAACTCCACCCTAAATGCAGAAAACGTTTTAAAGCGGTAAGGTTCTTAATTTTGTAGCTTGTAATTATGAAAACTGTATTGTATTTCGAACTATCCCATCTTACTTAGTGGATAGAAATACATTATTTTACACAAAAATTTTAGATGGAGAACTTCACGAAATACTTTTTCAGAGCCTCTAAACTCAAAGTAAGAATAGTCAACCCTGGTCAGTTCAACATTCATAATGCGTAACACCACCTCTGGACCAGATAACTGCCTGGATTCGGTTAGGAAGTGAGTCCACAAGGTTCTACAAGTCATTTACATCCAGCTGACACCACTCATGCATGAGTTGCTCGCGCAAATGCACCACATTGTAAGGATGCTGATATTGGTATTTCTCCCGCTGTTCCAACACATCCCACAAAATGTTCGATTGGGTTCAAGTCGGGTGAGTTTGAGGGCCAATCGAGATGTGATAAGTTGCGTGTGTTCCTCAAACCAGTCCAACACTCTTCTAACCCAATGAACCCTGTAGTTGTTATCTTCAAATAAAAGGGAGGCAACACCACAGTCATCATGGAGTAGATCTTAAGTAAGTGGCAACTCCTGCTCATCCAGATCGTTCAAATAAATATGCTGGTTCATCCCATTGGTCACCTCGTGGAGCGAATCCAATTCGTAGTAAGAAAAACACCCCCAAAACATCACTGACCTACCTCCAGCTTGAGCCTGACCTGCACACAATCCGGATGAAATGCTTCATATGCCCAACGGTGCACCAGACCACGTGTGTCATTCGAACAGAGACAAAACTGTGATTCATCAGACCACGTGACATTCCACCAGCCAGCTACTGTCCACGTTTGTTGATTTTTAGCGCACTGAAGTCGCGCAGCTTTGTGTCTCTGTGAGCAAGGGCCTCCTTTGACGTGTCCGACTTCAAATGTTCATGGAGTGCACTTCCCATCACAATGTCCTCTCGCTAACAGGTCGGATGGACCTGCATTCACAGTCTGGAGCAATTCCTGTCGCATTTGGAAGCGATTTGCGTTTATTAGCTGTAAAACTCGTCTCCGATCCTTCTCAGTCATGATCCTCTTCCGACTACAATACCGACGCCGTATTTCGTGGCCACGTGTATTGCACCAATGCTTGTTGACCTGTTTGACAGTCCGCTTCAACACACCAACAAATCCGAACACTTCACCTACCGCATGGCTGTGGGTACAGCTAAACACAATTGCCCCTTTGTGTCAGTCTGTCACGTCCTTACATTTCCCTATGTTACACTACACTGAATTATAATTGATATTGTTTTTTGTTATTGAGTACATATAGCAAGAATGCAGTTCACTAATATTTCTGGACTACTTTTATTACGTGACTGCATATTATTTTATGAACCATTTGCTCCTGAGTTATTCTTTTGGACAACTGAATGTAATATCACTGCTTTCATTGATGAGTAAAAGGTTGTGCATTTCTAGCAATTACAGACTGACTTCTTTCTCTAATACGCACGCGCACACAATCACACACAGACACACGTCTATGTGATGATCTCTGACAATTTTTTATTTGTTGCAGGTAAGCCTCCTCATGGGTACTGGGAACTCATCAAACACTAGCAGCACTTAGTAACACCATACAGGTATGTTCAAATACTGGTAACGGGGTAAATGTGGAGAGTGGCAATACTTGTCACCCCTCTTGCCCACGCCTGCTCCAGTCTCTTTTTATCAACGTCCCCTCTATTTAGTACTGAAATTTGATCATTTCGAACAACTAATTAATTGCACAGAGTGGAGTTTTTCAGGATTCGGACTTTCAAGGAAAGTCTGATGATGACTAAGATGTGCATTAATGCTTAACAACAAAATGGTGCCCATATTATTATGCCGAGATCGCAGGTGCTTGCTAGCACTCTGCCCTCGCTCCTTGCAACTACCTACCGGCCTTTGTCATATACCGCCTTCATTCGTGATGGAGCTTCTATTGACACAACTAACAGTGAAATTATCTAAAACACAAATATATCTTAGCGAGTTGCTAATTCAATCGACTTCATAGTATTAAGATTAGTTTAAGATGAAACTACTCTAAACATTTTTAAAAATGAAATTTCCAAAGTATTAATGAACTTCCCCAACTTCTAACGAACTTACATACCCACAACACAGAGGCTGTTGATAGTTATCTATCTAATATTGTCTTTCTGTATCTCGGTTTTACAATGATCCTATCATAGAACTGCTGCCGGTTCACTAAACAGAACATTCTTCAGAATCGTCTAAAGAATCTCAAGGCAAGACCAGTTGGTAATGCTTGCAGAAGTTTGTAGCTCAAGGTATTCTGTGTAACAATGTTTCACTCTCAAAAATATCTCTAAATATTTAAAAATATATTAGAATTCATTGCAACTTCAACTCTTGTCTAAATTTAAGTGGACTAGAAACCAAAAGATAAGTGTATTCTGCTTAAAAATTGTATAACCAAGCGACTATTAATTTGTGTGTCTATTCTTTGTATTTTCGATCTGAATTGTTCACTTTGCTGGCTTTTAAATGCTTATTTCTTTGACGTTTTATGCAGAATAATTTTTTTAAAGTTGCAGTTAAGTTGAATTATGCTAAATACTAAGTTGCTGCATTTTGCTACGATAAGTTAGATGATATTTCATTCTATTTAACTACAATTAAAAAGAAACATAAGCGAGCTCATTTCATTTACAAGATTGAAGTACTATTTTTTTTTTTTTTTTTTTTTTTTTTTTTTTTTTTTGTGTGTGTGTGTACTACAAACTCGACATTAGATTATTTTTCGTCAGTGATAATCCTTTTGTTATTAAAGCTTTGCACGTTAAAAAGAAATATATGTGTGGCTAGTGTTTGGATGTGTTTTTTTAACCATTTATTGATACACATATTCCATTACATAATGTAATACTACCTGTTTTGTTATCTCTTCTATGCTATTGATCTTAAAAAATATTTGCATTTTTAAATGTTGATAGTCAAATAACTCAATTACTGGATTATACATTAATACATTAGGTTTTCTTAGATCAATAGCATTTATAAAATGAGCATCTTCTTTAAAATAATTTGGTTGGTGGCCAGTTTCCTAAATAATTTTTCTTTTGAATGTTTTTCTTCCGTAAAATGTCTAGTCAAAATATGTTGTCTATTGTATGGACAGTTTGGATCTTCCATGGTTTGGAATCTGTAATAATGTCTTTAGCCTTCCATATACTTTCAGCATTGTTGTATGTGTATGTATGTGTGTATGTGTATGTGTATGTGTCTACATATGTGTGTATATGTATGTGTGTGGGTGTGGGTGTGGGGGTGCGTGCGTGCGTGTGTGTGTACACATGTATATATAAAACGTCCATCTTCGGTTGAAGACTTGGGTTGACCTCGTGCTAATGAAATGTCGTTTTGTAACATGAAGGTTGATAAAGTTGTAACTGAGACCGGAAGTACATGCTTTACTGGAACCGGAAATGTATAATGCTAAGCAGGACTCGTTGAAGGATGCGAGTTCGTGCAAGGGTTGAGTAATTTAAGTGCAGGACAAGGGTGAAGGGATCTCAGCGGGACTTCTGGGAGAGTGATTAAGTTAACGTCGTGCTTGTTCGTACTTACCCGTAGTCCTTCCTAAGCATAAAATTCATTTGGTTGATTAACACAAGCATTTAGGCTGTTACCACGGTTAAATGAGCTCAAGTCACCTCTTTGTTTATTAAAAAAATTAAATTCTTGAAGTACCTACCTACAGTATACACTGTTAAGAAATATGGGCAACTTCTTGTAACAGGGAACGATAATGTGCTAGTTCTTATAATTATAATAACTCTTAGAATTGCTTAAGTTATTGGAATATATTTTCGAAAAGCTTGAACTAGTATAGCGCATTGCGACATTATTAATACATCAGAGCCCACCTCAAAACATTGCATATTAATATCTTCTTCACGCTTGTGTTTCGCCGCTGCTCTTCAAAATGTCATACAGTCAGCTTAAAAAATTACTTTTTGTTATAACTTAAATAAATATGATCAAGTGACTGTGATCCTGGAAGCTAAACATAAACAGAATACCATAGGTGATGATGTTTTCAAAATCACCGTAATAGTACAAATCTTGGTTTAATGAAGCCGTAATTTTTTCTTGATGTTTTTTTAATGTTCCATTTACATGCCATAGTATCGAAGGTAATATTGGTGGCTTTTAACCTCTTGGAACAATTGGCCAATAGTAATAGTGCTCACTTGTTTAACGGTAGTTTTTGGTCTTTGGGTTTCTTTTACTTTGGATTATCATTACGTTAAATTAACACTCACGCTCACACCCACGCCCACGCCCACACCCACACCCACACCCACACTCACACGCACACATATTGACACATCCATTCATATTTTCAGGGTCTAGGGAGGATAGCGAATAATTGTAGTTAAAAAAAGTTCCACCCTCCATGGAATCGAACCCGGGACCCCTTGCAAAACAGGCAGTTGGTCTACCAACTGAGCTACGGGGCCAGCCTAAAGCAATATTATTTCAAATACTTATTACAGGCTTTTCTTAGACAATTGTGTTCTATATTTAAGATGACTTGTTTTCTGCTTTCTGGTAAATTGTAGTAACATTTCTCTTGATTACCTCTTTCTAAACTGAAACAGCTTCATTACTAATCTTGTCACCGTTTCTGATATTCTATTCCTCTGCATTTCAAACACTATCAGTCTTTTCCCACTCACTTAGTCGCATTTTCCAGCACAATATACTACAATGCACTCCACATAAAGTAGTCCAATAATGCCTTCCTTATTTTTTTCTATTAAAATCTACTTTTGCCATTCCTGTCCTTTAACGTCAAGACAACAGTTCTTTCCACATCTCAAATATAGAAATCTCTCCCTCTGCGAACTCCATTATGGAAGTCGAGGGGTAGGTAATGGCTGTAAATAAGGAAATTCTATTTTTTTGCAAACGTTTTCACATATTTACTTTCTCTCCAGGCTAAAGAAATCTTTTGAATGGATTTTGGACAGAATAGCATCGCTTATGGATTCATAACGCCTTATATTAAAATGTTCTTTTTGCATGTTGACTAAAATATCTGCTGTTTTAGGAAATAATTTGATTGTAGCATACAACTTGCAGATGTAAAGGGTCGTCGAGCAGTTAGGCAAATGGTTACTAAACAATAATGGTACAATTTACACGTACAAATCTAATATGTTGCACTCACATGACTTTCTCTACTCTTGTACTAACCATTCTTACAAACTCTTATTCCTGTGTCTTTTTCGTATTATTTGAGTGAAACATTTACTGGAGTTATTGTATTGCTTATTTCCTTGTAGGTGCAAGGAGAACATGATAATACAGTAGGTTTTGAGCGATAGTCGAATATTCTAAAGCTTTGAGATCCCGTTATCTTTGCACGCTTAACATATACAAAAATGAACAACGATGTATTAATACGAAAGTATTAAGTTTTCCGAAACTGACGCAAATAACAAGGGATATCTCCGAAATGGTTCACTCTGCAAAAAAAAAATTATTCAGATAAATTATGTGTTTCAGCGAGATCTGCATCTATACAAAAGATGTAAGGTTTTGTGTATCTCTTACGGTTTACGAGTTATTCAAAAGTCATCCAAAGTAAGTAGGACTACATAGGCTATAGCCAGAAAATTCGAAATATACATTTCATTTGTCCTAAAAATATGTCAAACGTATGGCATTTTAATCAAAATCGTTAGAGCCATTTTCAAGAAAACCCAAATTTTTGAAAACCTTTCCATGTAAACGGTAGTTTAGAAGGAGCTATTTTCTTCAAAACCTTCGTGTCGCATCCTTGAAACACATTAAACTTAAATACCCACTTTAGTTTTTAACCGAGTTTTCAGTTTTGAGTTATCCTGTCCAAAGAGTGACTGACACACACACACACACACACACACACACACACACACACACACACACACACACACACACACACACACACACACACACACACACACACTAGCGCGCGAACCTTTTTGTAAAAATGCTTTTCTTGTATTCAGAATGCCTCAAAACATATTTCCTATGAAATCTTAACATCGAATTTTTGGGTGGAGTACAGTACTTCCTCTATTTAGCAGTAGAGAAAGTAAATATAACTATTTCAGACCCTTTGGAAAGTAGCTCTTCAGAGATTTGCAAGGGAAAGAAAAGGAGAAGTTTTAAATGTGATTTGGCTGGCAAAAGCACTGCACTTTTGAGTGCTTATATGTAATAATGCATGTAACTGAGGCCATACTTGGTATAAATAGGAAAAATAAAGAAGTACTAAAAGTAATGAGTAATTTTGCGATAATATTGTAACGTAATCATAACCATAACCATGGTGAAAGTATATATTAATACAACTTTGACCTAAGAATAAACAAATTATTGATGGTATGTTAGTAGAAAGAAACTGAGCTGCACCATATTGGCATTCTTAAGCACCGTTAATATTTTCTTTTGTGCATACATAGCTCTTTAGTGGTTGTTTTACTTTTGAAATGCAACAAAACATACAGATAGTGAAGAATAAAGAACATGAGTATCGGCTGTAGAAATTACATTCTTCTGGAAAATTGTTGGGTGTCAGTAATAACATTAAAATGGAAGAAGACATTTACAACACGGTGTTAGCAAAACACTGAATCGATATAAAGTAAATGTGAAAACAAAGAAGAACAAAATATTACAACTAACATTTGTGAAAGGATCTCAAAATCATGTTTAGAGTAAATTACGATATCCACAAAAGCAATTACATTTAGAACGAAATTATGGTACTAGCGTACCTACCCTGAGTCAAGATTCCAATATCTTGATTTACAGAAATATGATTTCCTTAATGTTTTCAGATACAACACGTGTGGTGGCGACACTGCTATGTTCTTATACTGGGAATAGTATAAATAAAAACCTCTATCCCTTTAGTTCCTTATTTTCCCACTATAGTGAGCGAAAAAGACAACTGTTAATATACTGATTTGGTACTTACACCGTGTTACATTCTTCTCATATGTTTCTGAGGTGCTCATTTGTGACATAACTTATACCTGCTCCCTAGCGATCGGGCCTTCTCTGGCCCTGAAAGGAAGTAGGGGGCGTGTTTCTGCACTTTTCGATCGACTGACCTTCAAAACCCCCTGCTGTTAAAATGTGGGGTAGCAAATTCCATCCGGTGTCGGAAACTGGCTATATGGAGTGCAGTGTTGCCAATTTTATTCGAGGTGATTATAGAAATATGTATGTTTCAGTAATTAAGGACTTTGTAAAAACTGTGACATGAATTCCATGCACGTTTAGTTTCATTTGGCAAACTGATATTACGTATAAATAAGATTTTTGTGAACTCAATTCCGTGCTTAAAATGCTAAAGTTAGTAAACTTTAAACTCTCCAAAAATGAAAACAATTTGTTAATAAAATAACGGAGCTTTAGTTAAACAAGGCAATAAGAAAGGATAAAACGTATCGTTCCTTTTGAGTAGTAGATATTTCCCAGTTAGAAATGTTTTCGAGGCACGACACCCGAAATCAGACTTTCAGTAACAAAATAAGCTATCGAGAAATCTCTTCTTTCAGGTAACCCAATTAACTTAATCGAAATAGTTTTTTATTATTTTAGAGACCGGTTGTTTGATCATAAATAATGGATATTTTTTTTTCAAAGAGCTTCACATATTATTTATGTAAGATGGAGCGCCACCTTACAAGAAAGTGTTTTCGATATCCTCATTCGATAGTATGGCATTACAATATCTTGTGGCATTCGAACATTTGTGAAACGTTTACTGTTAATATATTCCTGTTTCCATTTCTCACACATTTCATTGAATATCCTAAAATCTGGCATAAAATCTCAATGGAAAATAATCTGGAGTTTGTATTCCATTCATTTTTACTTTCTCTACTATGTATAGTAAGTAGAGGAAGTATTATATTCCACCCAAAAATTCGATGTCGAGATTTCATCTGTAATACTTATGTGCTTTAAGGCTCCCTAAATCCAAAAAATGAAAAAGATAATTTGGGGAAAGTTTGTGTGTGTGTGTGTGTATGTGTGTATGTGTGTGTGTGTGTGTGTGTGTGTGTGTGTGTGCCTTTGGGCAGCATAACTCAAAAACGAAAAGTCGGTTAAAAACCAAAGTTGGTATTTAAATTTAATCTCTTTCAAGGATCCAATACGAAGATTTTGAAGAAAATTGCTCCACCCTAAACTAAACTTTACATGGAAAATGTTTCGAAAATTTTTATTTTCTTGAAAATGGCGCTAACGATTTTCTTAAAATGTCATATGTTTGAGATATGTTTACGGAAAAGAAATGTATATCTTGAATTTTCTAGCTATAGTCGATGATGATGATGATGACGATGATGATGATAAACGTTGATGCAGGAATGAGGTTGTTAATATGTTCGACACCACTTTTGCCTTTATGAAGAAAGCATTTATACCGCAATGTTGTGTTGTATCAAAAACTCGTAACCGTTAAGTTTATCCATTCTCTTCTACGATGTAGGTTAGCTGTTAAGAAGTGAAGAGATAATTAAAAAAATGTATTTTTGACGTGTGATAAGTAAATATGAAATGCTTTGAAAAGACAAATGACTTGCATTGCCCTTGGTAGAAAACAAAATTGGAATGCCTGACTGAAGTACTTACATGTCAGTGTTTGCTGTAAAAATAAAAGCTTTACAATTCTTGCGCTTGCAGGATTTTGTTTGAATAAAGCCAACTTTATTTAGGGTGTTTTCTGATGCTGAAGCCTAAGCCCATTTTTTCTTAAAATTTTGAGTGATTTACATCACCTGCCTTCTCAATAGCTTTAAGTATAGATAATATGTAAACTTCCATCAGGGCAGGTTCTTAAGGTGCTGATTATCAGAAAGCAATATTGTCAGTTACGTGTCCCGCAAATCACAAGTAGCTAGGCTAGCTATTGCAGGTTTTGTTTATAGCAGCTGGTGAGAAGAACCCACGTGGAAAGAACCGGATGTGTGCACTCTTGTATGTCGAATGCAGCTAAATCAATATACAGCATATGTTATTTTTGTTCCGTAGCGTCTGTGAAGAACGACTGTCCGTATGAGGTCTTGTGGCTTCTGGAAAATGTCAGGCAATACACCTTTCTGGTGAAACATTTCCTTCGTACAAAATAAGTTCTCATTTTAAAATGGTATTAAATGTGTCGACTTTTTTAATTCTAACAAAATAAAAACACGAATTTGTTCGTAAAGAATGAGATTTTATTAAAAGAAGGTACAATTAAATTAACCACCGCCGTGATGTTCAATAAGCAAGTATTTCTTTCTTCTGTGCTATAAACAGCATTAGCAAGTGTACTCCTAGGGATATTCTCAATGGCATACGATATTGGCTGCTTCAGTTCTTCACGTGTAGTGAGTCTGGTAGGAAATATCTTTTCTTTTAGATAACCCCATAACCGGTAGTCAGCTGGATTGATGTCCGGGGACCTATAAAATAAAATCTGAATATAATATTCAGATTTTATTTTATTTTATTTTATTTTTTTTATTTTATTTTGTCCGGGGACCTAGAGGGCCAACTGTTCGGAAAATGTCGACTACTTACACGATCACCATATCTGTTGCGTAATAGTGTATGTGTATGTGGGGAGGAGCGCTCTCTGACATAAAAAGTGTTTTCGATTTTCTTATTGTGTAACGACTGGTATAGCGAAGTTTTGCATATTAAAATATCGCCATCACTGTTTTTGTTTCTACATTCTCAATTTCTTCAACTTTCTTTAAATTTGTTCATCGTGCGAAATGATTTTACAGAGCAGAATATGCTGCTCAATCCATTTAATGTTACACTTGTAATAACACTAAAGGAGGCGAATTCCAACTCGTATAGGTAAAGCCATTGCTCCTAAAACTGCCGTGTGTATTCTTATGTTTATAGAAACATAACACAGTTTCCATAGCAACGGATAAAGAAACCAAACGCAGTGATACGAATATGTAACCAAACTGCCAATGTGTAAAGAAGATACGTTTTTTTCAAAATGGGAACATACTTTAGAATAACGTGATATATTCTGAAATCGTTACAAACCCTTCGTAATCGGCTGAACCCCATAAAAAAGAGCAGCTTTGTAAATTGAATATATTTTTTAAAAATACTAGATTTACTCCCATAGTTGTTCCATAGCCATGAAAGAGATCAAGTGATGTGGGTAGAAGCCCTCGAAACACACTTTGTCTTCCCAGGTAGAGAGGAACCTTTTGAGGAGAAGAGAGGTTGCTTACGAACATATGTGTCTTGGGCTTGCATCACCAAGAGATAAAAAATGAATAACGATCTCCCATTTGAGAACGACCTAGTAAGTGTTGCAATATTCTGACAAATAACAAGAGATATCACACAAATGCTTAACTTTATAAAAAAAAAAAAAAAAAAAAAAAAAAAAAAAAAAAAAAAAAAAAAAAAAGGATCATGTGAGATAAATTCCGTGTTTCAACGAGATCTACATATGTTGTATATACAACAATTTACTATTAATTTATTATTTACTATATAGTAAAGTGTTGTCTATCTCTTATAGTTTACCAGTTATGCAAAACTCATCAAGAGTAAACAAAACACACAATCTATAGACAGAAAGTTAAAAATATACATTTCTTTGCCATAAAAATATCTTAAGCATATGGCATTTTAAGCTAAATCGTTAGTTATTTTTGAGAAAATAAAAGTTTTCGAAAAACTTACCATGAAAGGGTAGTTTAGGATGAGTGAATTTTCTTCAAAATCTTTGTGTCGCATCCTTGAAGGGCATTTTTTTTGCCGACCACACACACACACACACACACACACATACACGCACACGCACACACACGCACATGCACGCACACACATACACACACGCACACGCACGCACGCACACACGGACCTTTTACTAAAGATGCTTTTCTATTCAGGGGGCCTCAAAACATATTTCAAGTGAAATCTCCACTCGAAATTTTGGATCGAATACAGTACTTCCCCTACTTACTGTACGTGGTAGAGAAAGTAACAAACCTTAATCACAACATAGGCAATGATTACTAAAGTTCTTTATAAATATTTTAGCGCATAGTTATTTTATAACTTAAGCAGAAAACAATGAGAAATTAAGTTTTAGCTAGTGTGTGTCTACAGATACCGCGGCTTGGTCTTCATACAAAGCATTTTTCCATCGTTAAAATGCACATTTACAGTAAAGTTGAAGGCCATAGCTGCCGGCAAAGTTGGGTAGAAAAGAACGTCGTTATATTAAGTGATATTTGCTCCAGACCGGCAGAGAATTTCAATATAACGTTCCTCTAACAGCGCTTTCCCCTTTTTAATAGCAATTTTGCTGTCAGCTTGCTTGGTCGACTTTGGTAAGATAACATTTGGAATATAGATCGATCGATACCTACTTGGAAAATTAAAATAAGTAAAATAATCCGATTATGCTGTAATTTCACAAGAAATGGGAGAAAGAGATAAACAAAAGAAGTTGTTTGTAGTCTTTGTCAACAATGATTTTAACTGAATGCCATATTCATACTGTCTTTAAGTTTTACTGATTGATACCAAGGTATTCCCTTCCTCTATGCTTACAAATAAGTTAGAACTGAATGTACTAAGCGACAAAGTTTTGGAAGAAGAAAAAAATTGCGAAAGAATGTGTACCTATTTTATATAAATCTATGCACTGTATGATCATCTTTATTTAATGTTATTCTTTTCTCAAGTGTAGCCAGAAGAGTATCACACATTAATATTACTTTTAGTTTTATCCAATCTTTAAACCTTACCGGTGTAACTCATTTCTGATTTTTATACAATACTTGCTGAGATATCCTGCGTTGCCCGTGGTTTGACCATTTATCCCTACACTTTTAGACTTAGATTGCACTTGCGCGATAGTCTTGTGTTTCTTTGGAGACATTTAAAAATATTACTTAACACACTTAAAAAAGAGCAATTAAAACTCTTATGATACTATAAAGAACAACAATAAACAAAACAAATAAATACAAACACCCGGCAGACACAATGCAAAGGCATTTTTCAACAACCACAAATACCACAGGACATAAGCAAGTAGAGAAAATCATGTGAATGTAAGACGTTACATTTCCAGTTCAGTCATAAGTAAATTGTAGGAATTCTTTGTAGAAGAGGGAGCAGAGAAAGAAATGGGATTGTGTTTCGTAAAAGTTAAGTGAGTGAAGATAATCGTGTGAATGTAATGTGTTGCATTTCAATTTCAATCATAAAACGGTATATGAATAAAATTATGTGTTGGAAAGCGAGTGCATAACATATAAACGTTTTACGCATCAGAAAAGTGAGTAGACAAAATTGTGAGAATAAAATAACACGATTTATTGCACATGGTTGTTTAAAATGCACGAGGTGTAGTTAACAGCAGAATTTAAACAACTTAATTTCTTCTGTGCAACAAGGACTAAGCAGTTTTGTCATAGAAATATCTTTTAAGTGTTCGATTTAGCCTACCGCTGCTAATGTAGTTAAGATGTGTAATTTTATTTTCGGCTGATTCACGTCATAGTGACTTTCTAAACTTTTAGTAGCAAAGTTAGAAATTTACGACTACTGCGTAGATAGTGGTATGATTTGAGATGAACCCCGACCGATCTTTCCACATTTCTGGGTGGAATAAAACAGCTTTTCTACGTCTATATATGAGGAAGACAAAATAATCGTACGTTTTTGCCATCAATGAACATTAAATTGATGGACCAAGTTTCAAGAAAGACTCCAGTTCAACTACCCTCAAATATATCAAGACAGGCCAAGGTTGAAGACTTGTAGATAGATCAAGAAGAGGTTGGTGTGGCTAAGTTTTAACTTTGATACGGAACAGTTCAGAAGACCTAAACCATAAAAAAGAATAGCCAAAAATGTGATTTGTTGCACTCGCATGACTAACCATTCCTGAAAACTCTTATTCATCTATCTTTTTTGTTTTAGTTGAGATAAATATTTGCAAAATTTATCTTATTGCTTATTGCAAAGGAAATGTGGAATACAGTAGCCTTTGAGCGATAGTCAAATCCTCTCAAGCTTTGAGAACCCGTTCTCTTTGCGCGGGTAAGATAAGAAAATGAATGATCTACCATTTGAGGAAAGTTTAAGTATTCCAAAAGAAACAAATAACAAGGTATATCTCCGAAATGGTTTACTCTACAAACAAAAATTCACTTGGATATAATATAAATTGTGTTTTGACGAGACCTGCATTTTTTGTACAGTAAGATTTGGTCTATCTCTTACGGTTTACCAGTTACACAAACGAGAGTAAACAGGAAAATGTGGGCTTTAGCCAGAAAATTCGAAATGTACATTTCATTTGCTATAAAAAATCTTAAATATGTGGCATTCTAATCAAAATTGTTAGCCATTTTCGATAAAATCAACACACACGCACGCACGCACCCATCCACCCCCCCCCCCACACACACACAGAGAGAGGCGGACGCTTTTTTAATTTTTTTATTCGGGGGGCATCAAATCTTCTATTTCTGGTGAAATCTCGACATCGAATTTTGGGTCGAATACTTCTCTATATATCTACTATAGTAGTAGAGAAAGTAAAAAACGAAACTACCACCGTTGTAACATGAGCTTAATTATAAATGATGAGAAAGCTATAAAGAAGGGCGATACGCCGGTTTAAGGAACTTGAACAGATGGTGTATGTGTAACTTGTAAAGAGAATAATGCCAGCATAACGACTGTGAGGTATAGCTTTTACACCAACTTCAAGACTGGTTATAGGATGGCTAAGAAAGAAATGGATACAAAAGTTGAGCGGAAACTTGGTCTCTGAACGAGCCGCATCTCTCTCTTTGAAGTAGAAGTAATCATCCTCGTTATCAAAGAAAACAGTTGAAGTGCTTCAGAACACCTACTTGTATGGACCAACTTGTAGGCTTCGATGCATTTAATTTCCTTCTATCTGCACTTGGTGCTATCTCTTCATAGCGGAAGGGACAGCGGATATCCTAGGACGATAACTTGCCTGAGTAACAACCAAATGTTCCCAAGTTATGTACAATAACTTCAACTTGCTTAAGCAATGAGCAAAGTAGCACATTCATTGGTAAAATTTATCCCATGGTTTTGTATTTAGCGTACTGCATGAGCCTCGCAATGAGAACCTCGATCAAAAAGCAACTTGTGCAACATTCCACAAGTGCAAGTACTCTTCCTTTGGAGTACTCCACCCAGATGTACTCGTAAAAAACTTTGTTTGACTGTGGGACACTGCAAGTTGTGATATCTTAAAAAAAATACATGTCAAAACAAGGATCGGCAGCAAGTTTGCTAGACAATGTCATTATAAACGCCCGCCATAGCTAGGAACACAATTGCTGAACAGAAGGGATTGGCCTCAACAGAAGAGACGATCGGTCTAGGTGACTCAGTAACAGTCATGGGTTCAAACCCGGCTCAGACCGATGTTTATTAAGGGGACATATAGTCTGATCACAGAAATTACATCTTAGTGAGTTAAATGAAGTTAAATTACCACTGCTCTTAAAGTTCTGTGACTTTTCCTGAATTTTTTATTCATTATTATATAAATCATGACAATTATTTTAAGTGGTCAGTTGCATTGATATCTTAATTGATTGAGTCCATAAATATTATTTCATCCAGTAGAAACATAAACTTCATTCCTAAAACATGTGAATTCATATACCTTCTTCTCTGAAAGCATGAGAGATACAGAGCTGAAATGTACAGAACTAGTTGAACTTTTTCAACCACAATAATAGTTTTATAATACATATTAGTGTTATTAAGAAGGCAACAACAAGTCAAATCTTCCATATTTTTCCTTTTCTGACTTTACAAATAATTGTGATTCTGTGTTGCAGGTAGTTTCAGAGAAATAGCTGCCTCATTTCACGTGTTTCTCCAACTTTTGTTATTTTTATGCTGAATGACATACTTTTACAGACTCGAACATATAACCTTTAAATGTAAATAACCACTTGAAATAATTTTTGTGACTTACAGAATAACTCATAAAATTCCAGGAAAAACTATGAAGTAGTTTATGATGCAGGAATTTTCTTCAAAACCTCGGTGTCACATCGTTGAAAGATATTAAACTTAAATACCGAGTTTGGTTTATAAACGACTTTTCGTTTTTGAGTGTTGTTGTTCAAAATGGACACAAACATATATATTTTCTAGTTGCAGGATGGTCGTTATATAGAGCATCTAAAAGTGTAGAAAAGCTATCTTTGGTTTTTAAATGATTATTGTGTAACATTGAGTTTTCCTGCACGTTTAGTGTAGGTGCGCAGAAAGAGAGTCCATTGTGTCGTATGTACAAATAGGCGCTGAAGTGCTGGAAAGGGGAAGATGGGTAGTAACATAATAGAGGTGTTTATTCAATAGGTATCTGGACATGGCTGTTAGCACAATACACTCTGACCCCAGGTGTAGCGCTTGGATACATCACTTCCTCACTCCAGAATCGATTTACTCGCAGCTGAATGGACTGCTACATACATAGGTGCTTGTTTCCAGCTACTTAGTTCTGTTTATTGGAGATACATTCAGCCCTTAAGCGCTCCTTTGTCACGTGTACGTTCCCTACACCTATTCTACTTTACATTTCTTATAAATCGCCTATTATATCGTGATGTTGTGTGAATAATGCAACAGAATTCTTCTTACAACCACCTCCAAACCTTATTTGACTTTACAAATATAATGGTTAAAGTGAATTTGTTTATATTGCTATGCAGTTAACGATACTATTTTTCAGAATCAAATATTCAAGGATGTAGCGAAAGCATTATTCGAATAAGAATATGAAATCTCGGAGCGTTTCGCTTTAAAACTTACATCTGTCATCCTTCAGCTTTTTATAGAGTAGGTGAGTAGCGTAAGTTTCTTTATAGATCAGTGATGTCCAACTTTTCCGAAAGAAGGGAGGTTAGATTTACCTCCTTTCACTATACGCGAACTTTGTGTCTCTGTAAATCCCCAGACGTGCATTGTGTTGCAGTGGCGGGTTGCTTACATTTGCTTGCGTTTTATATACGAAAGCAGTATTAAATCCTGTGCGATAAACAACTGCTTATTGGTGACTTGTTTGGTGCTGCTTATATTTAAGAAGTCTATCAACATTTGACGACAAAGTTGCAATGCGTGGGCTTAGAAGATCCACCAATTAATCGTCGTGTTAACATATTGCGATACAGATTTTTAATATAGTTCAATTTGAAGAAATTCTGTTGGCAAATATATGTATAACTATACTCAATTTTATACACACTACTCTTGCAAATACTTATTTCCCTATATACTGCATTTTAATCGACGTAAGGATTTTCAGAAATTATCTTATTGATAATATTCTTGTGAGTGCAAACGGAATAGGCTAAGCGATACTTAAATGTTTTAAGATCTGGTTGTTATGCAACGCCTTTAAATTTCGTTCTGTTTGCAATGTCACGAGCTAAAAAGGCGAATAACATTTATATTTGAGAAAAGCACAAGTATTAGCAAATTCAAACCAATATAAAGAATATCATCGAAATAGTTCATTGAAAAGAAACAATAAATATTTAAATAAATTGTATGTTTTAATGAGATCTGATGCGGAACTACACGCTCCTCCGTTCCACTATCCTACGCGGAATGCTGCTTTCTAGTGAGTTCTGCTCCGGCTGCTCTGGCATGTGATTTTAACCTCAGGGTATGCGTGGGTGTTTGCGAATAAAAACCAGAACTCTCGTTGAAACACTTTTATTCTCACCAAAATAGGAATGCGTGAGATTTGCCGATCGTTATTAACAACGTTAAGTCGTTACTGTGTTTACTAAGACCGAAGATTGTTGCTATTAAATATATTGTGTCCTCACACTCGAGGGTCCGGAATGCAAGCCCCGTGACTGAAGTGCTCGTTCGGAGATCTGGTCGACAAGTGTACTGACCCGTTCCGTCCAGGTTCTGGAGGGCAAGTCTAAACGACCCTTTCTCTCCGAGTTCTCGCAGGCAAGTCTCTGTGCGTCATTACGCTCTCTATACCTTTCACTTCCTAATTAGCAACAGGGTTCGAAGAAACGACCATCGCTTGTTTTCCGGCTCAACACCGGCACTGAGCGATTTCCAGGAAAACTGGTCTTACCAGGCCTCGCTTGACTACCTGAAGCTCGCCCCTGGTGACTTGTCTGTAACATTTCGTGCCTTTTTGACAATTTTAGCCACAACTAATCTCTCAGATTCTGTAGCTTTATACATGTAACGATTTTAACATGTTCTGATTATTTAATTCCGCCATGTGATGCAGTGTTATATCCATAATTATGGCGTTCACAATTTCGGCTTCAGATCCACATTTTTCTTGCCTTCTCTACTCGTAAGTAGAGGAAGTATTGTACTCCACCCAAAAATTCGATGTCGATATTTCACCGGAAATATATGCTACGAGATCCCCTGAATTAAAAAAAAAAAAAAAAGCATTTTTAGAAAAGTTCCATGTGTGCCTGTGTGTCAATCTGTGGACAGCATAACTCAAAAATGAAAAGTCGATTAAAAACCAAAAAGTTTAATGTCTTTCAAGGATGCAACATAAAATTTTTGAGGAAAATAGCCCCACGCTAAACTACCGTTTACATGGAAAATTTTTCAAAAATTTTGATTTTCTTGAAAATGGCTCTAGCGATTTTGATTAAAATGACATGTTTAAGATATTCTTACGACAAATTAAACGTACATTTTGAATTTTCTGGCTACGGCCTGTGTATCTTCTTTAC
Organism: Tenodera sinensis; assembly: GCA_030765045.1. Lineage (NCBI taxonomy): Eukaryota > Metazoa > Arthropoda > Insecta > Mantodea > Mantidae > Tenodera > Tenodera sinensis. The sequence goes on along the minus strand of CM060963.1, from coordinate 117,000,980 downwards.
TCTGGATGACTTTTGAATAACTCGTAAACCATAGGAGATAGACAAAATATATATATATATATATATATATATATATATATATATATATGTAGATCTCGCTAAAACAAAAAATTTATGCCTAAATACATTTTTTTGTAGAGTGAACCATTTTGGAGATATTGCTTGCTATTTGTGTTAATTTCGGAAAACTTTCGTGAAATGGAACATCGTTGTTCAGTTTTACTTTCTCTACTGGTAAGTAGAGGAAGTATTGTATTCCGCAAAAAAATTCGATGTCAAGATGCTAAGTCGCGCCATATTTCTGCGAATCATAGGAGCCCGCGGGAATAAAATTTTGCACTTTGTTTACATTGCTACCCAAGTAAGGCCTCTGAGCGGTATAGAGAATACCCTATGTTTTACTGGGAAAAGTGTCATTCGGCGATACGGTAAGCCGAGGATCCGTGGTTCAATCTCTGGCTATAGAATTGAATTTTTGAGTTTGATTCTACCTTTAAAGGAGTTCATGTTTGCATTATCCACTATTAATTACCCGTGTTCCGACTACCAGAAAAAGTTATTTAAAACGGTTGCTGTCGGAACCAACTAACCTTTATCCTAAGAAAAGATGGTAACTATGAGATTTACTCTATGAAGCGTATGATTCGGTCACATTTTTATATCGCGTGGTGAAGAGGAAATCAAGCGCGCTATCTGGCATTTCTTTACGCCACTTGGTTGCAAGCACGGCAACTTGAAAATAAGCGTGTTCAGCGCTGCCAGAAAATTCTGCTGCTGGCGCAAAGAAAGATGTTAACGAGCGGCATAAAAATGTTCCAAAATGTGTGGTTAGCATGCAAACCACCCGCCCAGCTGACCTATACTGCACACGGGCTTTCCAGGAGCAGTTCAACGCAGACCTATGCTGCAAATGCACATGTTGCCACGCGTGCTCAGCTACTTAGCGATCTCAATGAACTCGAACAGTTTCTAAAGGATCAATACTTGTCCTCTCCCTTTTCTAATATATGTATATGGACGCTAATCTGCATCCATCCGAGGCATATACCGGCCGATTTTCTATCCGTCCATCCCATTCCATCCCAATCCACCCCATCCATTTCCATCCCATCGCATCCCATTCCATCCCATCCCACCCTACCCCATCCCATCCTATCCCATCCCATCCCCTCCCATCCCATCCCATCCCACCCTACCCCATCCCATCCCATCCCATCCCCTCCTCTCCCATCCCATCTCCTTCCCTCCCCTCCCATCCCCTCCCCTCCCATCCCATCTCCTCCCCTCCCATCCCATCCCATCCCATCCCAACCCAACCCATCCCATCCCATCCCCTCCCATCCCGCCCTACCCCATCCCATCCCATCCCACCCCACCCTACCCCCTCCCCTCCCATCCCATCCCACCCTACCCCATCCCACCCTACCCCATCCCACCCCACCCTACCCCATCCCCTCCCCTCCCCTCCCATCCATTCCATCCCATCCCCTCCCATCCCATCCCATCCCATCTCCTCCCCTCCCATCCCATCCCATCTCCTCCCCTCCCATCCCATCCCATCCCATCCCACCCTACCCCATCCCATACCCTCCCATCCCACCCTACCCCATCCCATCCCACCCTACCCCATCCCCTCCCCTCCCATCCCATCCCATCCCGTCCCGTCCCATCCCGTCCCGTCCCGTCCGTACATATATGGGATTCGAGCTCCCTTTGCAGCATGTGGATTAGTTACGAATCGTGCGCTCGCTCCAACTGAGCTCCCTAGTAACTCCAGAGATACACAAAGACAGACACATACATGTTGAATACTTGGTTCGAATCTAGTACAGGACCGATGTTTTCGTGTTAAGAGTTTAAAATGCGGATTGCATAAAACTGGAAAATAAGGGGCAACTGACTGATCTGTTATTTTACAATTCCTTATGAGGACTTACAAAACAGCCGACTCAACTCTTCCTTTCTTTATGGACAACCCTATGCTTCTGCCTGCGCATTGTTAATCATTATTTGCTTTAGAACGCAGGTATTTTATTAGCCTCTGAACTTTTAAATCTCAGAATGACAGCAATTATTTCCACAAAGGTTGATACAATCGCTAAGCTCAACAGTTTGTTTTGTTTTGTGACACAAAGCGGGCATCTCCATTATCTTCATTACTAAATTTATCAGGCGAATAATGCGGTCACGCTCCGTGCGATTCGTCGATATTACGTTATAACTCTACGCTCCACAGCAGAACATTCATGTCCATGAAGTGGCAATATAATGTGAAGGGAAACCCCTACAATGAATGTATGACGCATCTACAAACGCAAAAAGCTTAATTAAACAAAAAAATTAATCCTTATATGTACTATATATAAAGCGGAGCTCGGTTTTGTACAGGCAAAAATAGCCGTAATATGATTATATTTGATGCTGGTAAAAGGCTTTAGTAATTTCATGTTTCAATAACTCTCACGACAAGATGGGATTCATAAAATGCGTAAAAAGCAATAAGTATTACTGCGCCGGAATGCATTTTTAGCGTCCAGATAAAGGTTTCTAAATGTATGGCTAACATTTACAATTGTTTATAAGTACTTTTTTGTAGTACAGTAGTCTTAGAAACATACTTAGTGATGTTTGCGACATTTACAGCCACTATGTAAGAGGATCTTCAATCCATGCCAATACAGATAATGCAGATAGATTTACTTGTACATTCCTTTTCATATACGTACTTTATACAGGATGGAAGGGAAGTTATTACATTCCTTCTAATATGTGCTTCATAGGAGCATTGCAAACAAAAAAGTCTTATGGCATTTTGTTCTTTGATCAGCCGATATCAAAAAAATAAATGATTTTTGTTCCAAATTGGATGCGCAATTCCACAGGAATGTACAAAGATAACAGTTTGTTACTTGTAAGATGCGTAGAATAAGTTATTTCTGACATAGCTTCGGTAGTAATTATGGGACATCACACAGGGTTTCAAATAATTAATCACTTAAAAGACGTGACGGAGTTCTCGGGGCGCCTTTTTCAGACGCGAGGTAAGTCGACAACGTTACGTTGAGGTTGGTCAGGGAATTGATCTGGTTCCCCGATGTAAACACTTTCTCTTTTGTTGATGTTTTGGCAGGTAGCGGTTGTGATTGGCTCCAACATGGAAGGAGAGCTTCACGAAACGCTTGTTAGTGATGCCTGTTTGTTTATGTACACAACCAGTGAAAGTGACCCACAATCTGTAGTGTCGCCAACTTGTTTTCAACAAAACGATCTCCGTTGGAAATGGTCAGAGACAAAAACGTAATATACAAAATGTGCTTCAAATACCTAGATCCACCACTGGTTTAAATGAATGTAATGGCTTCCCTTCCACCCGGTATGAATCCACTGGAGCTTTTCTTCTGGGGAGACATGAAAAGCAGGATCTACTAAACAGCAACTATTGCCCTCAAATCTTTGAGAGAATGCATTTATTTGGCTGCAGAAGAAATACACAACAATAAGGGTGTTTTTGTTAGAGTGCGACGTAATTGGTTAAAAAGGGTGTGAGGCATGCAGGTGCGCAAATGATGGACATTTTGAACAATACCTGTGAAGTGGGTGAACCATTTGCTTCATTGCGTATTCTTTTGCTGTCACCTTAAAAATTTCATTTGGTATACTTTGTAAGAGCCTACAAATGTACCTTTGTGTTTATAAGTCAGAGAGATGGTTTGGTTTATTAAATTATAGCAATATCAGCCACTAAACGATTTAAGTTTGATGTTGAAGGAAATGATAAGCAATATCCTTAGATTGTGAGTTTGCGTTACAGTATGCGTTACTGGAGAATTCAGATGTACTTATTACGACGTAGCAGACACAGCATGGTATGTCTTATGTTTACGCTCACGAGTCGCGCGGCTCCGTGACGCGTATTTGTTTTTGTACTGACCTAGTGAAAGTGAAACATGCAATGTTACCAGCTTGTTTTCGATAAAACTAAAATATCTCCGTAGGAAATGTTCAGAGACAAAAACGTAATATACAAAATGTGTTCCAAATACCGAGATCTATCACTGGTTTAAACTAATGTAATGACTTCCCTTCCACGTGTATATTTATTTTATCCTTCATCTAATAAGAGCGTTTGCCGCTTCTTTCCTTTTGGCCTCTCTGTTACCTGGCACCCAGGCCTTCCGGTTTCTTGAGAGATCTGTTCCTAATCTCCTACTTCCCCTTATCTGTCTTCTTCCTCCGTTCTTTACTTTTCTATTGTATTTTTTGCTTTCTCTACTACACATAGTAAAGTAGAGGAAGTATTTTATTCCACCGATAAATGCGATGTCGAGATTTCACCGGAAGTATATGTTTTGAGGCCCCCTGAATCCAAAAAAGCATTTTTAGAAAAAGGCCTGTGTGTGTGTCTGTCAGACTGTGGACAGCACAACTCAAAAACGAAAATTCGGTTAAAAACCAACATTGGTATTTGAGGTTACTGTCTTTCAAGGATGCAACACGAAGATTTTAAAGAAAATTCCTCCACCCTAAACACTCTTTACATGGAAAATTTTTCGAAAACTTTGATTTTCTTGGATATGGCACTAGCGATTTTGATTGAAATGCCATATGCTTGGATTTTTTGGCTATACCATAGGAAAAATCATGAGACCAACTGAAACCAATACTCTGGAGGAGTTTTGCATAACTGGTAAACTGTAAGAGATAGATCAAATCTTACTATGTAAAAAATGTAGATCTTACTAAAACATACACTTTGTGACTAAATAATTTTTTGTTTGTTCGCAGGGTAAGTCATTTCGGAGACTTTGCAGATCCGTGCATGTGATTTAAATAGATAAAAAGGTTTAGGGTTGGGCAGTCTGAGATACTTCACCATTGGGATGCCTTTTACGACCTGAAGGTGAATAGCTAAACAATCATCAAACGACAGGTTGTTCTCCAGCTGTTTCTGTTCTTTCCTTTGTCCACCTCCTTGTCATGGAAGTATAGGCCTCCCACCTGGCCAGAGGTTATATCTTGGGCGTTTGATTACCTGAGTACGATTCTGACAACCTCACATGGATCTGAATACCATTTCACACGTTCATTCAATCTCTTGGGACCTGAGTTGTTAAAATACATTTGTGCTGTCCCTCCCGACGGTGCGATTAAGGGATTTGAAATGAAGAAAGGTGTGAGTTTTGATAGTGTGTGAGACCCAGTCTTCAGTCTACCTAAATGTCCAAAGTTTTATCCAGATTAGTCATCTGGAGAACTTTGTACATGAGGAGTTGCAATTATGAGTCGTCGTTTTTGAAGTTGTAATATATTCTATAACATTCTGTGTGTGTGTGTGTGTGTGTGTGTGTGTGTGTGTGTGTGTGCGTGCGTGTGTGTGTGTGCGCGCGCGCGCGCGCACGGCGTAACTCAGAAACGAAAAGTTCGCCAAAATTGAAATTTGTATTTTAGTTTAACATGTTCCAACAATGTGACAAAAAAAAAAAAAAAAAAATCTGCATACTGGACCCCGGCACCTAATTTCTTAAACCGGGGTCAATATTCAGATCTTTATTATTTTATTACAAATATAAAACAAATATACACTTTACAAAATTTACAGATTAACAAAATAAAATAAAAATAAAATAATTTAAAACACAACATTTTAACATCCTAAAACCACACCTCTTCTAACTAAAATTAAGAGAAAGAAAAAAAAACCAATAAATTACCAAAATAAAATCTAAAAATTTCCATCTCATCCCTAATCATACCTATTCAAAACTTTTATAAATTTAATAAAAAATCTATAAAAATTTTAAAAAATCACCTCTTTAAACACAAACTCTTATAAATTATAAAATAACTTATAAGAACCTTAACTTTCAAAATCAAAATTTATAAAAAAGCAAAAAATATTAAATAAAATATTACTGGTATCCAGTAATAAAATAAATAACTGGTAACCAATTACTACTAAATCTACAAATATAAAAGATCCATAACAAAACAAAATATGACCGCCGGAATCCGGCGGCCATCTTGGTACTGGTACCCAGCACCAAAACTCCTTTACTCCACACTACAACTCAATTACACTCATGCATAATTATATAATAAACGATAATCAAAATAACTATTGAACATAAACAAATTACACAATTAAAAATATACACATAAACATCATACAACACAAACATTACAACATTCAAAATCTTCAGAACCTCAATTAAATAACTCAAAAATACAAATTATCTTCAGACCTAAAAAATAAACAACAAATCCTTCAAATTTCTTAATCTTAGACCTCCAAAATAAACAACAAATCCTTCAAATTTCTTAATCTACTAAAGCTTTAAAACATTTGAGTTTATTTAAAAAAAATAAAATATTGCATTAAATTTAAATCAAATATTAAAATTTCAAATTCAGATTTATATATTAAATATTACAAAAAATTTTTGATCCCTAAATTTAGAAAGCATTTGAAACTATTTAAACTCAACACTACAGCACAGATACACTCGTACATAATTATATAAAATGCGAGACATAATAATCAAAATGACAATTAAATATAAACAAAATTGCACATATTTAAGATAATACACTAAAACATCGTCTAACATAAAAATACAACATTTAAACATTTTCAAAGCCTCATTTTCATAAAAATTTCAAACATTTCTTTATTGTCGGTATTTATATCTTATTGGTCATCTTGTGTATCAGATAAATCACTATCAATGTTATTTCGGTGCTGTTGATTTTGTATCCTCTCGGATCGTCTTATTAATGGGTCCTGATGTTGAATATTTATTTGCCTTGGCAGAGTTTTGGTCTCGATGGCAGATTTGCTGATGGTATTAGCCATTGTCTCTAGGTGGTGGAGTAAATCCTTATCCCTTACGATGTTGCAGATTTGGTGTCCTTGTAATGGTGTCCCATGTTCTTCTGTCAGGTGTGCATATTTTGGACATTCAAAGAAAACATGTTCAGGAGTGTCTTGGATGTTGCATATATCACATAGGTATATCGGTTAATTGTTTATTAATCTTTAGCCAGTAGGTTCCATACGGGCCGTGCCCGGTTAGGAAATGTATTGTACCTTTTGTATAATTAAAACTTTTATACTTCTTTTGTAATCTTTCTCTAATGTTACCGAAAATTGAGTAAGTTCTCCTGCCTTCTTCTATTAAATCCCACTCTTCTTGCCAGATTTGTAATAGTTTATTTTTGACGTCTCGTTTCTTGTAATAAAAACCATCCATTATTTCAAAAACTTTTCCTTGATCTCCTTTTTTCATCCAAAAGCATGCACCCCTGTATCGTAGGGTAAGGTCAATAGGCCAAATTCCCAGGATAACTAGCAAAGCCATGGTTGGTGTTGTGTTCACTGCTCCTGTAAATCGGAGTAGGATCTTCCTCTGTGATCTTCTCAGTAAGGTCTTGACTGTGGTAAGCTTGGCTCTGTGCGCCCACGTTGATGCTGCATAGGTCACTATGGCTCCAAATATGCTCGTATGGTAGGTGGTTATGGTGTTCAAGGGAATTTTGAAATCAAATTGTGCTAAACGGGAAAGTTTCAGCATTACTTTTTCTGCTTTAACCCTCACATAATCAGTATGAAATTTGAAATTTAGTCTTTCGTCCAGAAATATGCCCAGATATTTTACTTGTATTGAACGTTTAATATGGTTATTTTCAAATTTAATAATGGGGTCTCGCTTAAATGAGCCTTTAAGTATCATATATGTAGATTTCGCTGATGAAATCTTCATCTTAGCAACCTGGCACCAATTGGATAGCTCTATTAACAATTTGTTGGCCTTTTCTTCCAAAATATTCCTAGTTCTTCCCTCTACCAAAAAGACTACATCATCTGCATATGCCACTACCCTAAGACAGATATTTATACGAGTAATTTGTTCTAATAATGTTTCCAAAATTATGTCCCAAAAAGTGGGCCCGAGAATCGAACCCTGGGGGCATCCCTTGGTGATGTCTTTTGAAATGATTTGGTTCACACCAACAAGTTGTACTTTTCTATTTCTACAGTAATCTTCTAAAATGTTATACAAAGTTCTGGGATAATTTAAATTTCTAAGCCTAGTGAAAAAATGGGGCCACCAAACGTTATCAAAAGCAGCCGAAATATCCACGAAAATAGCCATAACGTATTTTGATTTGGAATTTAGGGTGGCAGTGATAAGGGTATTAATTGCGTCTTCGGTGGATCTCCCTTTCCTGAAACCGTACTGATCATCATTAAGCCCAATAAGTGTCCGATATTCCAAAATACGCTTATTTATTAAAGCTTCAAAAATTTTTCCAATAGTATTCAAAAGACAGATGGGTCTGTAAGATTTACAGTCCATCGGATCTTTATCAGCACTTTTCTTCAAAACAGTTAATTTTGCAACTTTCCAATTGTTGGGAAATTTTCCTTGCCACAAACAATTATTATATAAATTACAAAGTATTGGGATTAATGATTCTGCAGTATTTATAAGAATTTCGTTCTTGATGTTATCGGGTCCTGCTGCTTTTTTCTTTTTTAGTCCTCTAATTATCTGTCGTATTTCCGATTTGTCAAAAGGATATATAACGTTAGAATTCGGATACGGCACTTCCAAATTTCTTCTAATTTGTGTGTTTTCATCAGTGTCTGTCTCCTGGCTGTCGTCGGGTAGTAGTTTTTGTAACAGTTCCTGTGTAGTTTCGGTTCAGTTTTGGGTTAAAGTCCCATCATCCCTTCTAATGGTATTTAAAATTTCCGGTTTCCTGATTTTTTCCATAGTGATTTTATAAGGTGCTCCCCATATATTATGCATAGAATTGGTTTCAACAAAACTTTTCCATGATCTGCTTCTTGTTTCAAATAATTCTTTCTTAAATTTTTCTTTGGCTTTCCTATAGATTTCTAAATTTCTATTTCTCTCTTCTATTACAATAGTCTTCTGATAAATTCTCCGACATTTTCGAGCTTTTCTCCGTAAATTTTGTGATGTATCGGTCCAAACATCATCTTTAAATTTTTTGAGTCTCCTTTTAGGAATATATTTAAGCATAGTGGATTTTAAAATGTGTTCTAATTTAGTCGCTTCGTGATTAGCTTCAGCTCCTATATGTCCTAGTTGTCTGTTCTGTAGTGTCCTATTGAAGTCTTTCCAATTTGCAGCATTAAAATTAAAACTTGGTACTGTATAACTTCTATCCCATCTTGAAATTTTAATAATATAGTTGAATAGGATCAAATTGTGGTCACTGGAGGTGTAATCCTGTCCAACTTTCCAGTTTTGGATTTTGGGTATAATTCTACTATTTCCTAAAGTGATGTCAATATTGGACATTGCTCCTGCACGATTTTGGAAAGTAGGAGGATTATTAGGTTTATTAAAAATATATAAATTAAGTTCCGAAATGAGATCTTCCAGTTTCTCACCCCTGTCATCTTTTATACCGCTATGCCACCAATGGGATTTGGCGTTAGCGTCTAGAGTATTAATAGTTTCATAATCCCGATATTTGATATGTATTTGTTTAATTAAATCCAAATATTGGTCAATTTCTTGGCTATACTGGCAGTAATGATTAGATAGGATAAAATTCCCCTTTTCCATATTGATCTGAACACAGTTATTGTGTGTATCGTTAAAATTAGTTATTTTGGTCACTTGTAAATTTGGATTCACAATTATAATGGCCGCCATTGGATTTTCGCCAGTGCAGATTACTCTTGCCATAGTTGGAGTTATCGTGAGTTTGTTTTTAAAGGTATACGGCTCTTGAAGGCATAAAATGTCCATATCTAGTTCGTCAATTAATTTCCTAAGTTCAGTCATCACCATTTTCGAGCGCTGCGCATTTATTTGACCAATTTTGATCGTCTGGGTCTTCTCTGTCTGAAAATGATTCGTGTCCGTCTTGTCTGACTTGCGTAACGTAACCTCTGTTTGCGAAAAAGCGCTCCTTTGATGTTATGTCTGGAATTATTGCAGTCACCTCGCGTAAGTATTTATATCCCCTAGTGGGCCTAATGGATTTTCTTGTTTTGCTTGTCTTTTTAGTGGAAGTTGCCAACAATGTGACACGAAAATTTTGAAGAAAATTCCTCCATTCTAAACTGCCCTTTAGTTTGACAATTTTTCGAAAATTTTGATTTTTCTCAACAATGGCTCTAGCGATTTTAATTAAAACGCCATATGTTTAAGACATTTTTATGGCAAATAAAATTTACATTTTGAATTTTCTGGCTATAAGCCCTTGTAGTCTTCTTTACTCGATGACTTTTGCCTAGCTTCTAAACCATAGGAGTTAGACCAAATCATACGATACAAAAATATACATATTTAAAACACACAAGTTATGTCTAAATGCATTTTTGGAGGCATTCCTTGTTACCTGTGTTAGTTTTGAAATACATACATCTTCTCAAAGGAAGGTCGTCATTCACTTTTTTATCTCTTGGCCGTGCAAAGAGAGGGTAAATTCAAAGTCTTCTTATAGCGACTAGCTTTAAAAGATTTGACTATCGCTCAAAACCTACTGTATTCCCATAGTTCCCTTGCACCTACAAGAAAATTAGCAGTAAGATAACTTTTGCAAAAGTTTACTTCGACTAACATAAAGAAGATAAGAGAAACAATAGTTTGTTAGAATAGTTAGAACACGAATAGAGAAAGTCATGTGTATGCAAGACTTCAGATTTGTTGAAATGTAGTGTAAGATGTAATTTTTGTCAGCAAGCAAGTAAAATTGATTAAACAGCGTAGATTTCTACATCAAGGACTGAAAATAGTCTCATTTTTGAGTGTTAAGTATAATCTTCGTCCGGTCATATTAAATAAGTGCATATTTTGGTCCAATACAGTAAAGAATGTTCATTCTTAGAGATAGCCGCGCCACACCTGAGTGGTTAGGTCATTCGCTCCTCCCCAAAGTGGCCCAATTTCAATCCCACGCAACCGCTTGTGGGATTTGTCGTGGACGAAGCGGCGCTGGGGTGGGTTTCCTCCGGGTTCTCCGGTTTCCCCCGCCATCTCATTTCACCGGTGCTCAGACTTCATTCCATGTATCATCAGTGTCACCGCCTGTGGTGTCGCAGTAGTAAAAGCGGTCGTTAAACACTATCAATATATGTTGCAAATGTTTATCTCCACTAACATAAAGAAGATACTTTATATATAAGGTTGTCTCATAAGTAATGTCGGTTTTTTTATTTTGGTGTTTTGGAAAATTTACTCGGTTTCTTTGGTTTGGCTATGCTATTTACAGGATGCCGTGGCTAGTGTTGCGTACATTGCGAGCATGTATCAGTCTTCAGTTGTTAATAAACAATCACAAAATCGGGATAACAAAGTTTGAACTTACAGTTTTTCTAAAGCACTACTGGAAACAAGATTACAAAGCCGCTGCCGCAGCTGGAAGAATATGTGAAATGGGAGGAGAAGGTGTCGTTAGTGAGCATGTAGCACAACGATGGTTCCAACGTTTCATCAATGGAGACGAAAATACTAAAGATTCACCACGTTCTGGAAGATCTAAAGTATGGAATATTGAGGATTCACGCCAAATTTTGCGAGAAAATGCGCGAAAAAGTACCCGCAGGCTTTCAGAAGAACTTGGTGTATCAAAATATACCATACATTGCCACATTAAAACACTTGGAAAATCATACAGAAGCTGTAGATCTGTATCTCATGAACTGACACCTCAACTGGCTCAACGTAGAGTGTATATCTGTCGTCAGCTTATCCGTAATCCCATAGATGATAGATTTGTCAGCAGAATTGTCACTTCTGATGAAAAATGGATATATTACCGAAACTCTGATGGCTCGAAACAGTGGCTGGATCCTCATCAACCTGCCAAAGTCATCGTTAAAAGAAATCGGCTAGGTCTCAAGGTAATGTTGCGTGTCTGGTGGAATTTTGAAGGTGTGATTCACTGGGAGTTTGTTCCAAATGGACGGGCGATTGATGCGGATCTTTATTCTCAACAACTGGAACGAGTTCATGAAATTTTGAGACGGAGGTGCAGTTAACCGAAATAGAGTTCTATTGCAACAGCACAATGCAAAACCCATACTGCACGAACAACCATGGAAAAAATTCAGCAATTGGGAGGAATCGAACTGCCACCACATCCAGCACACAGCCCTGATCTCGCACCATCAGATTATCATCTTTTTCGAACCATGGCCCATTTTCTACGTGGAAGAAATTTTGACAACATTGAAGCACTGCAAGTGGATCTCACCGAATTCTTCGCATCAAAAGCCAGAGACTAGTACCATCGTGGGATAATAAACCTCGCTGAAAGATGGCTCAAGATCATAGAATCTAATGGTCTGTACTTTGAAGATTAGTTGATTGCTTGTCAGACATATTTCAAATAATTACTTATGAGACAGTATATACATCTTAGAGACGGAAAATAAAGGCAGCTGAAGTCCTTGGACGTTGTTGTGTACCAAGTGCACTAAGTTTGGTCAAAATCATATTAAAAATGCTTGATAACAAAGTTCAGAAAAACGAGAGAAAATCAATGATATGAAAGCGAAATATAATCCTGCTGTCCAATTACTAAATTTTAAAGGATTCTAAGTCTTCCTATTTATCTCTTTGAAATAGAAGTCATTGAAAATTTGTCAAGGTCGGAATAAAGCGCCAAAGAACATCCTTCGAAATTCACATTCAAATAAATGGGATTGAAATCGATTGATACAAATATGAACCCCCGCCCAAGTGTTATTTTTAAAATATATTATAGCCTATTACCCAATGAACTTGTCAATGCTGAAAGAATTAGCAAAACCGTTTTAGTGGGTTACGAGATCACTCATTTCACATAAACACACATGCACACACGCATACATACACATAAGCACATGCATACACAGACACACGCACACACGCATACACATGCGTGCACAGACACACACACTGAAAGACACACTCACAAGCGCATACATACACAAACACACATGCATACACAGACACACACACACACGCACATACATACACATGCATACACGTGCGTGCACAGACACACACACATTGAAAGAGGCACACACTCACATAGACGCACACAGACGCACACACACACTGAAATACACACTCACAAGCGCATACATACACATACACACATGCACACACTACTCACACATTCTCACACACACGCACACGCGCATATACACACAACAAACACCCTGAAAGACACACACACTCACACACGCATACACAGGCACATACACTGAAAGACACGCACACACAACACACACACACTGAAAGACACACACACGCATATACACAACACACACGCACACACAGGCACATACACAGTGAAAGAGACACACACACACGCACACACACATAGATACAGACAGAAGCACGCTACTCACACACTCACTGAAAGACACACTCACACATACACAGACAGACACACACGTACACATACATACAAACGCGCGCGCGTACACACACACACACACACACACATACACACACACACACACACACACACACACCTCATACACTGCTTATTAGTATACTATATAGCTTTGCAATTGCATATCAATTTTAGCATTGATTTTCCTCCAACCATTGTTTCTAAAGCAACTAATTATTTCTTTTGTTTTCCTGTTTAATCATACTGTAGAAGTACTGCATTACAAATGGCGCATCCCGCATACAGCCCCTCCTTAATTCTCCCTCCAAAGCCCCGAAGAAGCAGTCAAAGCTTTGATTTGTGACTACAGCTCATACTCTTGTTATCCAGTCGATAATCATTTTCTTCGGAATATTCTTATATTCCAACGTGCTCTGTCAAATTCACTTTCCAGGTAGAAAAAGCCTTATCCCTCTCTTCGATTCTTCCTAGCTCTTGTGAATTTTGCTTTCTGAAACCGAATTATTGCTTTTCCAATTCGTCTGCCAACTTAAATATCAGCCATCAAGCAGAAACAGGCAGGTACTATCTTTCACAAAAGTATATGCTCAAGCTCAGTGAAACCTGCCCAAACAGTCAACACTAGCTGTCAGATGTGCTTGCATAGATGGAGCGAGAGTTACATTTGTTACGTGCTTCTGTTCTTGTTCAGATGGCATGACAGCCCTCGGTTCATATCGCAAGTTTGAAAAGTAATATTTCAGCAATCATTCTAAATGAACGGGCAAATATTGCACACCTAACGTTAGTAAGATATAGAAAATATATTACTCTATATTATGTTTTCATTAAGTAGTGAACCACAAGTTAAAACAATTAGTCTTGGGTGGTTTGCCTATCGATGTAAGCTTAATCATATATAGGTACATAGTTTCTGTAGTTAGTCATTAATACGTGTTACGGTTGAGCTACAGTAGCGCCCTAAACTTGGTCCTAACTCCATGTGGCGCATCTTCTTTGTTTCACCTTCCTGTGTCTTAATGGGAACATCATTATTTATACAACCTCAGCTAACACAGTTATACAATTTATGATTTCGTGAAAACGTTAAGTCGTTAATGCATAGCTAAGGTAATGCTGAAGCGAATGACAAATGTCTGTAATGCTGTTGCAAATGACACTAATATTTATTGCATGATTCGAAGTGCTTCACTGTATTGATGCAATAATATTAGATTCAGTTTTAAAGCTAGTATACTTTCCACTCATTACGACCTTAGCAATGTGTTTAAATATCTTGTCAGGTTCTCTGCAAAAATTCGGGAAGTGTACTGAAGTTAAAACATGTTGAAATGTCTTCTTTCTGTGTGTTTTAGGCAACACCTCACTAGGTAATATCGGCATTGTAAACCGAAGACTCAATTCAAGCCCAGTCTTAGTGTCATCTTTCTTCTTGTTCTTTTTCATTCTTCTTCATCTTCTTCCTCTTCATCTTCTTCTCCTCCTCCTTCTCCACGAAACATTAAACTTCCCTGAGACTTGTTCCATTCTCCAATTGTTTAATTCATTGATTTATCCGTTGTATCCTAAGTCTTCCAACGTTTCGTTTTCCTTTGGGTATGTAGTACATTGTTTTCTTCTGATAATGTTTCTCCTTCATTTTCTCTACGTCTTCTAGCAGCTTTCATCTGTTATGATCTATTTCTTCATTTAGATTAAAGATCCCTAAATTATTTCTTATATCATCACACTTTATTCCGTCTCTTCTGGTGACTCCTAAAACCATTCTTAAAAATCTCTTTTCCGCGCTTGTAATCTACTTTTATCTCCGTTTGTCATTGCTCAAGTGTCGCTACTGGGACTGCCATGGTTTTATAAAACTTCATCGTATTTTTTTTCTTAGTCTGCTTTTGCTTTCTCTACCATCTATCTCCAACCAAAAATTTGATGTCGAGATTTCACCGGAAATGTATATTTTGAGGCCCTTGAATAAAAATTAAAAAAAAAAAAAAAGAAAAAAAAAAGCATTTTTGAGAAAAGGTCCGCGCGCAAGTATGTGGTTGTCTGTCTGTCTGTCTGTCTGTCTCTCTCTCTCTCTCTCTCTCTCTCTCTCTCTTTGTGTGTATGTGCGTGTGTGTCTTTCAATCTGTGGACAGCAAAACTACTCAAAAACGAAAAAAAAAAAAAAAAAAAAACATACACACAGTTGGTATTTAAGTTTATATCTTTCAAGGATGCGATACTAAGATGTTGAAGAAAATTCCACCATCCTAAACTACCCTTTTATAGAACATTTTCCGAAAATTGCGATTTTCTCAAAAAGTGGCTCTAACGATTTTGATTAAAGTACCATATTTTAAACATATTTTTAATATGACAAATGAAATGAATATTTTGAATTTTCTGGCTATAACCCATGTATCTTGTTTACTGTAAATGACTTTTGCATAACTGGTATTTTTTAGAGTGAACCATTTCGGAGGAATTCCTTGTTATTCCTGTCGGTTGGAATACTTAAAAGTTTCGTCAAATGGAAGTTCGTTATTCCGTTTTAATATCTTAGCCGTACAAAAAGAACAGATCCTCAAAGCTTTAAAAGATTTGTCCATCACTCAGATTAAAATATTCCCGAATTCAGTTGCAGTTGTAAGGAAATAAGCAGTAAGATAATTTCTGCAAGTGTTTATCTCAACTAACACGAAGAACGTATAGGAATAAGAGTTTGTAAGAATGGTTAGTACAAGAGTAGAGAAAGTCATCAATTTTGGTTCCAATATCTGCTTCTTTTACGTATGATACTGAAGATCCTACAGATTTAAATGTATTCACCTCTTCAATTACGTTATTGTCTAATACAGGTTTACATCTTAACGGATGGATACCCTGGAATGCCATGGACTTTTATTTTTTGTAATGCCAACATTATTATTAAGAACTATTATGTAGTTCAAATAGTGTTCTTTGTGGCTTGTCTTCATTATCAGAAATGATTACTTGGTCATCTGCATATAGGAGTATTATTTTACAAATCTTTCCTTTGAAGCGGACAACATTTTTTCATAGTTACTCTTTGTTTAATGTGACTGATAGATGTATGATAAACATGTTTCATGGTTAGGGTTGTCCAGTGTAATGAATTCTGCATATCCTGCTAATTGGCTGCATGGCCACAAGCCATTACAATGCACTGAATCCATGCTGTGAAAGATTTATGTACCCGATCAGTAGAAACCTTGTTGAGGTTGGCGAGGCTCACTCTGCGGTTCATGTCAGACATACTCCACGGTTTCAGAGAAAGCCAGGCTAATGAAGAAATTCACTACAACATCCCTAGCTTGTAACACCAGCCTTTAATGTGAATTAAAGCTTACAAACTAATGAACTAGTACACATAGCGAATTTAGTAACATTCAGTTTAGGATCATCTGTTATTTTCTTATCGCCTTACAGAAGCTCGAGAGGGATAGACCTAACTAGTTAGCAATGACAGCTGCAATACGTGGCTAAAGGCGTGGCGTTATAATGAGGATAAAGAAGGGTGGGTAGACAAACCTGACGTCCTAGAAAACTACGTTTAAATTTTCTTTAGATTTATCTCCACTTTTTTAAATACCTGTTATAGAAAAGACTAATTATTGCCTGAAATAAGCAGTATTTGAGTTAAACGATGTTGTGTTATAAGACAAACTAACTTTATTCTAGAATTAAAAAAACGTGTAAACATAATGCAATATTATATTGTACTAGATGATGTTCACGCTATCCTGTGTACCTGAAATTCTAGTGATTGCCATGACTGAATTTAACTTAAATATGTAATTAAAAATGTTTCTAGGAGACGGTAAATAAATTATAAAACGCAATATGAATCTGTAGGTGAATTATTCTAAGTAATCTATCATAAGAGAAACGCTGCCTTGTACTGCGAATACTGTACGGTCGTATGCACATTGCTTCTTTGTAAACACACTTAGGGGAAATTGAAATGCCCGTAATTGCATTACTATTCTCTGAAATATTTACAATTGCTCTAATCGAAGCCATCTTAGAAAACAGATATGCATACCAGCTGTTGAAAATGTGTGGAAAACATGAGAAATAACTACTGGCTAGTTGGCGGTTACCGAGTTTAATGTCCTTCACAGATTGAAAAATTCAAAATATACTTTACATTTAGATTTGGATTTACCTTAGGTCAGTTGTAAAACCTCACCAAATTTCTCGGCACAAGCTGTAATAAAATTAGTAATATACAGCCTATTTGTGTGTGTGTGTGTGTGTGTGTGTGTGTGTGTGTGTGTGTGTGTGTGTGTGTGTGTATTGTGTGTGTTGTGTGTGCTGTGTGTTGTGTGTTATGACGCCGGCTAGCAGCGACGCACATCTTAGCGGGCCACGGTCAAGCTACGCACACCACTGACAACAATCAGCACGGCATGCTTGTGAATTTCCAAAAATATCCGTGCTACGTTATTGTCGGTATAAAAGCTTGCGGGTGGCGAGAGAGCGGATTTTTTTTTGTGAGATAAAGAGTAATCGTTGGTTCCTGAACGGAACACCTGTTAGCAGTGTATGTGTGTACAGCTGTCGTCGTGACAGAACGGCATGTGTCAAGAGAGACAGTTTGGAGCATTGATACGTCGCGTCGAAGATAGTCTTGAATTGAAGCTGTTTTAGGGAGTATTGAGTGGTTGTATCGTCAAAACCAGTTGTGTAAGACCACGAAGAACTGTATATTGTGTTAACAACGATAAAACAGAGAACTGTGCTTTGTGTTTCAGTTTTAGAAGGAAAATATAGTGATAGAAAAAGTTATTGGACATTGTGGTTTTTGTCACAATATTGTGTATAATCCCCGGTACCGATAAGGGGATTTTTTCGCGACTGGGAGGTCTGGCGCGGGGTGCACTCAGCCTCGTTAGGTCCCTGAGGGGCGAATTGAAAAGTCATTTGACACAGTAATAGTTACATGTTCAAAAAATGGGTAGCTAAATATTGACTTTGCAATTCTCTACTTTTTGCATAACACTGCGAGAAACAATTGAATGTTGAGTCAGCACTTAAAGAGATACCTACTGGAAAATTTGAACTAATAGCAACAAATTGTTATTGACAAAAAATTGGACATGAAGTGCTTGTTTTAACGAGCTAATGCAACATTTCGTTGTTTACACAGATACACGCGTATCTAGATCAAATTTTTATTTACTATAGGAAAATTGAAAAAAAAAAATAAATAAATAAATAAAAAAAATAAAAAATAAATAAATTAAAAAAAAACTTGTTTGTCCATGTCAAATATGTTTTCATGGTGCTAGAGAGAATTCAGTGTCTTAAGTGTGAACTGCCTTTGTGTATGACATTCAATTATTAATCGTCAATAGTGGTCTTAACCTAAATATCAAAATATATTTCAATTTGGATTTGCAAAACGTTTTACATCGAAATACTGTTGAATTTTGTGGATAAAACATGTAGCTACTTGTGGAGTTTCCTAAGCTCATATAAAAATATTCTCACTCGTAAAACTGTTGGATACAGAGAGTATTGTGCTATAACCTTTAAAAGAGCAGACTTTCAAAAATGACAAGAAAATTGAATGTATTACAATGTTATTTAGAATATTAATACTAGTTTTAGAATAAACAGAGTAGCTTTATTCTCATACGCTTTTAGTTGCATGAGAAGGTGCACAGATGCCGAAGTATTGATCGTTACATGCGGATCTTTTGATTGGTGGCCAGCAATTCGTGATGAACAGGCACACATTTGATTGGTCGATTAACAGTGTCGCTATGAACTTGTGCACTTTCGAATGGTGCATAACAGGGGTGGATATAATGACGTATATTACAATGACGTATAAGCGCTATATTATGACATTGTTGAGCATAAACAATATTTAGGTATTTCTCCACTTCACTAGTAGGAGTACAGTCCCACACTGAGCCGACTATTGTATGTGTGACCCTGAGAGGAAGGGTTGAGATGAGAGCGCTGTACAGGCGAGCAGCGTAAGCCAGCGTGATAGTCCCTGTGTGTTGGAGACCCCAGGGTTCGCCAAGCAGCCACCAACCCCATGGGTTTCGACAGCAGCCCACCGCAGCAGCTCAGGCGACTACAATACCAACCATCCTTCGAGAACTGCAGTTACAGTTTACAAAGTCTTCACACAGCAGCACTAAACTCGCCCATCGTCAACACTTTCAACCCTGAAATACTTGATTGAAATGAAGGTGAAATGAATTGTGGGAACGAGAAATTGAAGGCACACAATTATCCTTCCCATCATTCGTCTGATGACCGGACAAACCCCCAAAAAGTTCCCGCGGGAATCGAATCCAGGACCTTCCGAGTGCGATCGTCACACGAGCCATCTTGCTCGGTTACTTCACGAGTAGGCCTGTTGTTTCTGAGTTTCATCTCAAGTTTGTAAATACCTCAAAATGATAGATTCACCACATTTGTAATACACGCATATTCCTGTCCTGCTGCTTAACAGACGATAAATGATGATTTCGTGAAATCAGAAGTGTTACAAATCACTCACTGTCTCAGAGACATGCACTGCATTCATCAGCAGTTTCTCCAAACAGAAAATAAACACTTTGCCAACAAAACTTGGACTTTGCATTTGGTTTGCTGAAAATGCACGCACAAGCAAATTCGTGGTATGAACATAATGCTGTCGCAGGCATTAGAGTTTGACACATCATAACTCCACAAGACAGAACCGCCTCGCCAGTTTTTAATCTAACCGCTCTATTACAAGAGATAGATGATGGGGCGTGAAGCGGAAACAGCTCTTTCCACGCGTAGCTGTCAGGAATTACTTAACCCTCTTTGTTCTTGTCTGCAAAAAGTAAGTTGGGTGTCCATCAGAGTTGTGCGGCAGGCGCCAGCAGCAGCACAAACTTTGAACACTGCACGCAAATATGATAAACTCCCTCCTACCTCCAAAACAATGACTAGCTATTTACTCCACAATCCTACATGCACTCAGCGTTACACAAATTACATTTGAAGCTTTACGCTATGTTAATTACTTTCGTTATTAACTTTAGAGCAGAAATATTATTTACCTTCTATTTGTATAAATCTGAGAAATATGATCTATGACTTGAGACCGAAACACCGCAGAATATGAAAATAGTGCACATAGCTCGGAAAACAATTGTAATAGTGTAATTGTAATTTTGTATTAGTACAAGAGTTTTGCAAACCAACTTGAATACTTTCCACGCTAAGTAAACTTAGAATAACAATAACAATAGGAATAATAATAAGAATAATAACAATGATAATATTATTAATAATAATAATAATAATAATAATAATAATAATAATAATAATAATAATAATAATAATAATAATTAGTAATAATCCAATAGCTCTAGTTTTGAAATTTCAGATGAAACTTAACAAATTAAAGTTTTCGAGAATGGTCTAGTATATCACTTTATTTATGTGGTTTGGGTGATTCAGTTGGTTAGACGGTGACCTAATCCCAAGGTCGTGGGTTCAAACCCGGCCCAGAGTGCTGGTTTTTAAGTACCTATGTTTAAAAGTGACAGCCTAGTTTACTGGCATCTAAATGAACTCCTGCGGGACGAAATTCCGGTACACCTGCTTTGTAGCCTTGGCCTACCGCCCGGCCGCTGGATCCCCCACCTCTGCCCACTACAGCCGTCATGAGCGGGGTCCGGTGGTGGAGAGTGGGAAGTGGTCAGGGCTCCGAGCCCTCTCGGCCAGTACCTACGGTCTTCGTAGCCGGAGTTGGTCACGCTGAGGAACCAGGATGGGTGATTAGCCCGAAGCCTGGTGTGAGAGCAAGGAAGTGGGTGATATGAAATAAATGGTGAATGTTAGGAAAGGTGCTGATGGAACAATTGGTAGAATGATGGCTGGGAAAAATCGGAGAACTCGGAGAAAACCCACCGGTGTGTCCACCACATATCCCACATGCATTCGAACCCGGGTCGTTTTGGTGCGAGTCAAGCGGTCTAACTGCTCGGCTACGGCGTGCCAATTTTATTTACAACCACTTCGTTTAATTGACGATCAAGTTATGAAGTGGAAATATGAAATAGAGTTTGGCATCAAAATGAAAGGAGACACAGCGAAAATAAACAAGGCAGTAGGTATCTGTCTTAGAAGAAGGATGTCCCATGCTTTCCTCTATCTTCATGTCAAGGGTGAAAAATATGTTATTTAGGTGAATAAATTATTCTGCCTAATACAGATATTCAGTTCAATAATTCAGAGTTCTTTATTTAGTGAACTATCAGTTTCACTCTCGCTGGATCTGTGAAGAACAAAAGTGTGATTTATTCTCCTTTAACAGTTCTGGGTCTCCTCTTCCGCGTTGACAGTCAATTGTTTTGCTGTGTATCCCGTGTTTTCTGTATGATTTACGCTACTCCGGGCCCCTATCCTCTCCGACAAGTTCGGGAATAGTTCGACTTCCTCCTGGAGAATAAATCAACCATGGAGAGGAAAATGTTAGCACCTTTAGAACCCTACATGACATGGTTGTTGGGGAGAGTAATGTACACAACGGGGGTGTTCATTTCCTCGTCATTTCTCCTATATCGGCTATAGAAGTGGCGATGTGCATGTAATGTAGATATGAGCATCTGCCTTGTTAAGATAGAAGTAATGCCATTCTATGTCGAGGTCTCCGTCCTCCGAAACCATAAAACACATTTGCGCCGATTTGTTTGGATACCTTGTTTTGTTTTTGCACAATTTTTTCTTACCAACATATAATATATGGACATAAACACTGGGGTATGTAAAAAATACTATATATATTAAGGATTTATGAAAACTTTCACGTTTAATAAACGAGATTAGATGGTTAAAATTGTGCACGTAGTAATTTTCCATACAGTTTTATTTTCGCTATTTGGCATTATACCCCTTGTGGTTTACATACATGGATTTTTGTAAGATAGTCTTAGCCGAATCTATTACTTCTTGTTGCCAGATAAGCGTTTAACTTCCGCTAGATTAATGTCTTTGAATGTGTGCCTCTCGTGTTTCATTAAAAAAAATATAACACAATAAAATTATCCTAAATAACCCTTCCTCTATTCTGAATGGCTCTGAAGTGTTACGTTGAAATCTGCCTCTTTTTAAAATTCAAAACCCCAACTACTTTTGGCAGACGAATTGAACTCAGTTTGAGAAACGTACCAATACATGTAAAATATTTGATAATGACGAACGACTGTCTGGTTCCTTGTCCCACCTGTCGCACTCTTCGTGACTGACCGACTCCTCTCTAGCATTGCCAACGGGAGGAGGATGTGTCCACAATGAGCACCAATTGGAACCGACAACTGACATGACGTAACTAAACCTCACACAGATTCAAAATTATACCCCTAAACTTTTAAACCAGAGAAATGGCTGGTGTCTTTGCAAGAGTTCGGCAGTATAGGGCCCGCCGATGCACTCTTTGTGTCAATCGCAATGGGCGTGCGTTCCAACATTTACTTTGAATAGTAAAGCTGTGATTAACTGTAAACAATGAGAAGTTTTTGTTTTGTTTATGTGTTCTGTGTTTGTTTCTTGGATTAAGATTGTGTGCCTTACTAAGATAAATGCAATAGTAATTTGCATTGTTGATTTTGCCGTAAACACTTAAACTGGAAGCCAGTAATGTATGACATTAACTCATCTAGCGCTTAAATGAGGCACCGCAGCAAAGAACTTCTCATAACAAAAAGTGTTTCAAATAATGTTATCGATCAGGTCCCAAAGTTTGTCAACCTAATTTTTGGGCATCTGTTTATATCGCAACCACTGTGGATCTATTTTTCCTGAAGCCTTGCTGTTCTTCTTTAATGAGTATTATGGCATTTGATTTATTATTTATGATTTATTTAACATGAATAATACATTTTTATTCTAAATCGTCTACTTACGAGTGAGACATTTTATTTTCTTTGCACCTCCTGGACTTACAAGCCAATGCCTAGGGTCAGACGCCTGTTGGGGAGCAGAGGGACCTATGGACCAGACAGAGTGAAGACCTGGAAGCAGATGGTCAGCCAAGCACCAGGTATGAGAGTGAGGAAGAGGATATGAAATGTAGGCGAAATGGATGATTGGAAGGGTAATAATGGAATAATTGATGGAATGAATGGCGGGGGGAAACCGGATAACTCGGAGAAAACCCGCCCAGACGCCGCTTCGTCCACTACGAATACCACATGGGGGTCCCGCCTAGGTGGTAGGCGAGCAGTCTAACCACTCAGCCACAGCGCCGCCATTATACTTCCAGAATCAGGGACGATGGCATTTTATTTAACAAAGTAAAGGAAATGTTTGGTCTAAGTAGGCAGGTACGAGCACTAGTTTTACCTTACAGAACCTCCGCCCGTGGATATGAATATCCGATTATTGCCCTAGTGTGTGTTTCTCATCATATTCGCATGTCATTAATCCTCTTGGGCCAGCTAGAGCAAACTCAATAATGTCCTGCCAACAAACACGGTAGAAACGTTCTTCAGTAAACGGATACGCTGATGGGTACCAAAACACCGTGTAAGCATCAGGTCTATGTTTACAAGCTAATTCAGCAATCACTTTAATGTAGCATCGATCAATTAATTGCGTTTTATCATAGTGGCGTGGCTTCATTTTCTAAAGTCATATATAATGAAAGTTAGGGCTCGTTTGGAGCAAACTTTGTTACCAAGTCCAGAAATCCCATAGTGCAAAATTAATATGTTCAAATGTAGAAAGTGCTGCATACTCCGTGGTAGATGGCAAAAGGCTCAGGAAATGAAATGTTGATGCGTTTGTGGTCTGCTGGTTGTGTAAACTTTACTGGAATATAATGGTGAATGCGCATGTGGTCTGGTGGTTGTGGACATTTTAATGGAATGTTATCGTCGTGACAATCTCTCCACTCCTAAAGCAAAGATGCACAATAACTCTGACCAACCCAGTTGCAAAATGAGAAAATTGAGGAGTCGGTCTGGGTGGCTCAGTTGGTTAGACGCTGGCCTACTGATCCCAAGATCGCAGGTTCAAATCTGACACAAACCGATGATTTTAAAGTGTGCTTAAAAGCGACAGCTCACGCCAGTACATTTACTGGCATGTAAAAGAACTCCTGCGGGACAAAATTCCGGTACCCCGGCGACGCTGATGTGATCCTGACAGTTGACATTGTCGTTAAACAACAAAATAATCTTTTTTAAGAAAAGTGAGGTCAGTGTCCCACCTGCCGTGAGTGTGATACGTAACAATGCGTTTATATGTGATTACCTCCAAGTTCTGATTACTTTTAGTCCATTGTTTCCCTCTATTCTCACTACTGCTCATTTCTCGTCTCTTGCGCATACGAATGTCACATTATTCTACACAAGGTGTATCACAAAATCCGGGACATAAAGCACTTAAAATAGTAATTCGTCATTGGGGTAATTGTCCATGATGTGAAGCTGCCTTTGTGGTTTACCTGGAGAAATATGAATCGGTTGGAGAATTCAATGTCATTCTGGCACGTTGTCACGGTAGCTTAGTGATTAGACCACTCGCCTGGTAAGTGGTTCAAATCCCAGCTGTGGCATTGAATTTTTTATTTCCGATTCTACCTCTCAAATTCTTCACAGTTTAATTGTATGTAGGTATAAATTATACCTAAAATAAACGTATTGAAGTATGTCGACATGAAAAGATAAATCCGAGAGCATACTACAGATTTAACGGTTATAGTATAAATAACCGATTTATTCACAGCGACAATTTTTAAATCTTTAGAAAAAAGTCTTCTATTTGTATAAATCTGAGAAATATGATCTATGACTTGAGACCGAAACACCGCAGAATATGAAAATAGTGCACATAGCTCGGAAAACAATTGTAATAGTGTAATTGTAATTTTGTATTAGTACAAGAGTTTTGCAAACCAACTTGAATACTTTCCACGCTAAGTAAACTTAGAATAACAATAACAATAGGAATAATAATAAGAATAATAACAATGATAATATTATTAATAATAATAATAATAATAATAATAATAATAATAATAATAATAATAATAATAATAATAATAATAATAATAATAATAATAATAATAATAATAATAATAATAATAATTAGTAATAATCCAATAGCTCTAGTTTTGAAATTTCAGATGAAACTTAACAAATTAAAGTTTTCGAGAATGGTCTAGTATATCACTTTATTTATGTGGTTTGGGTGATTCAGTTGGTTAGACGGTGACCTAATCCCAAGGTCGTGGGTTCAAACCCGGCCCAGAGTGCTGGTTTTTAAGTACCTATGTTTAAAAGTGACAGCCTAGTTTACTGGCATCTAAATGAACTCCTGCGGGACGAAATTCCGGTACACCTGCTTTGTAGCCTTGGCCTACCGCCCGGCCGCTGGATCCCCCACCTCTGCCCACTACAGCCGTCATGAGCGGGGTCCGGTGGTGGAGAGTGGGAAGTGGTCAGGGCTCCGAGCCCTCTCGGCCAGTACCTACGGTCTTCGTAGCCGGAGTTGGTCACGCTGAGGAACCAGGATGGGTGATTAGCCCGAAGCCTGGTGTGAGAGCAAGGAAGTGGGTGATATGAAATAAATGGTGAATGTTAGGAAAGGTGCTGATGGAACAATTGGTAGAATGATGGCTGGGAAAAATCGGAGAACTCGGAGAAAACCCACCGGTGTGTCCACCACATATCCCACATGCATTCGAACCCGGGTCGTTTTGGTGCGAGTCAAGCGGTCTAACTGCTCGGCTACGGCGTGCCAATTTTATTTACAACCACTTCGTTTAATTGACGATCAAGTTATGAAGTGGAAATATGAAATAGAGTTTGGCATCAAAATGAAAGGAGACACAGCGAAAATAAACAAGGCAGTAGGTATCTGTCTTAGAAGAAGGATGTCCCATGCTTTCCTCTATCTTCATGTCAAGGGTGAAAAATATGTTATTTAGGTGAATAAATTATTCTGCCTAATACAGATATTCAGTTCAATAATTCAGAGTTCTTTATTTAGTGAACTATCAGTTTCACTCTCGCTGGATCTGTGAAGAACAAAAGTGTGATTTATTCTCCTTTAACAGTTCTGGGTCTCCTCTTCCGCGTTGACAGTCAATTGTTTTGCTGTGTATCCCGTGTTTTCTGTATGATTTACGCTACTCCGGGCCCCTATCCTCTCCGACAAGTTCGGGAATAGTTCGACTTCCTCCTGGAGAATAAATCAACCATGGAGAGGAAAATGTTAGCACCTTTAGAACCCTACATGACATGGTTGTTGGGGAGAGTAATGTACACAACGGGGGTGTTCATTTCCTCGTCATTTCTCCTATATCGGCTATAGAAGTGGCGATGTGCATGTAATGTAGATATGAGCATCTGCCTTGTTAAGATAGAAGTAATGCCATTCTATGTCGAGGTCTCCGTCCTCCGAAACCATAAAACACATTTGCGCCGATTTGTTTGGATACCTTGTTTTGTTTTTGCACAATTTTTTCTTACCAACATATAATATATGGACATAAACACTGGGGTATGTAAAAAATACTATATATATTAAGGATTTATGAAAACTTTCACGTTTAATAAACGAGATTAGATGGTTAAAATTGTGCACGTAGTAATTTTCCATACAGTTTTATTTTCGCTATTTGGCATTATACCCCTTGTGGTTTACATACATGGATTTTTGTAAGATAGTCTTAGCCGAATCTATTACTTCTTGTTGCCAGATAAGCGTTTAACTTCCGCTAGATTAATGTCTTTGAATGTGTGCCTCTCGTGTTTCATTAAAAAAAATATAACACAATAAAATTATCCTAAATAACCCTTCCTCTATTCTGAATGGCTCTGAAGTGTTACGTTGAAATCTGCCTCTTTTTAAAATTCAAAACCCCAACTACTTTTGGCAGACGAATTGAACTCAGTTTGAGAAACGTACCAATACATGTAAAATATTTGATAATGACGAACGACTGTCTGGTTCCTTGTCCCACCTGTCGCACTCTTCGTGACTGACCGACTCCTCTCTAGCATTGCCAACGGGAGGAGGATGTGTCCACAATGAGCACCAATTGGAACCGACAACTGACATGACGTAACTAAACCTCACACAGATTCAAAATTATACCCCTAAACTTTTAAACCAGAGAAATGGCTGGTGTCTTTGCAAGAGTTCGGCAGTATAGGGCCCGCCGATGCACTCTTTGTGTCAATCGCAATGGGCGTGCGTTCCAACATTTACTTTGAATAGTAAAGCTGTGATTAACTGTAAACAATGAGAAGTTTTTGTTTTGTTTATGTGTTCTGTGTTTGTTTCTTGGATTAAGATTGTGTGCCTTACTAAGATAAATGCAATAGTAATTTGCATTGTTGATTTTGCCGTAAACACTTAAACTGGAAGCCAGTAATGTATGACATTAACTCATCTAGCGCTTAAATGAGGCACCGCAGCAAAGAACTTCTCATAACAAAAAGTGTTTCAAATAATGTTATCGATCAGGTCCCAAAGTTTGTCAACCTAATTTTTGGGCATCTGTTTATATCGCAACCACTGTGGATCTATTTTTCCTGAAGCCTTGCTGTTCTTCTTTAATGAGTATTATGGCATTTGATTTATTATTTATGATTTATTTAACATGAATAATACATTTTTATTCTAAATCGTCTACTTACGAGTGAGACATTTTATTTTCTTTGCACCTCCTGGACTTACAAGCCAATGCCTAGGGTCAGACGCCTGTTGGGGAGCAGAGGGACCTATGGACCAGACAGAGTGAAGACCTGGAAGCAGATGGTCAGCCAAGCACCAGGTATGAGAGTGAGGAAGAGGATATGAAATGTAGGCGAAATGGATGATTGGAAGGGTAATAATGGAATAATTGATGGAATGAATGGCGGGGGGAAACCGGATAACTCGGAGAAAACCCGCCCAGACGCCGCTTCGTCCACTACGAATACCACATGGGGGTCCCGCCTAGGTGGTAGGCGAGCAGTCTAACCACTCAGCCACAGCGCCGCCATTATACTTCCAGAATCAGGGACGATGGCATTTTATTTAACAAAGTAAAGGAAATGTTTGGTCTAAGTAGGCAGGTACGAGCACTAGTTTTACCTTACAGAACCTCCGCCCGTGGATATGAATATCCGATTATTGCCCTAGTGTGTGTTTCTCATCATATTCGCATGTCATTAATCCTCTTGGGCCAGCTAGAGCAAACTCAATAATGTCCTGCCAACAAACACGGTAGAAACGTTCTTCAGTAAACGGATACGCTGATGGGTACCAAAACACCGTGTAAGCATCAGGTCTATGTTTACAAGCTAATTCAGCAATCACTTTAATGTAGCATCGATCAATTAATTGCGTTTTATCATAGTGGCGTGGCTTCATTTTCTAAAGTCATATATAATGAAAGTTAGGGCTCGTTTGGAGCAAACTTTGTTACCAAGTCCAGAAATCCCATAGTGCAAAATTAATATGTTCAAATGTAGAAAGTGCTGCATACTCCGTGGTAGATGGCAAAAGGCTCAGGAAATGAAATGTTGATGCGTTTGTGGTCTGCTGGTTGTGTAAACTTTACTGGAATATAATGGTGAATGCGCATGTGGTCTGGTGGTTGTGGACATTTTAATGGAATGTTATCGTCGTGACAATCTCTCCACTCCTAAAGCAAAGATGCACAATAACTCTGACCAACCCAGTTGCAAAATGAGAAAATTGAGGAGTCGGTCTGGGTGGCTCAGTTGGTTAGACGCTGGCCTACTGATCCCAAGATCGCAGGTTCAAATCTGACACAAACCGATGATTTTAAAGTGTGCTTAAAAGCGACAGCTCACGCCAGTACATTTACTGGCATGTAAAAGAACTCCTGCGGGACAAAATTCCGGTACCCCGGCGACGCTGATGTGATCCTGACAGTTGACATTGTCGTTAAACAACAAAATAATCTTTTTTAAGAAAAGTGAGGTCAGTGTCCCACCTGCCGTGAGTGTGATACGTAACAATGCGTTTATATGTGATTACCTCCAAGTTCTGATTACTTTTAGTCCATTGTTTCCCTCTATTCTCACTACTGCTCATTTCTCGTCTCTTGCGCATACGAATGTCACATTATTCTACACAAGGTGTATCACAAAATCCGGGACATAAAGCACTTAAAATAGTAATTCGTCATTGGGGTAATTGTCCATGATGTGAAGCTGCCTTTGTGGTTTACCTGGAGAAATATGAATCGGTTGGAGAATTCAATGTCATTCTGGCACGTTGTCACGGTAGCTTAGTGATTAGACCACTCGCCTGGTAAGTGGTTCAAATCCCAGCTGTGGCATTGAATTTTTTATTTCCGATTCTACCTCTCAAATTCTTCACAGTTTAATTGTATGTAGGTATAAATTATACCTAAAATAAACGTATTGAAGTATGTCGACATGAAAAGATAAATCCGAGAGCATACTACAGATTTAACGGTTATAGTATAAATAACCGATTTATTCACAGCGACAATTTTTAAATCTTTAGAAAAAAGTCTTGTTTACTATAAGCAAAATGAAAGTCTATTTCCTCTTCAAGAGAACAAGGTAGCATCTCAGTGGCATGTTAATATTCAGATTAGAGAAGGAGCATTGTAAAGACTCTCATGGTAAGCTGGAAAATGGTAATTTTAAATGAGGAGCTACACAGTATATATAAACTTTATTTTGATACTATTCTCATATTCCATTCACTATGCTGAAATAAAGTGCCTTATACCTTAATCCCAACAACTTCGTTAATTTTGTACTTGGAAACGACCATGGCCGTCATAACCTGCGCTTGAAAGAACAACTTCAGAAAAGTTCCTCTTCAGCTGAATGTATTAAAACCTCTGATAAGTAAGAAGTAGAAAGAGATGGACTAGAAGTAAAGGCAAGGGGGAGGTAAGAAGGATATATGGCTGTTCAAAAACCTACGGTGTGCAAATTTAAAAATAATGCGCATGTTTAAAACTTAATGCATGAGACTTGCAGTGGCGTTCTAATGATATTTTATCCTGGATTACTTACAGGTATATAAGTAAGAAGAAAAACTCAACTTGATGTAGTTTTTCCTTATACCGCTTAGTTACCTAACCTAAATGTATTGTACTCAAACAATACAACATTTGCACCAAAAATATTCTAACAAAAATGACAAAAGTCCGTTCCAGTTACTTTTCTATCACTTTCTTTTTGTTCTAAACATTTGCATAAAACACAGTTCTCTTAGTGACTTTAACACAGTCCAGTCTTTCGTGATATTACAAGTCACTACTGTTTTCTTCTCGTAGCCTTGACTCAGTCCTCTCGTTGTCTTTCTTCATTTTCTCTGTCTCTCAAACACTAACTCAGACGATATAATCACTCAACACTCGTTAAAACTTCTCCACTTCGTCGCGACGTATCTTTCACAGCTGTCTCACACTCACTAACACACTGACTTACCTACTCAAAAAACTGACTGACTTTCAGATTTGTTTATACAAAAAAGTTTCCCTGTTTGCGGTAAATGAGCATCCGCAAGCTTTTATACCGGCGATAGCCAGATTTTTCAAGAAATACACCTTTTCCTCGAACTTGTCGGCAGCCAGAAGATTCTAGGAAATCCTCTGTTTGCCGCTCTGTTGTCACAGTTGCGTGAGGCAACCCAACGTTGAGGGTCTTTGATGCACCTACCGCCTGCCATGCGGCGCGAGCCTGAGCTGCCTTTGATGTGCGCCGCTGCAGTCAGCCGGTGTCACAATGCTTTTTTGAGATCCAGATGTTTGTGTTAACACCACAATTAAAAAAGTAGGATATTGAGCGACTCCTGTCGGATGCCGTTAAGGTTGTCCGACAAGATTTTCAAGAAAACCCCTCCCTAAAGCTTACTTATGGGCATTCTCTTTATTTTTTATTTTGCCCCAGCATATCTGAAATACTTGTATAGTAAATAGAACGCATATCTTGAATTTTCTAAGAGCGGTTCATGTAGTGTTATCCGTTTTATTGAATTACACACCTACACCTAATAAAGAAATAGCAAATACTTATTAGAGAAATTATTATTTATTTATGCCAACAAGCTTACTGCTTACAAGATCCGTGGTTCCAATCCCGGCTATGGCATTTTAATTTTTCAGTTCCTGTTTCCACATCTTAAACATTGCCCACATACGGCTTGTGTGTTTAAAAACACCAGAAGTAAGCTTGTTGGCATAAATAAATAATAATTACCATCTAAAGGTTACCTGAGCCCGGGATATAAAGTACTTACAATTATAAGTCGCCCTTGGGGTATTTATCTCTGATGTGAGATTCCCTTGTGGT
The DNA here is from genome assembly GCA_030765045.1 of Tenodera sinensis. Classification (NCBI taxonomy): domain Eukaryota; kingdom Metazoa; phylum Arthropoda; class Insecta; order Mantodea; family Mantidae; genus Tenodera; species Tenodera sinensis. Next base: position 116,969,283 of record CM060963.1, on the reverse strand, counting down.
CTTACCGGGGAAAAGTACGAATCAGGTGGGGAATTTAATGTCGTACTGGCAAGTTGCCATAGTAGCTTAGTGATTAAAGCAGCCGCTCGATGCGGAATATCCGTGGTTCAAATTCCGGCTATGGCATTGAATTTTTCAGTTCCTGATTCCACCTTTTATTAGAGAAAGCTTGTTTATATAATTAAAAAATCATGTGAAAATAATATTTTTGTAATATTTAATACTTTTTCTGTTTGTGGTTCTACCGATGGAAAATATTTGAAAATGTGATACCTACATCTTTGCATTTTCTTACTCTTTCGTAATAGAAATGGACTTGTGGTGTAAAAATTATTTTTGTTTCCGTATCATGTATGCAAACAAGTCCCTATCATGTAAATAAAAATCATATCTGGGTAAACACTTAGCTTTATTGACCCTAGCAGTACTTTATACCCACTTTCTGTAATTTTTTAAATTCTCTCTTAATTTTTTGACTAAAGGCATAGTTAATAGTTATTACCAATCAATGTTTCTATTACTAAATGACGTAATTGCTTTAAAGTTTTTACTCTTGGTCTTTCTGAGAAACAATGAAATATCAAGGTGATCATAAGTGATCATAAGGTGACCATAAGGTCAGTTTAATGTGGTTTATGTAAATAAGTAAAAAAGGAATACTTGAATAATATTAAATAGTACCTTTATGAACATCATAAGATATAGCACCCAACTTTAAAGTAAATTTGTTTTAAAAATTGTTGAGATATGTTACCAGTAATTGTCACAAAGTACCCCCCCCCCCCCCCGTGTGTAATATGGATTGGCATTGGTATTGTTAACATATAGATAGAAGAATTAGGTTTTTTATTAATGGGGAGTGCAGTAGGTAGATATATACTCCCTCATAACTAGCAATTGGTGGAAAGAAAAAGTGTTTAAAAGCACAGATCGTGTATGCATTTTGGTGAGATATTTTCCACCGTCTGGTTAACATTTTCATGAAATAACGTTAGTTGGCGTCTGGAAGACAATCTTCTTCGTCTCGTCTCCTTGGATGAGCATCTACGTGGAAATAAAGCTACAAGGGTGCTACTGACAGTGAACTATGTTTTAGATTACATAGGAAGAGAAATTAACTGCCGCTTTTCGCTTTCAGAAACGAAATAGTAAAGTTCCTCTCATAATGACTGTTCTTATTTGGAAAATCTTAGAACCTCTTATTTCGGTAACGTATAATTTGGTGTCCAAGTTCCTTTTTCCTTTGCATGCTGCCTCGCGTCGCCCAGCAATACGCCTCAGTGGTTGAATTACTCCAAATAGGTTTTACTGTGTGGCTGTACCTAAGGAATATGTTTAGCACTAAAACTCTAGCGTTTTCTGAGAAAAATTACGGCTAGAGTTTCAACATAACAACAAGGCTTAGGCCTCTTAGAAAATTACACTCTTGTGCAAGCAATGTTGGCGACATTGCGCGAATCGTTAGTATCTATATGTACAGAAAGCGAATTTAGTAAAATGGAAGGTTATCGTGATTACTTAACGAGGTCTTAGTAGCTTCCTCTTCCTTCCCTTTCTTTACCCCTCTCCAAGGACAGCGGTATTCACTCTACTCACCACTGGCTGGACGTAGTTATAACCAAATACACGTCGGTAAGAAGGGGAAATATTGATTATTTCTGATTGCTATAACTTGCTTGTTTCGTACTACGTCTGAAGCTACACGTGGCCAGATTATTGGTCTATAACAACCTGGTAACACAAATCGACACACTTCAGAAACTTTGCAAATTCGCAGAAATGTAATTAACTTTTAATACCACCCAAATAAGGTGGTTTATTGTATGCGCATTAGAAGAAAGCCTTTCGTTTAAAAGCAGAAATTGTATTACCTTAGACAGACATGTTTGAAGCTATTTTGATAGGAATTTTAATTCCTGTATAACTATGAGGAAAATTTGTAGAATGACCTCACGTTTTTATGTTTTTCAATATAATATTGCATTATGTTTACTGTAAAGCATTAGAGGTTTTTGTTTCTAGGGACAATGTTAAAACTTTTCTTATAACACAGAATCGTTTAACCTAATCAATATTGATTATCTCAAGCAACAATTGCAACTTTTTCCATAATCGGCTTTGAAAACTTGAAGATAAATCTAAAGAAAATCAAAACGCGGCTTTTGTACTTGGCCAGGCATATCTACCCTTCTCCTGTCAGCAGCTCATTGGTCAGTAGTTATACCTCACCACTTGTGATACCCCGCAAGACAGTAAGAAATTGAGAGATGCTCCTCAACAGTGCATTATTCAGTAAATTCGTTTTGTGCGCTTCTCACACTTGAAATTGCTTCATTATGCAGTGAAGCTCTTAATAAGTTCTCGCTGTACTTCGCTAATGTGAACTGCTATTTATCATTTGTTCTTTTCCTCATGACGTATTGTGGTAACTAGTCTTCCGGACAGCTGGGAAGTCGATCACAAGACCCCTTGAATCAGTGCACGTCACAACAGTCGTTCACAAAGTTGCTCGTGAAAAAAACGCACTCGCTATCTGAGTTCCTCACTCGCAAGAACACTCGTATATAGCGTTGGAAGTTTCCAGAGTTCCAGAACGTTCGAGAAGTGGGCAAAAGGAAATTTACAGAAAATACACGATAGCTTCTCTGATGTTTATCTCTTCAAGTGCCCGGCGCTGATCTTCCGAAGCTCCACCACAGTACGTTTAATAAAATTACAGTCCTAAATTATACTAAACATCTGATAAAGCCCGCCTCGTACTCCGTGAATATTAAACCTTCCTTATTACTGATTTAAACTTTCCAACATCGAAGTTTAGTCTGTTAGTCGTATGATTTGTTGCTAGGAGAAACTACGTATAACGATAAATCCACCCTAAACTACCCTTTCCATGCAACATTTTTCCAAAGCTTCAATTTCTCAAAAGTGGTTATAACAATTTTGATTAAAATACCATATGCTTAAGATATGTTTATGGCAAATGGCATGAACATTTTGAATTTTCTAGCTATAGCCTATGTAGTCCTGTCTACTCTTAACGACTTCACCATAAGTGTTAAACCGAGGCCAAATCTTACTGTACAAAGAATGTAAATCTCGTTAAAACACACAGGTTATTTCGAAGAGCATATTTTTTGTAGAGTGAACCATTTCGAGGTATTCCTTGTTATTTGTGTGAGTTTTGTAATACTTTTTCCAAATGGAAGATCGTTATTAACTATTTAATCTCTTATTCGTGCAAAGAAAACGGAATTTCAAAGCTTTAAAATATTTAACTATCGCTCACTGTATTGCTTTTGCACCTACAAGATTACTTCTGCAAATATTTATCTCAACTAATAAGAAGAAGATAAAAGAAGAAGAGTTTTTAAGAATAGTTAGTACAAGAGTAGAGAATGTCACGTGAGTGCAACGCATCAGGTTTTTAATTTGTGGTAGCCTCAGAATGTTCACAATCAAATTCTCCATTTATCTTAGTGATAAGGTGACTGAAAGGAAACGAAAAGTATGAAGTTGTTTGTGGCTGAGTAAAAGGTAGTATTTTAAATGCAATGTGAGCATTATTTCGTATAAACCTACTGTGTCTTAGTTATTTGGAAGAGTGTAACACGTGGGGGACATATTTTGCAATGAGGTTAGTGGTTTCTTTGCAGCAAGATCGATTTCTTTTCTTCCTTCCGTGTGGAACTGGCGCCAACAACACTTTTCCATGTCTACGTCGCCTTCTCTTTAAATACCACATTTACCTGGCATGTCGCGTGCTAGGTGATAAACTCAGTTTGCCTGTCAAATGCAGGCAGATCCCAGTCACCGATAACCTGTGACGCTGTAAAGAAATAAAACTAGCCTGCGTACTGAGCAAACTTGGAATTATATTACTACCTACCTCGCTTTTTTGCGAGATTCAGGTTAAACCGTAAAATTCCCCCATGGTGATAACATTTCTGAACTAGTAAAGGAATGCCAACCATTTCTTTACTCTTAAGTTAAGTGAGTGAGTGAGTGAGTGAGTGAGTGAGTGAGATGTGCCGACATTTTACAGTTAATATCTTTGTTGAAAGGATGGCATTGGCAGTTCTGATTGTGTCACTAATGAATGTCTGCCTTCTTCGTAATAAGGAAGCGGATGTACACATGGATTTGCCACGATGTAACCCATGACTCTTACCTAGCGTACCCTCAAGTTTCGTTACCATAGTTTAAAAAGTGAAATTCACAAAGGGCATCTGGTCCAGATCGATGGCTTTTTTCCTTCTTACACAGTCAAGTGAGCATAATTATTGTAAACTCCAAACAAATAAGTACCTTAGAAATGGCTAATGTCGCAATTCCGTATACAGTTTCTGTAGCTTTTTGGACTGTGTTGCTCAGAAGTCCTATCAGAACGGAAATTTCATAGGCTATTGCGATAATCTTAAGAATATGTGATTTTATAATCAAAATTGGTGGATTGGTTTTTAGAAATTTAAAGGGGTATTCCGTATAAGGGTTATTCTATTGTGGAAGAAAGTTCGTGAAAATCATCGTGTGGCATCTTAAGAAAATTCTGAAGCTAAACACGAAGAGTAAAATACATATAGGTACACACACACACGCGCGCGCGCGCGTGCACGTATTTAATTTCAGTTGGAACTCTTCTCTCACAAGCAGATAGAGATAGGCTGAGGGAGAGGTAGTAAGATTGTGTATCAATTTTATATAACAGTTATGAAAGTAAATAATTAGTAGGGAAGTCGTGTGACTAGTTACGCATCAGGTTTTTCTTTTTAAATGAGTTTTGATTAAGTTACCTTTAAAACCTTTTCCTTAATTTCCTTCCCCTTATGTAGGACTTACACCCCCTAGGACTTGCAAGCCAGTGCCTAGGGTCAGATGCCTGTCGGGGAGCACAGGAACCTCTGGACCAGACAGAGTGAGTACCTGGAAGCAGGTGGTCAGTCAAGCATCAGGTATGATAGTGAGGAAGAGCATGATATGAAATGCAGGCGAAATGGATGATTAGAAGAGGGATAATGGAGCATTTGGTGGAATGAATTGTGGGGGAAACCGGAAAACCCGGAGAAAACCCGCCCAGATCACGAATACCACATGCGGGTCCCGCCTAGGTGGTAGGCGAGCGCTCTAACCACTCAGTCACGGCGCCGCCATTATACTTCCAGACTCAGGGAAGGATGAGGAATAATCTTGGATGGAGAAAAACTCCTACCCCCTACCGGGAATCAAACCCGAGACCCCTTGCACAGCAAGCAGGTGCTGTACCAACGACGCTATCATGCCAACTTTCTGATGTCTTCAGAAAAAAACTTGGCAATCTTTTCAACTTTATTATTAAACAATACAAACACATTTTCACTCATTCAACATAATATGTTCTGGGGAATGAATCCTTTTAAATAAGCACTTTAACCCGGAAATAAAACCAGGACATCTAGGTTTAGAAGCCAGCAGTGGAGTTGGCTGGCTTCTTTTCTTTTTGCTTGGCTATTTGAAATGCTGAAAGATTACCGCACCGAGGTGCAAGAGGGCAGGAATATGGAAAACGAAATGAAACATGTCCGGATATGAAACATGAATCGCGTGATTCCGAAACACTTTCGCTATATCTATTTCCCGATCAAACTGACCTAGGAAACTGCCGCTTTTCGAGAAAGATGGGCTTGGTCACGGTACGATGGATGCATCAGGACTGCCAAGTGGGCCAACGGTGCGAGCCGAGCAGATTGCAGATCGCGGAAGTGGCGATTTAGTATGCGTCCCTGTCGCTTGTTATCTTCATGCCGTTTAATATTCCGCACCACCAAATCTTGTGCTTCATGCTTCTCGGACAATTAAAAGCAAACATCGTACGTGCTAGTGGCAAACTGACACTGGTCGGCCTCTTTGTCCCCCACAGATGGTGCAAGTCCTTAACTTCTACTCTAGCATCCATTGAAAACTAGGTCGTGGCGTCTGCCAGGACGGATAGCATATTACTAAATAGTTTATAAAGCCTGCTGTATGTATATTTGGGAGGTCGCGGGTTCCATACCGTGGCCGACTTTAATGATCCATGGGTTTTCTCGGGGGTTTCTCCCGACTCTTAGGCGAATACAGGAAAGGATTTCCATATCCTCCAAATTTTCTGTTCCTCCATTTCGTTACATTAATCATCTCGTTTACCCTTTATCCCGTTAGGTTTCTTTAAGGTTTGGAAGCTTCGGCGAGCGTCGGGGGGAACAAGTGCTCTCGGGAAATCTTGTCCCCCGGATTGGAAGGCGAGCCTGCTGGTTTCCGGGCCTACCATAGGATGGTTGGTACAAGCCTCGGGTGGGGTGTGGGGGAGCCGGTTTCCGAGTCCCGCGCTCGCTTAGGAGTACGGAATCACAGGTGTGGAAGAGGAACCGGGCTGAGCCAGCCTTCAACAGGGTGCTTCTAACCGGGAAATTGATAGGGACCCTGCCCCCGCTTTGCCGTGGCAACGTTCCGACCACCCTTAGGATCCATTCGTCTCATCCAACCCTCCGGGGTGCCCCGTCAGGTACATTGGCACAAAACCTCGTTTTTTGGTCGAGGTGCTAAGTCCCGCTCCGCAAGTGGTTTAGCTGTATCTTCCAGTATAGATACATGACGTGTAAGAATACGATATCTATGTCAGTTGACTAGTATAGAACCTACGATGACTAACATGTTTGCTCACGAGGCCTTTATGCAGTAATTTCACATGCTTTACGTATGACTTTCTTCGTAATCTTATCAGGTTTCCAAATGGAAGTGTTTTTAACAAGTTGTAACGCGTATACACTCCCAGCTTTATTTCCCTCAAGGCAGTTGCATGCATTTGAGGCAGCCTGCATGCACGCAATGCTGTTGCTACATAGCCGATCACCAGAATGTGCGACTTCAGGACGTTACCTGACCTTTCAAACGAAAACGTTCTGCTGATTTTAGAATCTATATTTGTCAAAAGTTTTACTTTCCTCAAACTACACTTTACATAGAATGACTTTGATTAGATTCCATGTCTTCAAAAATTGTCCATAGCCTTTATTTTTACTAAAAGACCACATTTTAAGGTTTTTGCATGGCAAATAAACTATTTGTTAAATTTTCTGCAAAACCGCGAGGACAGATTGAATACATGCGACCCAGCGTTGTCATTTCTCTTAAAATGTCATGCGAAGTTTAATTTCTAACATTAACTTGTGGCTAAATGAATTAGAATTGAAATACAGAATATTACAGAGTTATTCAGACTATGTTTGCGCGACAGATGCTAAAATAATAAACAAATTACATCCATTTGTCAAGAAGCTAAATGGCTCTATTTGACAAATTATTATTTTTTTTCGGCGAAATGGTTCTTTATTGGCAATTTTTGTTACACTCATCATGTAGAATCCCTAGTTAGCGTATGACCGAAGCAGTAAGTACCTTCCACCCTGTATATACTTGTGCTAGTGGCGCTGATTTACACAAATAAAAAAATGTGTTGTTAAAACGTATAACGATAGTTGGTCCTCTAAAAGCATTTACACTGAATGAGTTTATATTTGTGGCGGAGACTTGACGGGATGAACGACTGGAGTCTACCCAGACTGTAAACTTTGCGGTACTATATTTTACGTCCCTGCCAAGAAAGGTCACGTATTACGGCCTTCAAACGAAGGATGAGGCAAGGGTAAATATACAGAACTATATTACTGCTCCACCGAAGCACCTACAGCTATAGGCACTTAATGGATATAAGCTGGACTGCATAAAGGGGATAGATCAATGGTACGAGTGACTAGTATTAACCTCAAATACAGTCACTCTCCTTATATCATGTATATTAAGGGACGCAAATGAAAACTGAAGTTATTACCTCAATGTCAAGATTTCAACGGAAATATATGTTCTGAGTACCAGTGAATAAATAAAGCAGTTTTTGAAAAAGGTCCGTCTCTCTCTCTCTCTCTCTCTCTCTCTCTCTCTCTCTGTGTGTGTGTGTGTGTGTGTGTGTGTGTGTGTGCGCGTGCGCGCGCGCGTCTATGAACAGTATAACTCAAAACGAAAAGTCTGCTAGAAACCAATGTTGGTATTTAAGCTCAGTATATTTCAAGGATGCAACACAAAGATTTTGAAGAAAATTCCTTCACCCTCAACAATCCTTTACTTACACGGAAAACGTTTCCGAAATTTTGATTTCCTCAAAAATGGCTCTTAACGAATGTGATTAAAATGACACATGAAATGTATATTTTGAATTTTATGGATATAGCCTATATAGTCCTGTTTACTCTTGATCACTTTAGCATATCTGGTGAGAGATTGGCCAAATCTTAGTATACAAAAATGTAGATTAAACACACAAATGCATCTTTGTGTGTGTGTGTGTGTGTGTGTGTGTGTGTGTGTGTGTGTGTGTGTGTGTGTGTGTGGAGTGGACTATTTCGGAGATACTTCTTGCTTTTTGTGTGAGTTTTGCAATACTTACGACTTTCTCAAATGGAAAGTCGTTATTTACATGTTTACTTCTTGGCCGTGCAAAGAGAACGGAATTTCAAAGCTATAAAAGCTCTCACTATCTCTCAAAGACCACTACTGTGTTCCCATACGTGGTTTCTCTTAACTGTAAACTTGACTAAATGACAATCCTTAATGCCCTTTAAAATCATTCTTATTGAGAGATATTAGGAAGTTCATGAACGCGCTTACGTTTCAATGGAAGAAGCGTATGGGTGGGTATGTGCGTGCGTGGTCTAGACCAATAGAGTTGGAACAAGTATAATAAAATTACACTTATTGATATCAGGTATTAATAAAGTTTAGGCATAAGACGATGTTCTCGTTGGTTACGAATGTGATTTACAAAGGAAGTTACAATGTCTCCCAGTTCTGCCAAAAGGGAAGCAGAATATCTGATAAGAACGGAATTCCGCAGCTACCCTTATCTAAGGAGGAACTTAACCGTGTGAACCAAGTCCATGGGTATCACAATCACTACCTGAGTAATTTGCAAATTTAACTTAATGCATTCCGCAACACCTCAACCTTTCATTTCCTAAGATCACCCCAATTTTGTCATTTCCAACATAGGGGATGGAAATCGTCGTCTATGAAAACCTTGAGATAATGAGAAAAAGTGCAATACTGAACTATTAATATCTTACAAACTTATTACTTGTTAAGAGATGTCAAAATACCATTATGATCAATATTGCGATATACCAGTACTAAGTATTTTATAGTAGAATCGAGGACATTTTGAAAATACGAGACCACAAACTTGTTTTCTATTTCTGGGATTCTGTTACGCCGGACTCGGAGCACGACAAAGGATGGACGGGACCAAAATACTTCACATCACATGCTGGGCCGGCGAGCGGACAAAGGCGTTCAAGGTCAGGTTGTCTCGCACGACTTTGTGTCTATATGACTAACAACAATGAAACGAATACACCAAAGGATCTTTCTCCAGAACTCTCGAGATAGATCTGGCCACATGATCGCCGGAGTTTATACGGAAGTCGAGTAAGATTCATTCGGAATGTCTCCGAAATATAAACTGTAAAATGCACCAGACAAAAATTGTGTATTAATGACATCGCTTTTTCGTGTCTTATTTGCCTGCTTCTTGTGGTTTACCAGTTATGCAAAAGTCACCTACAGTATAAAGGGCTTCTGAGAACACTCCCAAAAAATTCAAGATACACATTTCATTTGTCATAAAAATATCTTAAAGAACGGTAATTTTATCAAAATGGTAGAGCCATTTGTGACGAAATCAAATTTGCAAAAAGTGTTCCATACAAAGGAGTCTAAGGAAAGTATTTCTGGTGCCCTGGAGTTGGAGGAGTGGACTTAGTTATTAAGTTATACCGGAAAAGAGCACACGTATAGTATATAAGGGGAGTATTGTATTCGAGATTTCAGCGGAAACATGCAGGATGGAAGGGAAGTTATTATATTCCTTCTAATCTGTGCTTCATAGAAGCATTACAAATGAAAAGGTTTAATTGCATTTTGTTCTTTGGTCAGCCGATTTTGAAAAAAATAAATGCCTTTTGTTCCAAACTGGATGCATAATTCCACAGTTTGTTACTGTAAGATGCGAAGATTAACTTATTTCTGACACAGCTTCGGTAGTAATTATGGGATATCACATAGGGTTTCGCTAATTAATCACATAAAAGAATTGAAGGTGTACTCCGAGTGGCTCTTTCAGTCCTGAAGTAACTCGACAACATTGCGTTGAGTTTGGTCAGGGAATTGAACCGGTTTCAGACCGGTCGCTTGCAGGGTTCAGTAATGTTTTGGGAACTAACGCATTTGATTGACCTACACTCGCACAGTAAACACGAAAGGACTCGGCATGGTATTTGTTTATGTTCTCAAGACGCACCACTACTGTGTTTATGTACTGATCTAGTGAAAGTGACACCCACACAATCCGCAGTGTTGCCAGTTTGTTTTCGACAAACTAAATTATCCCCGTAGGAAATATCAGAGATAGAAACGTAAGATTCAATATGCGTTCCAAATATCGAGATCTACTACTGATTTAAATTAATGTAATGAGTTCCCTTCCACCTGGTATGTTTTGAGGTCCTCTGAATAAACAAAGCAGTGTTAGAAAAAGATCCGCGTGTGTGTATGTCTGTGAGCAACATAACTCAAAATCAAAAATGTGTTCAAAACCGTTGGTTTTTAAGTCCAATGCTTTGGAGGATGTGACATGAAGATTTTAAAGAAAATTCCTCGATCCTTCGCATGAAAATGTTTTCGAAAATTTTTATTTTCTCAAAATTGATTGTAACGATTTTGACTAAAATTGATAGGGTAAATCAGGCAAATATGGGCACTCAGGTAATATGGGCACGTTTAAGGATATACTCATATTACGCATCCACTATGCGAGTTACGAAGCCAACGATTATCAGTTGGCGAACCTGTTCCAACATGGCGTATAGTGGTGTGGAGCGTGCTGCTGTTACGGGACAAACCAACAGTGAAAATACCGTTATGAATGTAAGTATCAGTGTGTAATGCAGTGGAAATAGAGGTAGTATTAATTTTGACATCATTTACTTAAGGCTTAAGTGGCACAATTCTTTGAGAAACCGTGAAACCGCTTATTGGCAAGAGCAGTGGTTTCTGACAAAACATTCTGGCTTTTCAGCGGATGCTGAAGCCGGTAGTTACTAGGCAGGGGGGCCAACTGTTGAAAATATACACTAGGGCATATATGGGCACTCCCAATCTGGGTAATATGGGCAGCAATGCTGTATGTCATTTTAAAGCCAATATTATAATATTTTTCATGTGTTATTAAATAAATTACATTTAATCAATGTTTATTCATAGGGCCTACACGATAATTATTTACTCGCTTATTAGACGACTAAGCATTGCAATGTTAACTTGTAGGTATATAATAAACTGCTTAATTATTTTTTCGAAGTCATATACTTAAAATGTTTAAACTATGTATTTAAAATAAGTTATTAATTAATTTAAATTTATAAATGTAGCAGTATATTTTTTGTTGTAAATTTAGAAGTGTTGGCATTTTAGGCCTATCAGTTTTAAAGACCAGGCCTGACCCTAAAAAATATTCTGTATTCTTCACAGAGAGGCCAAATCCAGCTTTCACGTTCGAATTCACGAACTCGGCAGTCCTGGGACCATGAAAGCATGAGTCAAGCCGTGCAAGCGGTTAGGAATGGAGACTGCAATCAGTTGCAAGCTTCTACGACATACGGTGTCCCTCGACAAACATTACAACGTTACCTGAAACAAGATGATTTCTGCATCTTAAAACTTGGTAGAAAACCTGAAATGGGGATAGAAACTGAAGAGGAGCTACAGAAATATCTAGTGCAACGTCAAGAATGTGGTTTTGGTCTCACTAGAACCGAACTGCGCTCACTTGCGTTTGATTTCATGGAGAAACTTGGCGTTGAGCATCGGTTCAACAAAGAAAAGAAGAAAGCTGGGTGGGACTGGTTGTATTCATTTTTAAAGCGTCATCCTAGACTTGTCATACGTAAAGAGGAGAATTTATCAATAAACCGATTGTTGGGGATGAATAGAAATAGCGTGAAGACTTTCTTCGAAATACTTGGCAAGCAAATGGAACAGTTAAAGTTACTTCAGAAGCCGGATCGTATATTCAACGCGGATGAATCTGGTCTTCAAATGAACACTCGAAGTGGTTACGTGCTTTGTGAAAAAGGGAAGAAAAACGTACATTCTGTAAGCCCAAAAGAAAAGGGTGAAACAGTGACTGTCCTTGCCTGCTGCAATGCCACTGGGAATTTCATGCTACCCACTGTGATATTCAAAGGTAAAAGAATCCATTCTGAATATGACAATCTGTTGCCACCCGGGAGTACAGTGAAAATGAGCGACAGTGGATACATTAACTCAGATATTTTTTTTAGTTTCATCAAGAATTTCACCCAGTTCTTTGCGGTGACGAGTAGCAAACCAGCCATTCTTGTCCTCGATGGACATGACTCACATTGTGCAGATGCAGAGATGTTAAACTTCTGCCTTGAGAACGGGCTGTCCCTCGTGTGCTTGCCCCCACACACAACACACTGGCTTCAGCCAACTGACAGATCCTTTTTTAGGCCGTTAAGAAGAAGCTGCGACATTTCTAAGAAACAACGGTCGTGCCTTTTCAAAAATCGAATTCTGCACACTCCTCAAGAAAGCATGGCTAAAAGCAGCCACTTCAGGCAATGCAATCAATGGTTTCCGCTCTACTGGAATTTGGCCCCTAGATGTAAATGCTATCCCAGATGATGCATATGTTGGGGATGCACTTTTAATTGCAAATTCTGAGGGAGACAAACCAACATCTGACGAACAAAATTAAGTAAACCCACGTCCAGGTACGTCTACGAATTCAAATGTTGCCATTTCACAAGGTACAAGTACACGCTTTCACGAAATGGCCCCAATTCCACAAATTGTGAGGCCTAGTGGTACTCGTGGGAGAAGAAAAAGAACTGCAAGAGAGCTGACATCTCTTGAGAGTGTAGCAGAAGCTGAGAAGAGAGTGACTACAAGAGCCAGCAAATGCAGAAAATCAACGGGTAAAGTAATGGCTCCAAAGGCCGCTGCTTCCAGAAATACACCCTGTATCTGCCCTATGTGTGGGGGAGACTTTTACGCTGCAGTAAATAGAGAAGAGTGGGTACAGTGTGGAGGGCCATGCTCTTCGTGGTATCACGAAGAATGTATTGATATGAAGGGCGTTTCATTTGTTTGCGATAGGTGCAGTTCTTAAATTTTGAACTGATAACTATTGTTTGATTGTTTCTTTGCTTGTTTTTGTATCCACCAGTCTTAAGCTCTGATACAATTTGTTGTGATGGGCATTTTTTTTGTAATGTTCAAATATTCTATGTGGTTCGTAGATAGTAACATTTTGGACATAACCTCAGCATTAGACTGCTAACCTTCTATACTCATTAAAGTGTTGTAAGCAGTGACTTCTATATTAAGTATAGTGATTTCTATGTTAAATTGAGTGAAATAATCCTTTAAACATGTGTGCCCATATTATCAACATATATGCTCATATTACCCTCACACCATGGGTAATATGGGCATTTGCACTGGTTTATTAAAATGCATTTAGAATGGTTTTGTAAACCCATATTTCTGATTTCAAGTATCATATCATGTTAAATGAACCCTACCATAAAATCCTGTCCTTTTGTTTACATATAATTATGATTCAGTTGCAACTTTTACATCAAAATGTCATAAGGTGCCCATATTTGCCTTATTTACCCTATTCTTATGGAAAGTGAAATGTATATTTTGAATTTCCTGCTTACTGATGGTGACTGTTGCATAACTGGCAAGTCTAAAGAGATAAACGAAGTCTTACTATTCAAAAAAGTCCTGTCTTTTGGCACTATGACCTTGCGGTGTACCCTTGGCCTACCGCCCGGCCACTGGACCCCCCACTTCTGCCCACTACAGGCGTCATAAGTTGGTTGCAGTGATGGAGAGTGGGACGTGGCAGTGCCCCGAGCCTCGCCAGTATAATACAAAATATGCAGATCTCGTTAAAACACACAATTTATGCCAAGAGGTCTTTTTATGAATTGAACCATTTCGGGGACATTCCTTGTTATTTGTGTGTGCGTTCTGCAACACTTATTTCTGAAATGGAAGGTCATTATTCACTTTTTTATCTCTTGGCCATGCAAAGAGAACGTCATTATATAGTAATCACTCTTAAAACATTTGGCTATCGCTTAAGGCCTAGTGTGCTCCACTGACACATACAAGAAAATTAGTAAAAAGATAATTTCTAGAAAATTTTATCTCGATTAACATGAAATAGGTAGAGGAATAGGTGTTTGTAAGAGAAAAGTATGTGAGTGCAACACGTCATTTTATTTTTAAGACATATTTAAGTTATGTTATAAGCAGCATTCTGTACATGTATTGACTCTATGTAGCTATCTACTAAACAATTACAACACTGCTATGTAGGACAACGTGTGCATTAGGATGACTGCTAGATGATGGAAGTTAAATAGTGTGCGCGCGCATGCGGATTGTAGCTCTCATAAATACAGTTTATCTTTAGTTTCCTTAGGATGAAGAAGTCTTCCATATGATCAGCGAATGTAAAGAAATGGAAGGACAATGTAAATTTATAAAGGGGCAATCTTGCTCCGATGGTGTTTTCGTTGTTCATCAACTTATACAGATAAGAAGGAAATATAATTTACCTACATATATGATGTTCATTAATCACCAGAAAGCTTTTGATAAAGTTAGAATATAAGTTACCCAAAACACTTGATACGTTCAATTGCAAGTTCATATCAAGAACACAAAAATAATAATTGAGATTGGGAATAAAGCTAGTGATATAATAGAAACCAGTTTAGGTGTAAAGCAAGAATGTCCGCTGTCTCCGGCATTGTTTAATATTCAAATACACACAGCCATAGAAGAGTGACAAAGAGATTATACTGTACGACTAAACACAAACAGTTATCTTATTTGCCGATGACCAAATTATCTTAGCAACATCAGAAGAGAGCATCTTTTCATTTATAAAAATGTATGAATAAATACAAGTAACCTAACAATATGGCCCAGTAAGACAAAAATAGTGAAATTTCAAGGGATGTGTTAAATTGAATTAGAAGGAAGAATAATAGAACTAGTATCTTCTTTTCATTATTTGGGCTGCAACATTGCGTACTTAAAACAGAAAGACATAGTATTTAAACTTAATTAATTTCGTTTCTGCGGAACAATACGACAAGCACTAAAAAGTAAAACATTAAGATCAGAAATTAAACTTTGCAAAACAATGCCTATTCTCCTTTAACTTATGGATGTGAAAATTGGTCCTTAGATAGGAAAGAAAAGCAAATAGAATCTTGCGAAATGTATTTTTTAAGAAGTGTAGCCGCTACCAGCCTACTGAACCATCAATGAAATTAATAAACACGAAAGAACGTAAAATAATGTAAACTAAAGGATAGAATGCAAGAAAGTAATAAAAATGTTACTCTTGTGGAGTAGTGTAAAGAATGGAATAAAGTGAACTACCAAGATTACTCCTAAACTTCCAACGAAGAACTGTAGGAAGGCCAACTACTATAGACTGACGACATTGTCCTGTAGTCGGAACAGGCAATGGCCTAAACCCTGTAGTTGAAGATGAATGAAGGCTTGCACATTAATTAATTGAGACTTGCAAAATGTCTGTGGTAGGAATGTAGTGAAACGTAATTGTCTGCGACACTCAGGGTGTTTATGTTTGTGAAGGTGGCACAACTGTTGGTCTTGTTTATACAAAACAGAGCATTCCTATGAAAATATACATTGCGGGTGAGCCAACATTTCAATCACAGAGGAGATACAATACAGTCGGTAACGAACAGCTGGAGATATAAACAACATACGGGTCTGTCGCCAAATGTAAATAACGTGAAATGGGTTCCAGGAAACCTGAACAAGTAAAGTGACGCGTTCCCTCCATAAGGTTTCCACTTCCAGGTAAACAACCTTTGAAGACATCCAACCACAATCAGTGTAATTATGTCATCAACTTGGGGTGGGGGATACTTTATGCCCACCTTCTGAAATTTTTTAAATTCTGTCTTTTAATTTTTTCATTAAAAGCTTGCAGTTACAAGCTGTTGTTAATGAATGTTTCTATTACCGAACTGCGCAACTATGTTAAAGTTTTCATTGTTGGACTTCTTGAGAAACAATGAAATGTCAGAGTTTATAAAACATCCCTCCGTCGGTATGATGCGATTCATGTAAAAAATTTAAAAAGGAATAGTTAAACAATACCTTTATAAACATGACAAGATATAATACCCAATTTTAAAATAAATTTATTTTAAAAAAGGGTCAGACATTTTGTTAGCACTGGAGCTCATAAAGTTGGTAGTATAAGTTCTGTAAAAAGGGTTGGTATTGATAAGGTTAAAAGACAACCCAGAGACTCAAAACGAAGCGATGAAGAATGCTATTATTTATTTATGCCAATAAACTTACTGTCGGTATTTTTAAACACAGAGTCGTGTGTGGGCAGTGTGTGAGAGGTAGAATCGGGACTGAAAAATTCACTGCCTCAGGGATGCTAGCTGTAGCATTGAATTTTTCAGTTGTGATTCTACCTCTCAGTGATATAATTAGTCTATGTGAAATGAAGGGTGGTACGGATGATCGACTTTCACTACGGCTGGAACACAAGCAAAGGCTAATCTAGTGCAACGTAATTCGACCTTCTGGATTAAGAGATGAAGAATTATTTGCAGATGACGTTAAACTGGACGAGATCTATGATCTATAAGAGATTTCATGACCAATATGAAGAAAAAGTTTGTAGTTAAAGCTGCCATCGAACGACAATAAGAAAATGAAGAAAAATAATGCTGCTACATGAAACTAAAGGAGTTAAGCACATATTATAGTTTATTTTTGTGCCAAATTCAACGAAATGAGAGCATGGACAACTAGATCGTAATGTTACCTTTAAACAGTTCAGCTATAATACGTCACTTGACTTCTAGTTTATGCTTGAGTCACAAAGGGCTCACTCCGACAGTAGATGGTGCTAGGTCTTATAGTACCAGCATGAAGTCCTACGTTTCATTATGAGCCAGCTTTTATACACGTCAGTATACTTGCATACATCGAAGGTAATTTTCACCAAGCGACATTGAAGATTAACAAGAATCCGCCTTCCCATTTCTTCAGATATATTTTAAGGCTAACAAAAGTGTGAAGCTGCCCTTCAACAGCCCCTCTCCTGGCGAACATATTAAACTAATCACCTTGCTACCCTACAAGATACAAAGAAAGGAAACCAGAGGTAATGAGGGGCAGAAAAAATATGGCAGGTATGGAAGTTTTTAGAACTCACACAAATAACAAGGAATATCTACGAAATGGTTCATTCCACAGAAAAATGCATATAGATATAACTTGTGTGTTTTAACGAGATTCATCTTTCTTGTACAGTAAGATTTGGTCTATTACGGTTTACCAGTTATGCAAAAGTCATCAAGAGTAAACAGGTTTACATGGGTTATAGCCAGAAAATTAAAGACATAAATTTGCCAATAAAATATCTTAAACATGTGACAGTTTAATAAAAATTGGCTATTTTTGAGAAAATCAAAATGTTCGAAAAATGTTCCATGTAAGGGATAGTTTAGAAGGGAGGCATTTTCTTCAAAACCTTCGTGTCGCATCCTTGAGGGTATTAAATTTAAATACCAACTTTGTTTTTAACCGACTTTTCGGTCTTCAGTTGTGCTGTTCACAGACTGACAGACACATACACACATGTGCAAGCGAAACTTTTTCTAAAAATACCTTTTTTATTCAGGGGGCCTGAAAATATGTATTCCCGGTAAAATTTCGATATCGAAATTTTGAGTCGAATAATATACACCCCTATTTACTATACGTAGTAGAGAAAGTGAAACTGCCGTGAAGTTAATGTATCGAACATACAAAGGAGAAAGAATTGTTGCTAAATATTCAACTTCGTAACAAAATGGAGACCAGTGTTTATATGAGAGTATCCGAACGTTTTACGCACCAAAGTATATACAGCAGTAGTGGACACGGTATGTTTTCTAAATTCTATTTTTATAGTATTGGTTCCAAAACAGGGGTCTCATACAATTCTCTTTTAACTTATGCACTGACAATTCAGTAATACTTTATTTCATGCTACTCATTTCCGGTTGCATGAAGAGAAGCACTGTCAAATTACCTTTATAAAAAAAGGAATATTAATATCGCTGCTCCTGATAAATCACGTATTTTATACAAGGATAATTAGAACAGAAAAAGCCTTGAATAACTATTTCATCCATTTTTGCATTAAGGTTAATGCATTCATAACGAATTCTACCTCTAATATTGGTGCTAATAAATATAATTCTTATATAGCCTATAAGTAATTTCATTTGTCGTTTTAATTTTCTCAAATATCCTTGGCAGCATATTAGTTTTGTTAGGTTAATGTTCATTACGCAGCAGCCTACTGGAGTTACGTAAATTAAATGAGTGGATAAATGCAAAAAGTTTGGAATGTCTGTAAAGCCCTGCCGTAGAACTTGCGACATGCCAGTTATGTTCGTAATAGAGATAAACTTTTCAGTGCAAGCAGGTCAGACTGTATGTGGAGATAAGGGACGTCCATTATGTTAATGCCTGATAACAACACTTGCACTTGCATACCTATTTTCACTGTTTAAAAATCTACCGGGTAACAATTACACAACCTTATATACCCAACAACTCTTAGGGTTCCCATGAAAATATTGTACTGTTGTAAAAATCTGTGTTACACTCACACGACTTTTTTAATTTTGTACTAAATATTCTTACAAATTCTTATTCCTCTATATTATTCACGTTAGTGGAGATAAATATTAGCAATAATTATCCTATTGTTAATTATCTTATAGGTGCTGGGGGAATATGGGAATACAGTAGGCCTTGAGCGATAGTGACATCTTTTAAAGCTGATCGCTATATGGAGCCTTTGAAATTTCGTTCAGTTTGCGCGGCCAATAAAAACTGAATAACGACCTTCCATTTGAGAAAAGTATAAATATTACAAAACTCACACAAATAACAAAGAGTATATCCGAAATGGCTCACTCCCCAAAATGTTGCATTTGGACATAATTTGTGTGTTTTAGCGAGATCCACATTTTACAGCACAATTTGGTCTATCACTTACGGTTTAGCAGTTATGCAAAAGTCATCAAGAGTAAGCAGAACTACATAGGCTAGAGTCATAAAATTCAAAATGCACATTTCATTTGCCAAAAATATCTTAAAACATGTCAGTTTAATCTAAACCGTTAGAGCAATTTTTGAGAAAACCAAAGTTTTGGAATAAATTTTCTTGTAAAGGGCCGTTTAGGGTAGAGGAATGTTCCTCAAAATCTTCGTGTCGCATCCTTGAAAGATATTAATCTTAAATACCAACTTTGGATTTTAAGATACTTTTCACTTTTGAGTTATGCTGTTCACACACACACACACACACACACACACACACACACACACACACACACACACACACACACACACACACACACACTCACTCATGAACCTTCTTTTGAAACGTATATCTGATGAAATTTCGACATCGAAATTTTGGGTGATTAACATTGCATTAATCACTATTAATGTTTGACTAAATGTAAACATTGTTTTGTTACGCCATGCTTGTACGCAAGATGCGTCAAGGAATACACGGCCGTATTTCTTTTCTGCTCACCGCTTTTAATGAACTGGATAAGGAAATGAAGACAGCTCTGTAACAAATAATTCTATGAAACGGCAGAAAGTGTATATCTTAAATTCTAGCTATTTTCTTTAAGTTTTGATATCTGTACTGGTATATTGTGTTTTAAAGTTTTTAGCGAGCCACTCCGGTGGTGCCGTAACCAGATCTCTCTCAACGGCACCGGAGAAAACCACTTTTGTTTAAAATCTTGCGCCTTTGTTAGCTGGCCGACCTGGCATGTGGCATGAAGTAGCTTAGTCCCGTCCATGCTTTGTTGTGCACCGAGCCCGGCGTCACAATATATTAAAAATGTTTATGCTGGACCATACCCAAATTTATTAATTCAGTCTGATAGCGATCCTTTAATGGACCTCCTTAAGTTCCAATTTTCATTAAAGGACTGGTCTTCATCTAATTCAATTTTCATTAAAGGACAGGTGTTCCACCAATCAGAGAATTCACATGCAGCAATGGCAAGGCGCAATATCGATTAATTCTCGAAACGCAACTAGCCCGAGTTTAGAAAACGCCAACATGTCGGACACTACTGACAGTGAGATGCAACATAGCTACTCCACCTAAGTAAGGTGCAACTCACACAAAACACACAAATTAACATCAATACAGACAGCATCAACTTCCAAGGATATTGCACTAAACACAGTGCCGCAAATTAATTTCGCTCTTTGTACAGTAAATGACTTACACATGAAATAAAATTTTGTCTGAAAACCATTATATTCAAATTGCTTTCAATTTTTCAATTTACGTAGCTTTCGAAGTTTATTATTTTCAGCATGCAGCTGTGACGTGCTGGAAACGAATCGATCTTTTAGCACCTGCGTAGAACTCCAAATATCAGCTAATGCAATATGTAGGTCATTGTCTCTGGTGAGTGTATAACATGATATGCTATTACAAACCAAATTACAGTTATCTTCAGTATTAACATCGCATTTTACTTATTTGGATTAGGATACACCTCTCGGGGCTGTTAAATATACAGATTCGAACTTATGAAGAGAAATGCATTTTTGGAGTATGTTTAAAATAACACATATAGTTGATATCGATGTCGATCTAATAATTGTTTAGGATTGTTTTCCAAAATATCAGGGAGACCTAAATACAGGTGAACCGCTATGCGGTGCTTTTCCACTGCGAACGCGGAAATAAAATAACAGCAGCTGATATACATAAGGTCACGAGCCTCACTTGTTTTTCTCTGCTCTGCTCATAATCAGTATTGAGTTGACGCTATATCGTGCGGCTGCATTATTACCTGTGTGGTTTATTATTTAGTCCTGTACTTAGTCACAAAGTATATTATGGCTCAATATTTATTTTCTACTGCACAGCATGTATTTATTATTTTTTTCTAGTCAACAGTTGCCATCCGTACATATGTGAAAACAATTTTGCGCCCTTTTTTAGAGAATTAACTGACAAGGGGCGTGTGTAGTGTCTTTCCAGTGTTTTATTTATTTATTTTGATTATGTTGTGTTCTTTATTGTATCCCAAGTTTTACAATCAATCCTTTGTTTAGGCGTATTAAGTAATCTTTTTTTAAATATTTCCAAAGAAACACAAGTCTATTGGGCAAGGGCAGTCGATGCCAAAAGGTTATAGTGATAAAATCGTCAAACCACGGGCAACGCTGGGTATTTCAGCTAGAATTCTGTCGCATTTAGACAAGACCGTTTAAATGAAACCCCTGTATATGATTTATTATTACACTGGGATGCGTATTTTCACAACTCGGTTTCGAAGACGATGCAGTATTAACCATGCTTTAAAAGGACACGATTTGAGTTTCCTGAACCACTGCACAGGAGACATTGTTTCCATAGTTGCAGTAGTGTATTTGGAGTTAGTACCATCTGAGGTTCTGTCATGTGAAATGGAACTGGTGTTCACACGTGGTTGCATAGTTCCAGTTTTGAGCACGTTAACTTGTGGCATTAGTGCACAAAGCGTATGCACAGCAGATGTTGGCAGTACGTACCAATAGCGACCGGAAGGTTGTCTTGATGGAACACAACCTTTGAATACAACTTGTTCGGTTGAGATCACCGCTCTGCGCTTCTGTTATTGACAGAAATACGGATGGAGAATTTCTTTTGTATTCCCCGTCGTCGGAATTCAAAATAGGTTCACAACACAGTATAAAATATTCCATTTTCTCGAATAATGTTGTTGGATGAGTCTCTCTGGGATGTCTCTCTTGATTAAGGCAGCAGCTTTGCAATTTTATACCAAGGTGAAAATGCTGTCTTTTGTCCTTTTTTCTTGCAGGGTTTGAAATCATTGAACCAGAAGTTATTAATTTCATTCAACAGGTTTTAAATATCCCACTTTAGTGAAAAAAATGTAGTAATGTTAGAGCAGATGCATTTACTTTTAATACATAGCAAGAGTAAACACAAACAAATAAAGTTTTCGATGTGTATGGTAAGAAACAGGTGATATAAAAATTCTAAGCGGAACGAGGAATAATGTATAAAACCATGAAGGCAATTCGGAAACTACCCTCCGTTAGTTTTCTCACGTAGCGCGGGGATATTGCCGCCATTTTTATATCGCCATGCACTATAATTTAACGCGTGTCCAGCGAGAAGATCGTACCGCTACGTATTCGCTCATCATAACATTACAAAACGCAAATGCTAAATGCGTGGTGTAATAAGACTTCTTTTAAAAAGAGCTACAGAAGAAAAACCTGTGAAACTGATCATGTGGCTGAAAAGATGAAGATAACTCGGTGCAAAGCTGCAAGGAGAGTGATAAAATGGTATAGTTTATATTTATTGAAAGTTACCCGAGTTGTTCGAGCACTGTGAGGTCGAGCGTTCTCATACAAAGACTGTCAACATACCGCGAAGGTTGTTTTACATATCTGACCTAAGATCTAAGTATTTCATGGAAAAATAGACGGTTAAGACATCTCTAAATGCGAAAAATGCCTAACTTGCCTGATGACGCCATTTTAAAATGCCCTACTGCGTGTTTAAATATATCTTGGATTTTAATTTGAGGTATGCGTTAAAATCTTTTATACTTGTTTTCTCGCTATCGATATTTTTAACCTTTTTCCCCCTGTAAAATGTTACTTGAGGAACAAGTTTTGTATTGCACTAATGAAACTTCCTACCTTGTTCAGAGAGATATAGGAAATGAAAGATGCTTTCAATTTTATTATCAAAAATGTCTAAGCATATATGTTTAATTTTCAAACATAAAAATTACAATTTTATGACGTAAAAACTTGTTAATTTGCAAGTCTAAAAGTTTTAGAAGTCTAAAGTGAAGGGGGCACGAACAGACTTACGAAAATTTTAAAATTACATTATTTTTAACCTATAGTTAAAATATTAAGCCAAAATTTAATTTTTTTGTCACGAGGGACCCTTTTACTGTTAACAAAAAATAAAGGTTTATACTTTCTGAACTATGAGAGCAAAATGGATGAAATTTAGGCTGTAACAAGTTTACATTCTATCATACCCCTTGTTATAAATATTATCAGTTAATAATTTCAAATTTTAGGCATACATAACCTTAAACAAATCTGATGCCACGCACTTCGAATTTGGCGGGATTTTCTAATGTGGCACTCGTTATGCAAAGTTATGGTGAGCTAATGCACGGCTGAAAATGCATTGAATCACGGTACACAGGGATGTAAAAATAGCGGCGCTATCTCCTTTACTTCCCACCCTACCTGACAACGGAGCTTACTTTCCAAATAGCCCTCGTATGTTGGTTCTTTTTTCCTGTCAGTACTCTGGTATATATATATATATATATAGTCATTATACACTTTTTCTGAAATTCTAGCAATAGCACTTGCATACTTTCAAGTATTCCATTACAGTTAGAAATATAGATCTCTACCATGTATTCCATCTTTATACAAATAGTATACGAAAGATATTCATTTTAGACATATATAAAATAAACGGTGCTCCCTGTAGCTGTGTAGCAAGTATTATAAACTGGGGTGTAGATATCTCGTTCTCATCCCAGCACTATCACGGGGAAGTTTTCTCTACTGGGCACGGGTTGTGAGGTCCTGAGGGATCAATTGGAGAAGCTACGGCGGTTCCCGGTCAAAGTGTGAAACTGGCAAGTTCATTATATGCCTACCGTCATCACACTCTGCCCATGATGCCTTTCGTCGAGATACAAGACACACCACTCCTAAATATTGAAAGCATTAATTTATTATATAACATTTCTTTAATAACAATCTTGTAAATTAGGTGATTCTTTACAAGAATTCCATTGTTTCTGTTTTGTGTTAATTTTGACATCATATGAAGTATAGAAGCTGAAGCAATTGCACTTTAATAAGAAAATTATAAATAAAATTTTGTTTCTACAAAAAGAAGAAATTAAAAGTTATAAAATATAATTAATGTCAAATGCTTTAGCTGTTTAAAATAAATCAATGGGTAAAACGTTGAATTTAATTTTTGGCTGATAAATTGTTCTGAGTGAAAGTTAAAAGAAAGAAAGAGAGAGAAAGAGAGAGAGAGAGAGAGAGAGAGAGAGAGAAGAAACAGAAGGAGAGAGACCAAAAGAAAGAGTCAGTCTGTAGAGAAACGAAAAGTCAGTTAAAAACCGAAGTTTGTATTAAGTTTAATGTTCAATGTGGACGAACATTTTGAAGAAAATACCTCCACCCTGAACTAACGTTTACATGGAAAATTATTTCCAAATTTTGATTTTATTATTTTATTAATTTTCATTAAAATGCCGTATGTTTAAGATATTTTTTGATAATGAATAGGTATATTTTGATTGTTATTGCTATAGCCTGCGTAGTCCTGTTTACTGTTGATGGCTTTTGCATAACTGGTGAACCGTAAGAGACAGACGAAATCCGACTGCACAAAAATGTAGATCCCGTTAAAGTACACAATTTATGGCAGATAATCCTTTTTGTGAAGTGAACAATTTCCGAGATATTCCTTGTTATTTGTCAATATTTGCTATACCTGTAAACCATTCTCAAATGGGAGATTGTTATTTTTTTATATACTGGTCATGTAAAAAGAATGGAATTTCAAAGTCATCTTATAGCAACTACTCTTAAAACATTCGACTATCTCTTAAAGCCTGCTGTATTCCCCTTGCACCTAAAAGAAAATCATCTTCTTTATCTGATTGTCTACTCCCCTTGTGAAGGACTTACAAGCCAGTGGCTAAGGTTGGATATCTGTCGGGGAGCAGACGAACCCATGGACCGCACAGAGTGAAGACCTGGAAGCGGGTGGTCGGTCTAGCTCCAGGTATGATAGTGAGGAGGAGGATGTAAAATGCAGGTTAAATCGATGCATGGAAAGGTGACTATGGAGCAGTTGATGGAATGAGTGGTGGGGAAACCGAAGAACCCGGAGAAAATCCGCCCAGGCGAGCACTCTAACCGCTCGGCCGCGGCGCCGCCCAAGAAAATTATCAATAAGATAATTTTTGCAGATGTTTATCTCGATTAACATGGAGGATATAGAGGAATAAACGTTTGCGAGAATACTTTGTGCAAGAGTAGAGAAAGTCACGTGCTAGATTTTCTTCTGCTGCTTTTATTTTGGAAGAAAGAAATGCATTTTTACAAGAGTGTTTGACTTTAGCCAGCTATCCGCTGTTGGCCATCATTAGTATAACGCCGTTCAGAGCTGCGTGCAGCGCAGAACCCTTGAGGACTAGTAAAACCTCACAAGTGAGAAATTTTGTGTTAAACGAACGGGTTTGTTTTGTTTGCTTCTATTTAAAGCTAGTATGGATGCACGAGAGTTGTTTTGAGAACACAAACCAAAACAAAGGCACGGTTCTGCTGTGCGTTAACGCTTCTCTAATTTCCGTGTCGACTCTGCTGTTAAATTTGTGCACAGATGAAATCCCGCGCTGGCACAAAGAGCGCTGGACAAGCCAGCCAGCCATCCAGTCCTTTGCTACCCGCCTCAAAACAGAAATTTTCACGTAGCATGCATGCCTGCCTGGACGATCGTTTCTTGCGAAACAAAGCATACTTCGAGATGGACCATCCACCACGATACGTTTCTGTCAGTCGCTCGCCTCCCCAACGGAGGACATACATTAAAGAGGTGTGAAAATAATTATACTCAGAGTAAAGTTTTTATTTACTGCTCAAGATTGTCTCTGGCAAATATTAATGTTTTGGTTTGATAAAATGCTCATACAACTTTACAACATTCTGAGTTAGATGACAGCATATGAACAAGCACGTTAAAGCCAGAGTCAACCTTTTTACCTGTTAAACGGGCAGAAATATATTTTCTTCAGAGAAAAAAAAATTGAAAAAAAAAATTGATTTTATGAGACCATTTTCAATCATTCCTCAGCTGAGTATTATCTATAAAAATCTGATGTGCTGCATTCACATGACTTTCTCTACTAACTATTCTTACAAACACTTATCCCTCCATCTTCGTGTTAGTCGAGATAAACATTTGCAGATATCTTATTGCATATTTTCTTGTGGGTGCAAGGGGAATATGGAACACAGTAAACTTTGAACGATTATCAAATACTTTAAAGCTGGTCGCTACATGAAGACTTTCAAATTTCGTTCTTTTTGCGCGGCCAAAAGATAAAAAAGTGAATAACGATCATCCATTTGAGAAAAATTTATTGCAAAGCTCACGCGAATAACAAGAAATATCTCGGAAATGTTTCACTTAAAAATGCATTTGGACATAATTTGCGTAGTTTAATAAGGTTTACATTTTTTGTGCGGTAAGATTTGGCCTTACGGTTTACCAGTTATGCAAAAGTCATAAGAATAAACAAGACTACATAGGTTATAGCCAGAAAAATCGAAATACATATTCCATTTGCCATAAGAATATCTTAAGCTTAGTATTTTAATCAAAATCGTCGCAGGCATTTTTGAGAGAATAAAAAGTTTCGAAAAATTGTCCATATAAAGGATAGTTTAGGTGGAAAAATTTTCTTCGTACCCTTCGTGTCGTATCCTTGAAAGGTGTTTAACTTAAATACTAACTTTCATTTTTAACATACTTTTCGTTCTTGAGTTGTACTATTCACACAAAGACACACACACACACACACACACACACACACACACACACACACACACACACACATGCGCACACACTGGCCTTCTTCTAATACTGCTTTTCTTTTTCATTCACTTGGCCTCCGGTGAAATCTCGACAGCGAAATTTTGAGTCGAATACAATACTTTCCCTACTTACTATTATATAGTAGAGAAAGCAAAAATTGCAATATTATGTCTGGAAACCAAATAGAAGATATTTACTCTGATGTACACTATTTTCTTCTAAAGAGAATTTTGAAACCAAGTTTCAAAACTGATCCTTTCCCAAGAAAAATTACTCTTTTAGTGCTGTTGTTGTAAAATATAGATTCCAAGTTTCACATATTTTATATATAAGGTTTCAATTACATTTTAGACATTTGCAAACTATTTTAAACTTCGCAACTTACAAGCAATTTACCGTAAAAGGTGCTTAAGTATAATAATTTTCACACCTCTGTAGTATGAAACAAAAATCAAAAAGAGAAAAAAGATTTTTCATTTCATAGTTCATTTTGTGACGCTGGACACCCAGGTGCCACATCTTCTTTTCCTCCACTGCTGTTCATATACTTGGCCAAAGTCAATCAGGCGAAGAAAAACACTACTTCATAGTCTGTGTGACAATATCGGGTCTCTGTGTTAGTCTAATGGTTCAGAAATAGGTACATCATCAAACATTTTCTTCTAGCGTAGTCTTACACTTAGTTACACAGATTGATCCTGAAGTTGTTATATATTTCAGTGATATGGCTACGAAATATATTGCTTTTCTTATTATGTGACGGAATGTTAAGTAAAGAACTATATCTTTGTTTCTGTTACTTATTTTGAAGCAGCCATGTCCAAAGGCCAAGGCAGTCTTTGATACTTCCCGCATGACATGTGGTATACTTTGTTCAGAATCTTTTGAGACAGTGGAAGGAGGAGATAAGGACATCGCGTGTCCGGCACGCATGTAGGAACCAAAGCAACCCAGGCAGAGTTGTAAGGTTTATACAGTCATTCGAGCAAGAGTCAACAGACATTGCACAAAACTCCTAAACCTGTAAAAATAAATGCGGGCGTGGGAAAATCGCCTATAGGACATGGAAAACCAGCACGTAAGCAGATGCCACACATTATTCCAATTATTAGAATTACTTTAAAGATGTACAGTAATAAGAGCCATTAAATGAGATATTTAGAATAATGTAACTCCAACAAAGACGAAATGCGCTGTAAACAAAGCCGTTCATGTATTTTATAAGCTTTATGGATTCTTCGTCGTCTTCGAAGGATGATGATGATGATGATGATGAGAAAGAAACTACAAGATACTAAGATTGAGTAAGTGCCAAGTACATATCTATATCAATGTAAATAATGTTTCGTTGTTCTGCTTGCTCGTATTTGCTTCTTTCGTTCTTTTTTGTGGAGATCGTATGCAGCACCAACTGTGTTGATAAATTAAATGAAATGATTATTGCTACTATAATTCTAAAAGCTGATACTATGAGGCTCAATGTAGCCAATTTTTGGCCAATTCTTCATAGCCGACCTAAACTTAGTAGGACATAATCTATCCTTAGATGTCTATCCTTCATAAACATTCAATTGAATTTGTCACCTTGAAGCTTGGTCACGGGACACACTCTGCAGGGAACTTCCCACTATAACACGTGTCATATTATCAATATTTTCACTTGCAGCGTTAGATTATCACAGCTATCTATTCAATAAGCTACAAAAGCCTTTAGTTCAACACTTTGCACTCTTTTTCAGCTTTTTCTGCTTTCTTTGATCTTCTTCTTCTTTGAAGATAGATTCATTATATTGCTGCATCCTTTTTGCTACCCAGTGTTCTTTATTCTTCATTAAAAGCTTCTTTCCCTGTTTTCCCTCATTCTCTCTATTCCTGAAGGTTGTTCTTTGTAGTCACTTTAACACATCCACGTTTTGAGAATGTTATTAATATTACGAACCTGTGTTGTAAGACTTCTTTCTTGGCGCCTCATTTTCTGCCGTAATTGTTAAATATGTGTTTTTAGACTAATTAATTTTATCTCTTAGAAACGCGCTATGTTTAGTTTACACTAGTAGTGAACGCCTTAAAATTATCTCGTCTCTTTGATATTCAGCAGTGGACTAGGATATAAACCAGCTATGTCCAACCTTGACTCTTTGGAGGCGCTTACGTGTTTGGTTGCTATTCCTCAAGTCCCCTTTCAATTGGAGGGTGAATCAGCTAGTATCTGTGCCAGTGACGGACACAAACAAGCGATTTCATGGCAATTTCTAAGTCATGGCCTGAATTTTATGGAAATCTCCTTCATTCTGGATGATTTTTGCATAAATGGTAAAACAGTAACAGTAAAAATATGGTTCTCATTAAACCCACAATTTATGCCAAATACTTATTTTTTTCTTTTGAGGGAAACATTTCCAAGATATTGTTTATTATTTGTTTGAATTTGCCAATACTTATACATTTCTTAAATAGAAATATTTTATTTCTTTTTTGTCTCCTGGCCTTGCAAAGAGAATTTAATTTCATACTCATCCCATAGCAACCAGCTCTTAAAACATTTTACTATCGCTTAAAGTCTATTGTGTTCCCATATTTTCCTTGTATCTACAAGGCAATTAGTAGTAAGATACTTTATGCAAATGCATATGTCGATTAAAAGCTAGTAGATGGGAAATAAGTATTTGCAAGAATAGTGTGTGTAAGAGGGAGTATGCTCTGCATATATTTGCTATCAGAGTTTCCCCAAATTGAACTATATTAAAAGCCTGTATCTTAAACAGTACCAAAGAAGTCACTACTGAACAGATGTTTAACGCACAAGATTGTAAAGCGCTTTCGTAAATTAAACACAGCGTGCATATAACCAAACCGCCACTGCAACACAATGCACGTCTGTGTTAGAGTAGCGAAGTCCACGTATAATGGAAGGAGGCAAATCCAATCTCCCCTCTTTCGCTGATATAAATGCTGGAAGAAATGAAAAGGAACATTTTCACCGTGGAGACACTGACTTTTTATCTTATATAGACAAGCGAGTGACAAATTGCAAACTCTGTGGATGAAACACTCGCCATAACGCGACGCTTGGAGTGTGGCTGGATACATTTATTGGTTCCAGAACGCTGCACTTCCTTGACTTTGTTGTCCTCTGATCTTATTTGACTAGCGCAAAATTTAGGAAGGTGTTAAAATGTATAAAAATACTCTAAATTTAAATCAGATGGTAATTATTATATATTTGTGCCAACAAACTCACTGCTGATGTTTTTGAATACACAAACCGTTTGTGGACAATGTTTGAGAGGTAGAACTGGAACTGAAAAACTCAATGCCGCATCCGGATATAAACCACAGACCCCCTATTACCAGGCGGATGCTCTAACCATTAAGCTACTGTGACAACCTGCCAGAATGACATTGCATTCTCCAACCAATTCGTATTTCCCCCGGTAAACCAGAAAGGGAGCCTCACTTGTCATTCTGGCAGGTTGTCAAAGTAGCTGAATGGTTAGAGCACCCGACTGATAAGTGGAGGATCTGTGGTCCAAATCCCGGCTGTGGCATTGAGTTTTTCAGTTCCAGTTCTACCTCTCCTGTTAGACCAGATGTTTATAAACAGTCTGATATTGCAACAGGAGTTGGGATTGGTCAAAACTAGTCTAAACACTTTTTAAACACTATAGTGAATTAAGTGTACCATTCTTTGTATGTAATACTGGCAGTAGCTATCCGTCGTCCTGGTTGGAACTTTGTGTACTGAGTACAAGGTCCCAGGTTTGATCGCCGTTTGGAATGTTGGTGTTTAAGTCTACAGGTATGGCCGCGAGCTGGTGGCTGCTATTGTATACAGTAAAACACTTGACTGCGGTGCTGGTGATTACGGAAGGTGAACAGATCGCGCCATCTCATTTTCGCTTCCCCCTCAGTCTATTGTTTTCGTGAAAGGCAGGTTTGTTCTTTATAATGATTGTGTTGAAGCTTCAACTAAAGGGGAGCTTAAGATGCGTTACAAATGATAATAGTAGACATTCAGAAGAATATTCTTTCTCTCTTCAAGAGAACTTTTCATAATAGCGTATTTTAAATGAGGCTTAAAATGGAAGAGCGTCTACAGTTGGAGAATTTTTTCATTGCAGTCAATGTAGTATTTACGTTTGTGAACGTATATTTTTGTAAAGAAACTGTTAAAAACTAACTACAGCTGTCTCTGAACTCTTTTAAATCCCACCGCTCAAACAGACGCTACCTCTTTCACGCAGATATCGAACTATTTGGAAAATTATTTGTTGACATATAGGTTTACTGGTTTAACGGCATGTTCTTCATTTCGTTTATTTTATTGTTTTATGAGGAGAACACTGTTGGATTACTGTAAATATAATGAATGAAGAAACGAAATAACAGTATATACTCGGATCACTTGATAGCGAAGTCGCCAAATTAATATCAAACTTCATTTCGAGACCATTATTCGCCAAGCCGTTCATAGATCTGAAAGCACGACTCGTCACAGAACTTGGAGAGTCTGAGCACCGCAAAACCAACAAACTACTGACAGAATTGAACTGCGATTTCACTTGCAGAAACCAGACTGTTGCGTTTGTTCCCCAAATGGGTGGATAACGGTCTCAAAATGACGACTTCACTATCAAGTGATGTGAGTATATAGTGATGTTAGGTTGGTTCATTCATTGTATTTTCAGTTGTAC
Source organism: Tenodera sinensis (assembly GCA_030765045.1). Classification (NCBI taxonomy): domain Eukaryota; kingdom Metazoa; phylum Arthropoda; class Insecta; order Mantodea; family Mantidae; genus Tenodera; species Tenodera sinensis. Next base: position 116,937,696 of record CM060963.1, on the reverse strand, counting down.
CAACAGTATTCTTCCAAATTAACTTATATAGCCGCATAAAATACACATTTATATTGATGTTGTGGTTATGTGTTTAAATAGTTCTTGTAGGTAAATCATGTGTTCTTCTGATGTAGAGGCTATAAGAATGCCATCGAGGTAGCAGTATATAAAATGTGAATCTCCACCAATACTGTTCATGTAGCGTTGAAGGGTTTGAGCTGCATACGCAATCCAGATGGCATCTTTACAAACTGAAACCTTTCAACGTCGCTGTGTAAGTTAATTTGGAAAAATGCTGTTGGTATAATTGCTTACTCTTTTCACATGTTGCTATGGAACTCGTTGCTTTCTTATGATGTACGTTAGTATGTTTTAACGTTGGTATGTAGTTTGAATATATATATATATATATATATATATATATATATATATATATATATATATATATATATATATATATATATATATATATATATATATATTTATTCATCATTTAAAACTAAAAGCTTATATGTGTGCCGTATGTCATTTCTAGGATGACATAAGAACGAAGTGACATTAAAATGATAGATAGCTCATTGACTCATCCTGTTATGATGAACCGTACAAAGTATTGAACCGATCGGAACCAGCCTTCCTACTGAAAGATTTTGAAGGTGAGCAGCCAATTCCACCAACAAGTCATTTGGTTCGAAGCAAGAAACGCAGTATACCTACAACACCTTCTGGTCGAACAACGCGGTTCCTTGACATTGTTTTTGGGGAGGTAATATGTAGCTATATAAGTTAATTTGGGAGAATACTATTGGTACAACTGCTTACTCTTTTCAAAAGTTATTGCTATGGAAATCGTTGTTTCCTTATGACGTTGCTTAGTAGTAGAGGCGCCATGCCTCTAGCCCCGTATTTTAACTGTCAGCAGATCATTGGTCAGTACTTACACCTCATCCCTTGCGAGACCCCGTAAGATGGTAAGAAACTGAAAGATTTTCCCAAAGAGTGCGTTTTTCTAAATTGGATCTGTGTACCACAGCATATCAGTGTAGAATACGTTTTCATTTTTCTGTGAACTTTCTTTATTTTGTTTGTTTGTTTCTTTCTTTCTTTCTTTCTTTCTTTCATTCTTTCTTTCTCTTTCCTTCACTTTCTCTCCTTCCTTCTCTTTCTCTCTCCTTCCTCCTCTTTCTCTCTCCTTCCTCCTCTTTCTCTTCCTTTCTCTCTTTCTTTCTTTCTTTCTTTCTTTCTTCCTTTCTCTCTTTCTTTCTTTCTTTCTTTCTTCCTTTCTTTCTTTCTTTCTTCCTTTCTTTGTTTCCTTCTTTGTTTGTTTCTTTCTTTCTTTCTATCTTTCTTTCTTTCTTTTTTTCTTTCTTTCTTTCTTCCTTTCTTTGTTTCTTTCTTTCTTTCTTTCTTTCTTTCTTTCTTTCTTTCTCTCTTTCTTTCTTTCTTTTTTCTTTCTTTCTTTCTTTCTTTCTATCTATCTTTCTTTCTTTCTTTCTTTCTTTTTTCCTTTCTTTCTTTCTTTCTCCATTTATTTATTTATTTTTCTTTCTCTCTTTCTTTCCCTTTCTCTTTCTTTCCCTCTCTCTTTCGTTCCCTCTCCCTTTCGTTCCCTGTCTCTTTCGTTCCCTGTCTCTTTCGTTCCCTGTCTCTTTCGTTCCCTCTCTCTTTCTTTTCCTCTCTCTTTCTTTCCTCTCTTTCCCTCTCTCTTTCTTTCCCTCTCTCATTCTTTCCCTCTCTCTTTTGCTCTTTCTTTCTCTCTCTTTGCTAATCTGGTGTTCATTTCCGTATTACTACAATATTAGCAAGCCATATAATATGGTTCTTAGCTCTATGTGGAAAGATCTGTTCTACACAAGATTGTGAGAAATTATGTTGCAAGATTTGAGGTATTATTTTTATAAATCAGAGAAGAGCTCCGACGTTGGTTCAGAAAGTGGTTGAAGGCAGCCTTCATGACGTAAGAAGTTGAGCAGTGTACACAAAGGGAATGCCACAACACAGAAAAGGCAGTGTACTTGCCGAACACATATATCTGGAGGCCGTAGCCAATGCAAGATACCTCATTAGTAGCAAGCATAAGAATCTCTCAGCCAATTACAATACGTCCCTAAAGAGGTATTGAGCTGGCAGGGAACCTTCAAAATACAAAATGATGTGGAAAAATCAGCGTCATCATTTGGCAATGTAGCAAGCTTCTACAGGACAATCTTAGGATACTCGCTCTGCCTATTATTATTAATTGTTATATTATCGATTCTAAATAGCAGTTAATATCATATTAACAACACAATTGAGTCAGAAGTCCAGTACTTTAGAAAAGAACTTGTTGGTGATTGTTCCTATGTTAAATTCTTCTCTTGCTGTAATTAGTAACCGCCTGTATACATATGTTCACCAATTTGAATTACTGGTAGAAGTAGCATATAGGCATGGCATGTGTAAGAAAGTGTAAAATTTACGTTTCAAAATATGATTTGTCTTACTTTCTAATGACCGCCTCCGTAGCGCTTGCCTCTGGCGCGGAGGACCCGGTACCAGCATGGGGCTTCTATTCCCTCTGGGAGGTCTGGCACGGGGTGCACTCAGTCTCGTTAGGACCCGGAGGGACCAATTGAGGAACTACTTGATAGAAAAGTTGCGGCCCCAGGTGGTGAAGACCGCATAACTGGCCAGGAGGGCTCGGGGCGCTGACCACGTCCCACCCTTCAGTACTGCACCTCACCAATGACGCCTGTAGTGGGCAGAGGTGGGGGACGCAGCGGCTGGGCGGTAGGCCTTGGCCCTTCATGGGCTGTCGCGCCGGGGTTTAACTTTAACTATCTTATAATGTGTATCGAAAGTATTCTATTCCATCTAAAAATTCTATGTCGAGATTTCACCGGAAATATGTTTTGAGGCCCCCTGAATCAAAATAAGCATTTTTAGAAACAAATGTGTGTGCGTGCGTCTGTCTGTCTGTCTGTCTGTCTCTCTCTCTCTCTCTCTCTCTCTCTCTCTCTCTCTCTCTGTGTGTGTGTGTGTGTGTGTGTGTGTGTGTGTGTGTGTGTGTGTGTGTGTGTGTGTGTGTGTGTGTGTCTGAGAACAGCATACCTCAAAAACGAAAAGTCGGTTTAAAACCAAGTTGATATTTAAGTTTAATATCTTCTAAGAATGCGACACGAAGTCCTCCACATTAAACGACCCTTTACATGGAACATTGTTCGAAAATTTTGATTTTCTCAAAATTGGCTCTAACGAATTTGTTTAAAATGCCATATGTTTAATATATCTTTTTAGCAAATTAAATGTATATTTTGAATTTTCTGGCTAAGGGCCACGTGTTCCTGTTTACAGTTGATGACTTTTGCATAAGTGGTAAACTTTAAGAAATAGACCACATCCTACTATACAAAAACTATAGATCTCGTTAAAATACACAATTTATGTCCAAATGAATCTTTTTATGGAGTGAACCATTTCGGAAACATTCATTGCTATTTGTGTGACTTTTGCAGTAGCTTGAAAGGTTGTTATTCATTTTTATACCTTAGCCGTGCAAAGAGAACAAAATTTCTAAGCTTTAAAAGATTTGACTATTGCTCAGAGCCTAATGTATTCCCACATTCCCTTTATATATACAGTAAAATTAGCAACAAGATAATTTCTGTAAATGTTTGTCTTGATTAACATGAAGAAGATAGAGGAATGATAATTAGTACAAGAGTAGAGAACGTCATCTGAGTGCAACATATCAGATTTTGTCACTTTTTTGGCACAATATTGTACATACATTCGTGGAATCATATGGCCCACCTGAGTATTATTGTTACATTTTTTATTATAAATAGCCTGTATAGCTTTTTAGCTGGTCGGTCAAAATAAATATTTTAAAAAAAGAATTTGTATTTGTATTACTAGAACTACAATGTCACTAAACCCATTTAATTGACATTTAATGCTTTTTATATATTGCAATATTAATTCCTCTCCTGCTTAATCAACGAGTATATGTCGGTCATTACAAAACATTTTTTTCGCTCCTTTCTCTAAGAGTAATTCGTAATTATTTGTTGATTTCGGAAACAAAGAAAAATGGCAATTAAATGAAAGGCTTTCCTCGAAAGAAGAAACGGAAAGGTTATTAGATAAAGAAAATGTACATAAAATATGTTTGCAAAGTCGGGAAGAAAGAGAAACCAGAAGAGGAGAACCTGGAGAAAGAAGCAGAGAATAATAGGAACGTTGCATATATGGGTATGTATGTGCCTTTGAATAATATGTGCTCTGTGCGGCCATATTTCTCCCTGGGGATTTCGTTCTACCGCCTTTCCTAACAGTTGGAGATTTAACATTTCAAAAAGCTGTGCACCACCCCTAAACCTTGGAGATATACCTCTCTGCGCGTCGAACAAACAGACTAACAACTTCAAAGAATGTAATTACGAATTAACGAGAAAGGACTACTATTTCCAAGGGTGTGTTTCCGTTCATATCAAAAGGCCAGAGGTGGAAGAGTTGAAAAATAGATTTTGAGGGTGCTGGTGGAAAGTAACTGTGACACGGGCGTGACAAATGTGGCAATGCAACGGCAGGAAGTCCTCATTATTGTTTTATGTTGAGCTTTTTGGCTGTCCGCGAATCGCTCGCTCCATATTTTTTTGTTTGTAACAGTAGAAAAATCATTTTGTTACTGAAAGGGTCCCAGCCCTCATAACATGTTTTTCTCGTTTAATAGTTTTAACATCCCATGCCAACGTCGAGGTCTTCAGCATGAAGCGTTAATGAAGAACGACATGAATAATTTTTGGCGCAGATGAGCGTGCATGCCTGAAAGTTACCACATTTCCATAAGCGGATGGGGGATACCACTAAACAAACCGCGACGCGCCGCCCCACACACCTAGTGGTCCTGTCTAGCTATCGGGTGTTTGTCAACATCTTTACACACTAGTACCTACTTGTTCTGTATTTTAGTTAACATTGTTACTCCTGCTTAGTCATCTTACATCTCAATAACCCTTTAGGTACACAAAGCGATTTAGTAGGTAGAATACATGGATATCATGGTTATTTAACGAGATCTTCGTAGCTTCTCCTCCTTTAGCTCTCTTTACCTCTCTCAAATGATTGAGCAATATTCAAACTGCTGGCTGGACAAGTATAGTCAATCACACGTCGGCATGAAAGGGTACCACTAATTATTTCTGACGGATCAGTAAATCGTTACTCAACTGTTGCTTGATACATACCATGCTAAATACATAAGAAACTACAAGTGGTCAGATCATTGTCTCTGGCAAGTGGTATCAGAGTTTGCCAAATTTAAGAAACTGAAAATTCACAAGAATGTTATTAAATTTTAATATCACACAATAAAGATGGTTTATTGCATAGGTATTAGAACAAAACCTTTCATTCCAAAGCAGAAACTTTATTATAATATAACATAATTGGCAAACATAAGCTCACCGGACAAAAAATTTGTCACCCCTGGCCAACTCGATATTAATACTGCCCAGCACCACCTCTGGACCAGATAACTGCCTGGATTCGGCAAGGAAGTGAGTCAACAATGTTCTGCAAGAATGGAACAACCAGCTGACACCACTCACGTATGAGTTGCTCGCGCAATTCCACCAAATTGTGAGGATGCTGATAATGGCGTTTCACCTACTGTTCCAACATATCCCACAAAATGTTCGATTGGGTTCAAGTCGGGTGAGTTTGAGGGCCAATTTAGATGTGATAAGGTGCGTGTGTTCCTCAAACCAGTCCAATACTCTTCTAACCCAATGAACCATGCAGTTGTTATCTTGAAATAAAGGGGAGGCAACACCACAATCATCATGGAGCAGGTGTTGAGTAAATGGCAACTCCTGCTCATCCAGATTATTCAAATAAACATACTGGTTCATCTCATTGGTCACCTCGTGGAGCGGACGCAATCCATAGTAAGAAAAACACCCCCAAGACATCACTGACCTACCTCCAGCTTGAACCTGACCTGTACACAACCCGGATGAAATGCTTCATATGCCCAACGGTGCACCAGACCACGTGTGTCATTCGAACAGAGACAAAACTGTGATTCATCAGACCACATGACATTCCGCCAGTCAGCTACTGTCCACGTTTGTTGGTTTTTAGCGCACTGAAGTCGCGCAGCTTTGTGTCTCTGTGAACAAGGGTCTCCTTCGAGGTGTCCAACTCCAAATGTTCATGGAATGCAGTTCCCACCACAATGTCCTCTCGCTAACAGGTGGTATGGACCTGCATTCACAGTCTGGAGTAATTCCTGTCGGGCTTGGAAGCGATTTGCGTTTACTAGCCGTGGAACTCGTCTCCGGTCCTTCTCAGTCATGATCCTCTTCCGACCACAATTCCGACGTCGTGTTTCGTAGCCACGTGTATTGCACGACTGCCTTTAAACCCATTGACCTACCACATGGACATGGGCACGGCCAAACACGATTGCCCCTTTTTGTCAGTCTGTCACGTCTTTACATATCCCAGGTTGCACTACACTGAATGCTTGACAGACCACGTTTTACAGTTTGCTACGACCCTTTGATCATGTCACATTGGACGTGCAGCTAACCACATGACTGGGCACCATCTGTCGAGTCGTAAAGATACATAGCTGATATCTACAGAGGGTGACTAATTTTTGTCCAGTGAGCTTATTTGGAGCTATTTCGATACGAATTTTAATTTTAGCACAAAGATGGGAGAATTGATAGCAGGATTAAAATTTTCCACATTTTTCAACATAATATTGCATTATGTTTACTGTAAAGCTTTAGTCGTTTTTGTGATTCTAAGGACAAAGTTAAAGTTCTTGCAACACAGAATCGTTTAACCCAATAAATGCTGCTTACTCCAAGCAAAATTTACAACAATTTCCATAATAGACATTAAGAGCTTTGAGATAAGTCTAAAGAAAATGAAAATGTGTATCTACCTCCCCCGCCACCAAAGTACATCAGTTGCGCTCGGCGGTTAAATTACTCCAGATAGGATATTCATCAATTGCATTTGCACTCAGTTTTTGTACTTCAGCATTTCCTTCCCATTTTGCAGAGACTTAGGACTCTCCATCGTTTCAACGGTATGGTTAAAAATGCTGTTTAATTGTCGTATCAGTAAATTTGCACTCGTCAGAGTAAAAATTTATGTATTAATAAATTGGCACTCGTCAGATAGTAGAAACTTATATTTTAACAGTACATTTCCAAGCCATTCCACGCTCTGTCTCTATCTTTTCTAAACTTAAACCCGTTCACTACAATCAAATCACTTCTTCTTCACTTAACATATCCTCAATTTGATCCATGTCATATGACGATCGTCCAAGGAATGGTAACAGAGGTTGACACATACGAGTATTTTGAAAAATGAAAACATGCGAGAAGCGTCAAGCGTACCATGTGCATATGTTGGCAACTGTTTAGTCATACAAGTTTCTAGTATCAACATTCCAGAAGCGACATACCCTCACCTTCCCTTGTCCTCATTAAAACGCCACGCCTCTAGCCCCCTATTGCAATTGATAGCCAGTGACATTGGTCAGTAATTATCCCTCACCCCTTGCGAAACCTCGCAAGACGATAATAAACTGAGAGATGGTCTCATAGAGTGCTGAATTTTACTAAATTATTTTTGTGTACAGCAATGTTAATGATGGTAAAATTCGTATAATTTCTGAAATATTCATCCTATCATAGGATCCTATGCTAGTATACTTATCACATACTTTTTGCTGTTGAAAACACTTTAATGTGTAGAATAATAAACGAGATACGCCGATGTTACTACTCTGTATGCTATTAGAAATCTGCCTGCTTCGGGAAATTATTCAACTTACCATCAACTGTATTCTCTAAACCGTGATATGTAATGAATAGGCCTCGGTTTTGGGTCACTGAGGCAGCAGACTGAAGTCGGCAGGATTGAGCTGATAGTCTGAACCGTGGACTGGGGTAGCACTCCAAAGTACAGCTTGGTCATTGCCGTCATTTGCACTATATGTCGTACAGCTAACACATTTGACTCAGGGTAATGTAGTGCAGTGACTATTGCAAAATCTCTCACTTTAAAACGATTAATGGAATATTTTCTATTCATTAAAGTACGTTTTGAAGATATCTCTAAACTGTATGGCACCTATAGGGTCAGACAGAGAAGTCCTTAGGACTTTCCAGTTTGTAATTTAACTACAGCAAGAACTGAAGGAATCATATTCAGGATCTGTTATTGCCTAATTCAAAAATGTCCTGGAGAAAAAGTTTGTCTTTACAGATAGGTGTGCCATAAAATAAATTTTATTGTATTGCAACAGTGAATGCGAATCTATGATTATGATTATTTATATTCTGTATGTGCATATAGTAATTCCCGTCCCTTAAGGACCGCATTCCAGGAGCTTGTTAACCTGTCCCTGAACCTTCTTCGGTTGCTAATGGCATAAACACAATACAGAGGATACTGTCCATGTACCTACTCTTAGCAAAACAATCCGCTGTTGCCAAGTTAATTGGGTAGTTATAGTTCAACATTCATAGTGGTGTTAAAATATACCTACTGCTGTTGAGTTAAACCTCACAGCGACCGACCGAAGTGACAACACCGTCCAGTGAAATGTTGAGGCAGAAGGTCGTTAAGCAATGGGCGATACTAAAAGTATTTATGTATATGCTGTAATTAATTTGTAAAAAAATGTAATATTTATTATGTAATATACAATATTAGTGTGGTTCTCATATGGGTTTGCATAAAAATTTCAACTGTTTTGAGCCCACATTCTCCTATTTTTTACTCTGTGGACTTAAATATCTAAATAAACCTTGCTGAAAGAGTGCTTGTATTTTTCTAATCACATAAACAATTGAAGCCAACGAAGATATACATGTTTTGCAAATATGCTTAATATATTTAAATGAAATAAACGTATCTATTAATATCTAATAGATCGTACAAGATGTGGAAATGCAGTTTAAATCGATACTAGTTATAACACTATTTTCTTTTCAGTGTTCCTTTTTTACAGTCTGGGTATTGTCTTCGCTGATCTTGCACACCTCGCAATATTAATTGTTTTTGTTCTTCATTGCCCATTATTATTCCATTGAATTCTTGTATTAACTTCAGTCCTCCTTCTGCCGTAACATTTACCACTTAAAGATTTTTCATAATTTCTATGGCGCTAAAGTAGGACGTACTTGAATCCCAAAAAAGTCGGGGCCTTCTCACAGCTAAGGGTTCATTCTTACGACAGAAGATCGTATTCTCCTGTCTCAGGTTCTAATGGGAAGAACGTCACCATAAATATTTCACAATGCCCTTCACCTTCCCTTAGCGAGTTCTCTGTCTGAAGATATTGTCTAGGACTTGCGACATATAAATTATGTTGCTTGAAATGAAGTAGCTCGCTTAACATTAACCATGCCTGAAATGCAAAGAAATGTTTGCATTTGCTGTTTCCTTTTATTTTCTTGTGCATGCATAATTTATTATAAAGTGACAATTTCTTCTCCCGACGTTACGGGGTTGTTTTAATATGGGGCTTTATTACCTGCTTATATTGTAGGCAACTACAAAAATGACAAAACAATAGTTTTAATCTGACTGTGTCACGAGTTCACTTATCCATTACGAAAATGTTATACACGTGTTACATGCAACGTTTTGTAAAATTCTAGCATTAAAATATAATAATAATAATAATAATAATAATAATAATAATAATAATAATAATAATAATAATAATAATAATAATAATAATAATAATAATAATAATAATAATAATAATAATAATAATAATAATAATAATAATAATAATAATAATAATAATAATAATAATAATAATAACTAATACATTTGCTAAATGTAAAATTATAAGGTATTAACAATCAGACGTGTAGATATGATGTAATATGGTTGCTAAGCAGATGTTTCATTTGTTTCAACACTTATAGAGGAAAATGGAAGGTAATGTTAAAATTATTGAAAATATTAATTGTATTCCGCTAGATATTTTGAACAAACTAAGAGTGCCGGGAGTTTATTAATTCCAGAGAAACTAGAAGATATTTACGATAAAGAATATGAAAAGTTTTGCGAATGGAGAAACGAAGAATGTGTAATGAAACCACATTACGGTCTTTTTCAGGTTTTCTTACAGGCACATTGTAGAAGATTACGTTGTGGTGGGGATTACGTCATTGCTATTTTGTCCCCATGATAATTACAATACCAGAAAGAAGGTAATTTGCACGATTTATGCTATCATAATAAGTCGTTTAATGCTAGGAATGCATAAGAGCTATTTATACAAATGTACGACATGAGCATCATTACTGCTCGAATGGGTTTTGTAAGAATGAGGCGCAAATCCAGTTCTGTAATTACATGACAGGAGTAATTATGCTCGCACAATATTTCATCCGTGACCGTTTAATAATGCTACTACACTAATCTGCGTTGATGGTATGGTCTTTGATTTATAATTAACAGTATTATTATTCAGTAAACATTGATACTCTATGACTGGATTTAATGTCATTCCTTTGATCATTGCAAAGTTAGTCTAGAAACAAACTAGCTAAAGTAATAATATTAATTCGTTCACAATAACAATTGAATTGAATGGTTTACTTGAACGAAGAAAAATCCAGCAATTATTCCTTCTGAATAATGAGTGATTTTAAAGAATGTATGTCTTCAGATATTGAATTAGTAGCTTTAACAGTTGTTATAACGCTTTTGTCAGGTAAATCGAGAGTAAATATGAAGCATGGGAAATGGTGCAACGTTAAGAGACTAATATCATACATGAGAAAGCTGTACTTCCATAATTTGAGCTTTTGCCAAAATCTTACAAACTTTTGTCTCTATGGACATATTATTCCATACATTTAAGCAACTATATTACTTCATTATCGTGGTATATGACAAATGACAAAAAGTCATTATTAATAAGTCATGCATAAAATAATAAATATACTTTAATGTCGGTGTATTATCACTGTCTTTGACGCAGTCTCCAATGTGGTCTTCAGTTATTTGCTGCTTCAGTGACGAACAAGGAGAGTCTAATCTCAGGGTATGCGTGGGCGAGTGTGAGGATGCACAACAACAGCTTACATATAGATTTTAATCTCAGGGAAGTTCACTGTGCAAGAACAAACTGCGGTTACTGTGGTAAAAGTAACGAAACCTGGGAAGATAAGAGGCAGAATCATGTTGGCAGACTGAGGAGAGCCCTAGGCGTGTCACGTGTGTACCTGCACCTGTCAGGGTTTAGTCATGTTAATGACGGGATTTGGAGTTTGCAGGGCTGTGGTTGTGATTGAGACTGGGGTATTGAAAGCAGGTACTAAAATTTGCTCAACAACTGCAAGTCAGGATGCAATGATCATTGTGCACCTCTGGTGGTATAACCTTGTGCAAATATTTATCGATCAAATTTTAAAGTCCAAGCATCTCTTGGAAGGATTGTATGGGAGCTCAGCTTTTTCTGCTGGTGGATTAGCTCGGCTGTTGCCGGATATGTCCGCATCCCATGCGGGGAAGCCGATGACGCCTAAATTGGCGTGCTCGGATGTTATAATCCCCAACAGACCTAATCAGTGTGCTCCGATGGTGTAGCAATGAGTCCTAAAATGTCGCAGCCCGGTGCCTAATTTCATCCTCCGCATACAGAAGACACGGGGTCTCGTGTAGTAACCTCACGGGGAAGCAGAGGTATACAGAAATGAGTATCCAAAGACGCCCATTCTGCACTCGCTGCAGTTGCAGAATGCTTGAGTCTCGGTAATGCCCCAGTATAAAAGGACGAGGATTACGAGAGTACCAGAAAGGTGCAGCGTCAAGGGAACAGGCACCCTGGAGCTCAACATAAAGAACAATGAGGCTGTTGCCGCCCCCCCCCCCCCATCCCCCTAGCCGGATGTGACAGGTCTCTGATGTGTTCCCCGAAAGTCACACCCTTATCGAGCTTCACTTCTAGGTAGGTCTGGGGGATATAAATCTAAGGTATCACATTTTTAGCAGACCTTTTATGTAAACTATTCTTTACATTCTTGTAAAATATCAGAGCTCCATATATTTGGGAACAGAAAAACACTTGTAAAATGTTTTTGGTGGTTCAGGGACTTCAAAAATGAATTTTGTGCAATTCTATCATTAAAACGGTTTATTATGGCGACATAATCGTGCGAAATTACCCTCTTTCTGGCACCAGTGTCAGAAAATGATAAATACCATGGTAACATCGGCAGTGGCGTAATCACCGGGACAATTTTCCCCAATGTGCCTGTAAAAAAACTGAAATCGTCACTCTCGCAAACTAACACATTTTTCGTTTCTCCATCCACGAAAACTTTACATATTCTTTGTTGTTAACATTTTTTTATTTCTCTTAGCTTCGTTCAAAATGTAAGTGGAAAGATCCACATTTTTAGTAGTTTATCATAGCCCTCCATTTTCCTTTATAAGTGTTGAAACAAATGCAATATCTGCTTAGCAACCATATTACGTCATACATCTTTGATCTCTGATAGATTATAATTTTGCATTTAACAAATTTTTACGCATCTTGATGCTAAAATTGCATAAAACGTTGTATCTCACGTGTATAATGTTTTCACTGTGGCACTCGGAAAAATTAGTGTTCGCTTTCGTTCGCGCGCTAAATAATCAGTCAGATTATTCACTAGTTACATAAATAACTATTCAATAAAATATCCACGTGGAATTTTTCAATGGAGTGCAATATTTTCTGTATTTTAAGTATACGAAGTTGAAAAAGTAGTAATAGTGTAGAGTAAGTTGAAGGATTTGGTGCTATGCGAGGAAGGGATAGTCATAATTCTTGCCTGAGGTGGCTTCTGATGAACAAAGCAGCTTAGCACGTGTTGCACAGTGACATATCCGGTTATTCTCTCACTGTCTTGCACCTGTCAGGCATCTGACTTTCTCCATGACTGCGGTTTCCCCATGCATGTGACGTAGGTACCTACCCATCCCTTCCCAGAGAAAAGCCGAATTCGCCAGGAGATTTTAAGGGATTAAGTTGCAGGCTTATTTGCATTTGATTAACCAGAATTTCTGCGTGCGACGAAATAATAGAGTTAACGAGCTACATGTACCTGTTGCCAACTGTTCCTGCTATTCATAAGCTCAACTTACAACATTCTAGAATTGAGCCTAAAACTGCACGCTCATGCACATAATAGTTTTTATCCTACTTCCTGGCATGAATGCATCTTGTGAGGTATTTATAAGAAAAGAACAAGCTGCACGTTAACATCCTCATGTGTGTTACGTTCAGATTACTTTCTATACTGACACTGCCTACAAAGTATTGTGACACATGACAAAATCAGTTCAGTTACTTTTCTGTTGCCTTATTTTTCTTGAAAAAATGTTGCAGAAACACATAGTTCTCTTCTACCGACGTTAACACAATGTACACTCTTTCGTAGTATTACAACTCACAATTGTTTTCTGGTAGCCTTGACTCAGTCCTTTCACTGTCTTTCTTCACTTTCTCGTCTCTCATAAAATCACTCGACGCTCGTTAAATCTTCTTTACGATACACCGATACATGCACAGCTGTCTCACACTCATTGACACTGATCGACTCGTGTCTGTAACTCTAACTCTGCTGTTTTCTCGCCTCCTTATATAGCGAGGATGACGTCACATGGACCTTTTGCGAACGTCTTCAAACACGCCGGTGATGACCTAGTCAGATGTTTCTCGTAGGCTCAGGGCAAAACCCTATTGGTTTTGCCGTCCCGATTGTTAGTCACGTATACAGAAGCAGTCGCGCGAGGCAACCTGACGTTGGGCGTCATTGTTTGCTCGCCGGGCTGGTATGTGTTGTGAAGTAGCTCAACCCCGACAGTCCTTTGTTAGTATTCTTGCAACAACTTATTATTCTATTCACTTGTTCATCCAGTTAAACTTTTAGCTCATCTTAACACATTTGGTTATAGGTTACAGAGGACAAAACGATAATCGGAGTTTAAAGAGCGTGTCCCTATGAAGTTCCATGCTCTATGCATGATCATGAGGGGGAAAATAGGAATAGCGACTTTCCAGTTGAGAAACGTATCAATATTTGAACATCGAAATCAGTAACGTGGAATATCTCGGAAATAGTTAAATAAAATGATTTTGATTAATGCTAATCTTAAACTTTTAATCTTACACTTACTATATTTCGTATAGTAAGTATAGTATAGTAATGTACACGTTCTTTAGAAAGAAGGGGACATCAGAGACTATTCACATTTCATGTTTAATGTAAATATCTTAAATATACGGCATTTCAATTAAAATCGCCGGAGGCAATTTTGAGAGAATGAAAATTCAACAAAAGAAGTCAATGAAAACAGACTTTAAGGGGGAAAATTTTCTTGAAAATCTTCGTACTGCATCTTTGAAAGATATTAAACATAAATACTCAGTATTTCCTCAGTACAAATTAAAAGTTAACATCTCTCCGGATCTCAGTTGAACATTGCTCAGAATGACCCCACATTGCCGTGGCATTTTCAGGGCATTTTTGCTTAAGCAACCAACTTCAATGGAAGTGCCTATGTTAAAAGTCTTAGTTGGCACACCTGTTTGTCACCGTTCACACACGTAACATGGCGAACATCAAATATATTGCAGTTAAGTACCTACTTCGTGAACAAGAGTGTGGATGCAACAGAAATTCGTGCCTATATGACACTTTAGTGGACTCTGCACTATTATTTTCAAACCTTTCCAAGAGCACCAGGGAGTTTTATTGCGGTTGCGAAAGCTTGAAGATGATGCACGCAGCGAAGACCGAAATGTAACATGACAACAGAAACCTCAACAAACTATGCGATTATGTTCTGCAAATCCATCGAATGAAGATGTTGAAATTAATGATACCCCATTATTTCAGGGAAACTTGCGTATCACATTTCGAAAATATTATTTCCAAGATTGTAGTCGCCACTGGTGACTTCGAATCAAAAGGGAAGCAAAGTGCAAATCTCCGAGCAAAGTTTGGCTTGTTTTCAGAGAGTTTTACCCCGACTTGAGACATGGGTACACTGCTACAACATGAAAGACATCAGCAAACTAAGCAATGAAGCACCAACCAAAGTAGGCAATGTTTGTGAAATTGGTCCGGATGATTCTGGCTTCGGTTTGAACGCCAAGGGTGTTAACTTAAATTATTAGCGTAACGCATTATGCTTGTGGTCAAATTCAACACCAACATACGCGAGAAAGGAATGGATTTGGCAAGGTAGAAAGTCATCATCCATCAAAACAGTACGGTTGCAATGGCGAAAATCAGAGTTGGGGTATGATTTGCTGCCACATCCACCTTATTCCCCTGACTTAGCCCCATCAGACTTCCATCTATTCCTGAACTCAGAAAGTTTCTTAGTAGAAAGAAATTTTGTCCTATGAACTCCGGTCATCAGTTGGGGTGCACTTTTATGGCCTGGAGGAGTTTGACAACTGTGATGGGATAAAGGAAGATAGCATTACTGGACCAAACATATTGATGTCAAAGAAGATTAAGTTGAAAATTAAGAATTTTTCAAAAATCTGTATGATTAACTTACCTATGGTCCATAGAAAAGTAAGCTCATATAAACCGACTTTAAAGGCATATTGCATTATTATTAGATAAGAGCAGCATGTTTGGCTTTTCGATTTTAAACTCATCTTCTACAGGAAGAAAGTATGATAAACTTATATTAGCAAAGACTCGCTCTTAAAGTAGAAGTGATTAACACTAATGAAAATACTAAAGAAGAATGTCGTAAGTTAAAAACAGTTATATTTAGTACCAAATGAGGTGCTCGTGAACATAAAACATCAAGTCATAAAGAAGTCTACTGGTGGAACCATTAAAGTGAAACAGAATGTTCGCAATCTTTATCGACGAATGAAGATAGAGAAATACAACAAAAGAAGTATAAAAGTTTTGATGAAAGAAAATGATTAACACACATTGGAAAATATTAATGGCCGACATTGAACAAGACATTAACGAGGGACAGAATATAGGTTTAAAGTCAAGAAACAAATTAATAAAACGAACGAGTTACCACGCATATTAATATGAGAAAATAAAACCAATGAATACAGCACAACAGTGTATTGTATGATTAAAACAATAAATACTTCTATTTATTTATTTATTTATTTATTTATTTATTTATTTATTTATTTATTTATTTATTTATTTATTTATTTATTTATTTATTTATTTATTTATTTATTTATTTATTTATTTATTTATTTATTTATTTATTTATTTATTTATTTATTTATTTATTTATTTATTTATTTATTTATTTATTTATTTATTTATTTATTTATTTATTTATTTATTTATTTATTTATTTATTTATTTATTTATTTATTTATTTATTTATTTATTTATTTATTTATTTATTTATTTATTTATTTATTTATTTATTTATTTATTTATTTATTTATTTATTTATTTATTTATTTATTTATTTATTTATTTATTTATTTATTTATTTATTTATTTATTTATTTATTTATTTATTTATTTATTTATTTATTCATTCATTCATTTATTCATTTATTTATTTCAGTCGTTTTAACTATGTGGGAACCGTACTCTGTCTCTGTGGTCGACAGATGGCATTAGAGCGCCAACCAGCCTATCTGATTTCATTATCTGTGAATAAATGGCACAGCATTCGCTATTACCATTTATTTTTCATTTTTATATTTATTTTACACTTACAGTACTATTAGTGTCCCTATTTATTTTGACGACTGAGGAAAACCATGAAATAAATCCAGTTAGATTGGTCGGCTTACAGAATTTGAACCTGGGACCTCCCGAATGCAATCCGCAGACATTACCACCAAAACTCTACAACAATGAATATTACATTGCAGAAAATAACCACACATTGCTTTAAAAAAGTTACTTATTATTACCTTTCACTTTTCAATTTGAGGCCTTCTGCCTAGTTATAAAAAGGTACTTGCTATTTTTTTTTAAAAAAGACTAAACAGCTGAATTTTATTGAATTTTAATACAAAAGTTTCCTTAGACTTTACCTAAGCATACCAGATTTCAAAGGATCATTCTATACATCGCCGTATTGATTCTGTATTCATTACACAGTTTCTCTTGGAGAAGGGTAGATTTCCACAAATGGAAATGTCAGGGAATGTTGTCCTGTTCAAATTTAATGGATATTGTGGTTCACTAATACCTACCAGCACACACGTCCTCACCCACCCTATTAACACGTGGAGTATACCCCTTAATGTGAGTGCTAATCAGTTGCACTGTCGGCTAATAGGAGAAAACAAAAAGTAATTTGCTGGCCAACCAATAGAGTAGATTTCACCAGCAATTACATTGCGAAATGCAATCTAGAGGATTCGATATTAGAACACCATTACACACAAAACCTTTTTCCTTACTCTTCTCCTGTCGATTTTGAATAGGGATAATATTGTACAAACGTAATAAAGGAAATACTATACTATACTGTAATTTTATTAATTTGTGCGAGCGGTTAAGATTACAAGAGGTCACAATATGTTGTTGCGCAAAGTATGAATATACATGCGCAGTTAATAAAGTAACAAAACACATACCCTATAAGCATTTTAGCTGGTATTAGCACAGGAGATACCACTTGTAAAAGTTACTATTAGAATACAGAAAATATGTCTGTAACAGAGTTAAGTTACTTCTCTACACAATTGGAGACAAAAAAATATGCACGAAATAACAGCATGGTCAATTCATAGACAGTTCTCGCAGTATCCACCTTTTATGAAAGAAGGTTGGTCACAGTTCTCATGGAGACACTTCCGTTAATCCTTCTTCGAAGCAGTACTCCAAGGGTATTTGAAATACACCAGGAAAGTCTTCCGTGTGGCCGCATTGCAAAGATACATATTTGATTAAGTTGGAGCTGCCGAGAACTAGCAATATTCAAACGATTAAAGGCGTGGTCTCTATGCCATATGTTAATGTCATTGCCAGAGGACATCATAATTGTGTCTGTGATATACTTCACAAATATTTTGTGTGGACGGAAAAGAAAACATCGGCATAATGCATGTGCACTTTGCTGGAATCACCTTTTTGATGAATTCAGCGCCTTCAGGAAGTGTTAGAGTTGCATAGTTTGTCATACTTATTGGCTGTCGACTTTAGTTTTTCTCTCATATATTTGGGCACATCACTTGTGGCTCGACACATAAATGGAGAACTGTAGTACACAGGATAAACTTATAACCGTCGCGCATATTCCTCCCTTTCGTCTCAACAGTTACAGTGTAGCAGCTAAAACTTTACACAGACTTTTCCCTCTAGTCTGTAACAAAACAAAAATAGTTGTTTTTTTCTCTATTCTCTGAGACAACTACCGTGACCTTCTCTTGTTATATACAGATTCCTCCTAATATGTGCTTCATAGAAGTATTACAAACAAAAGTCTTATAACATTTTCTTCTTTGATAAGCCGATTTCGAAAAAATAAATGGTTTTGTTCCAAATTGGATGCGTAATTCCACAAGAATGTACCAAGATAACAGTTTGTTACTTGTAAGATGCGTAGAGTAGCTTATTTCTGACAAACTTTGATATACCAGTCTCAGCCTACTTCAGTCCTGCTGTAAACAACAAGGCGGAGCTTACTCAACTCGCCACGTGTTGGACGTACAGGCACGCACAAACGTTTTGCAACACTAGCAACACTTCAGTTAGCAGCGCTAACTTCTAGACAATAAATAGAGTTGGGTTACACATTAATTTATTAAATCTATGAGTTGGAATATTAATAGAATCATGCAGTAACATAATGATTACCTTTAATCGTATTCATTCCTCTCTGTCCACTATAACTGATTTCCGCCTCGCTTTTGAAACTTCAATCCAATATCTATCAGCAAACGGTGGAGAGTACTTCGTGAAAAATTCGGCAAGTCCGTGTCAGAATTTACCGTATGCAAAATTTTGTTTAGAGTCGGCGGTTCATTTCTGAAAAAATAACCATGAACTTTATTGCGTATAGTACTTTTCTAAAATCGTCGTATTTCTGCACGCACTGTTTGCATTTACGTAATTTTGCCGGTGTTCTTAGAGTTCCGGATGCTTGCTGTTCCATTCTAACACTGTGTACACTACTTGCGGAAACACCAAGGAGATCACCAGTTTCTTTCTCAACGTTTTTTATAGACGATTCCGGGTTTCTTTCTTTAAGTAATGCGAAACAATGTGTAATCATTCTCCTCTCACCACTTTTTAAAGGTTTGCCTCGATTGTGTTTCATTTCGGCTGAAGCATCAGTCCGCTCCATGATTAAAAGCTTACTGATTTTAAATTGCATATACATAAGCGTCCTTGGCCTTGTGAGGTACACGATATGTACAGGAAATGCAGCGTTAAATATCAGAAGCAACCCCACACTATAAACAAAAACATCTTAATCAGCATTCAACTCTATACAGACCACGTTGCGAGAGAGTTGCCTGGTATAGGAATGCAAAAATATTATATAACAGCAGTGTCCTTTAGTAATTCTTAAGTAAAATGCAGCTTAGTTTAACATAATACGTTAATAGTGTGTATAATTTCACCTGTCTTCTGTCTAATCTGCATATATAGTATACTATCATGTATATATTCCCTTCAGAACTCACGAGCCCAGAACAC
The DNA here is from genome assembly GCA_030765045.1 of Tenodera sinensis. NCBI lineage: Eukaryota > Metazoa > Arthropoda > Insecta > Mantodea > Mantidae > Tenodera > Tenodera sinensis. Next base: position 116,918,014 of record CM060963.1, on the reverse strand, counting down.
ATCTATGTGGTATGTGAAGCACAAAGATAAAATGTGGGCCTGTTTACGTTTATAAGAATCGAAACATTTGCATACTTTTCTGTGTCCGAAATTAGCTCGTGCAGAGTAGTGATCGGAAAACTACTTACATACAATACTGTACTTAAAGGAGGGGTTTATCGTACGTATGCAAATAAAAGAAAACGCCCATTATCTTCGCCAAACCAATCAACAGCTTAACCGTTTTCTGTCCCAATACCTCTGTCTCTGTCTCTCTTCCCGCCCAGATGTTTACAACAGGATGGAACTAGGTTGAGACATATTATAAGAATTATGGGACATCACATAGGGTTTCGAAATAATTAATCATTTAAAAGACATGAAGGAATACACTGAGCTGCTATTTCAGAGATGAGGTAACTCGACAACGTTGCGTTGAGGTTGGTCAGGGAATTGGCCTGCTTTGTGGATGTAAACAGCTTTCGCTTTCGGTAATGTTTCGGAAGCTAACGCTTGTGATTGACCTACACTGTCACACTAAACAGGAAGGACAAGGCAGAATATGAGTTTGTTTTCAATACGCACCGTTACGCTGTTTGTGTACTGAGCTAGGGAAAGTGACTACCGTCACAATCTGCAGTGTTGCCAATTTGTTTTCGATAAAACTAAAATATCTCCATAGGAAATGGTCAGAGACAAAAACGTAATGTACAAAGTGTGTTCCAAATACCGAGATCTATCACTGGTTTAAATTAGTGTAATGACTTCCCTTGCATCCTATATAGGAACCGCATAGGAGGAAAAGTACTATCGCGCTCTAGGGAAGTGAGCTTTGTGTCTGCTCACAACTTTAACTGCTTTCCTTGCAATAGGAAAAGGTAACCAAATTTTTGGAAAGTGCTAATTTATTTGTCTACTTTGCTAACAGGTTATGTTCTAATTCTAAGTATGCTTTATAGCAAAGAAGTTGAGTATGGGACATTATTTATGAAATTGTGGTACCGGATTCGTGAATGTGCTATATATATATATATATGTTTTTAGGGAATATTCTCATTTACAAGCACTTCAAAGAAGTCCATATTACTGGCTGGAAATATTCAGAACAGCTGCACCAGTAAATAATCATAAGGCAGGATAATCCGGGCGTTTCCCTAGATTCCTGACGTTCATTGCACACCGCTTTTACAGACATTGTATCAGTTCTGTCTGACCTAATGTCGAGTAGCCTGGATTGCTTTCCAAAATAGCCAAGCGCATGGAATGTGGTATTCAAAAGGAAGGAGAAAATGTAGAACTTGTAATTGTACGGTGGAGTTCTAGCTTGAACAGCAATGCGTATAAATTGATATAGTACAAAATAAACCTGTTGCTTTTTTAGCAATATCATGTAATTCCTAAAAAATATTGATCGTTTTATAGAGAATGTTATATATCTGAACAAACCAGAGAAAAACACTGCTAGTAGTAGGAGGAGAAATAGAAGTAGTGGAAGTTCCAACTGCTTCGTAATATAGGGAAACATTTCTGTGAAGGTTATATAATGAAAAGATCCTTTAAATATAATATTTAAATTATGTTGGTTAAATTCAACCAACATGGTAGCAAATTGTTTCTCACTATGTACATCTTTTAGACTGGGTGCTACAAGTATAAATTAAGGATACTGTGAAGTTTAGATAGTATCAATAAATATCAGATTGTTACAGGTTTTGAGAATTCATTTTTAAAAGTTTAACTTTGTGAGTAAAAGATTAATATAATACGAAGTAGATACCTAAATGAAGCACGTTATTGCTGCCTATTAGTTCTGATTTTTTCCCCATTACAATTCATTGAGATAACCCCAATTTACTTCATTCACAATAGCAGACATATTGGATAGCATTTGTTTTTTTTTTTATTTTCGTAGTGTTTAATGCCCGCTTTTACTGAATATGGCACCGCAGGCGGTGACACTGATGATACATGGAATGAAGATGGAGCACCGGTGGAATGAGTAGGCGGGGGAAACCGGACACACCGGAGGAAGTCCGCCCCAACGTCGCTTCGTCCAGCACAAATGCCACATGCGGTCGCCTGGGATCGAACCCGGGCCGTTTAGGTGAGAAGCGAATGGCTAACCACTCTGCTATGGCGCTTTCGTGATAATATTTCGTATTTACTAAATGGATTTTCATGCACGTTTAACATTATACCGTACAATTATTAAGAATACACTTTTAAGAATTATAATTTATACACCTAATGCTATTTATTTGTGCAAATGCCTGTTAACTGCACTTAATTGAGCCAAGGTGCACAAACTTGAGTAATGGAACGACGTTATGTCGACGTGCTTCACTCAAGGCATCATGGGAGCGTTTCTCTCCCGCTCATCCCTTCCTTCTCCTGCTGAGCTGTTGCCAACATCGGCACTCAAAATACAAGCAAGTACACCTCAAGTTTGTGCACCTTGCGTCATTTAAGTGCAGCTTATAGGCACTTAGAGTAATAAATAAAAGATTACGTGTGCCAATTATTGTTCCTAAAATAGTTGTGCGATAAAACAATGCATAATAGTGTTATAAAAGTGCGAGAACATCAGTTTGCAGACATTGGTAGTTCCCTGCTTTTCATACGTTGACAACACTTTCTCTGTCTTCCACTACCTTGCCAGTACTGCGTGCCGTCTGTGTTTAGTGTCTACTAACTAACGAAAAAAGATTATTTGCGTGTTTATAAGTTTTAGGAGGTAGTATCATTATCTGAAAACAATAATAAGGTACTAAAGTTATTTATTAAGCTAGTTAGCATTCCCTAACGTACTTGTGTCAACATTTGGATTTTGGTATATACGAAACATTATCAGACAGGTTTATTAGCTAAAAGTAATTGAAAGTAAGATTAGTCCTTTAGTTCACTCTTATACTATAAAAGCAGAACGCTGAAATGTTTCCCAAAATGAAGTCCGAGTAAAATAATGTACTGCTTCTAAGGAGGGAGGGGTTTCAAATTTCCTGTCCATAATCATGTTTTGTACGCACGAAGCTACACGACCTGAGGGCAACTTGCGGATACGCTACTGTTTTCTGTCGTTTTGAAATGGCTCATTTATAGGACTCACGAAGCGTGAATTACGCTGAATGCACTCAACACAAACCTGAATAGCCCAGTGTATCTTATTACTCACTATACATAATTTTGAGAGCTTGTTATTTGAAGCTGGAGAATCGTCCCATCTGCCACCATCAACCGGAGCAGAAATCACAAGGTACCACAGTCACCGGCAGCATGGGTATTCCTCATTTATCAGATGCCTGCTTACTCAATGGCTCATCTTATAATTTACTCATTAGCGAATTTAAGAGAAAGATATGAGGATATGGATAAACAAAGCTTGAGGCAGGCATTAATGAAATAAGATCATTGACGTTTTATAAAGTTATAAAGAGGGAACTAGGAAAAGACAAGTATATAGTAAAAGTTTGTAATAAAATGGAAAGAGAAGCAATAGTATGGTGTGGGTTAGGAGTGTGCTAACTTAAGAGATTCAGAGGTAATTTTTTGCAAGGAATATGTCTGATATGTGGGGAAATTGAAGATGGAGCATATATTTTGTTGGTATGCAATGAAACGAATGGAGGAGAAACTTTATGAAAGAGAAATGTCAAATGTCTTAAAAATAGTAGTATTGCAAAAAAAAAAAAAAAAAGCTTTTAGATCTAAGCCCCTCAATAAAGGGGCTTAGAATAATTTATGGAATATACAAAGGAAGTAAAACATATTATGTAAAAAGGGAAGAAAATGAGGTAGATTTTAGAATTTATGGAGTAGAAAAATGTGATTAAATATTTTTATCGCTTATCTAGGGAAGAAGTGATCCCAAAGTGTAAATAACTTAAAACAAGTAGATATTGATTGATTGAATTATTGACATTTTGAGTACTCTTGCCTTCGCAGAAATTTTCTAGCTGTTATTCTCGATATCTTTTCATAGAGCCTGCCGCGAAATTTGTTCTCGGTTAAGAAGAAGGGAGGAATAAACATGTTATATTCAAAATACCAGTTATTTTCTACCTTCAAAATTTGAAACACGAAGTAATCATCATCATCATCATCATCATCATCATCATCATCATCATCATCAAGATTTAAGCCTCCAAACGCTTGTTTCGGTCTCATGCATTCATGAGACGTTTAGTACAGAAGTGTGTTATTGGCGGCTCTGCAGAAGAAGGTGACTGCTTGAGTTGCAAGCTTTAGACAGTGATCATAGTCTCCTCGTCCATTATCGTCACAAGAAGAGCTTCCGCTCTTTTGATCGTGGGTTCCTTCTCCTCGTTACCCCGCAGATGGGTCCTCAATTTGTTCCCTGAAGAATGGGTGCCTCTTCCAAAAGTCAAACCGACTGCAGATCCTCTTCATTGCTAATCCTGCCGCTGAGTTCTTCACCTGCATTCCAAAGTCATTCTTGATCTTTCTCAACTCAAAGTTCACTACTTGCAATTCAGAGTGTACCATCATCCAGGAATCTCGTGAACGTAGCAATGAAGGTAAAAATGTAACCTTAATGTGGGTACCTTCACATTCCGGAATTGAGGGTAATGAACCACACTCTGGTCAGCAAAAGAAGATACAGAAATCCCCTTAAGTGAGCCACCAATTACTACACCGTGCACTGAATTTATCAAATATGTTTAAAAAATCAGATGTGATGCACTCACATGACTTTCTCTATTCTGGTACTAACCATTCTTACGAACTCCTATTCCTGTATATTCATGTTAATACAGAAATTATTGCTTATTTTCTTGTAGGTGCAAGAGGAATATGGGAATACAGTGCGCTTTGAGCGATAGGCAAATCTTTTAAAGATTTCAAATCCCGTTCTCTTTGCACGGATAACATAAAAAATACTAAATAACGATGTTGCAATTGACAGAAACATAAGTTCTCCAAAACTCACACAAATAACAAGGTATACATCCTAAATATTTCACTCTATAAAAATGTTTATTTAGATATAGATTGTGTATTTTAGTAAGATCTACATTTTTTGTATACTGAGATTTGGTCTATCTCTAACGGTTTACCAGTATGCAAAAGTCGTTCATAGTAAATACGACTACATGGGCTATACCCAGAAAATTCAAGATATACATTTCATTTGTCATAAAAATATCTTAAACATATCATTTTAATCAAAATTGTTAGAGGCCATTTTCAAGAAAATCAAAATTTTTGGAAATATTTTCCATTTAAAGGGTAGTTTAGGGTGGGGCCATTTTCTTCAAAATCTTTGTGTCGCATTCTTGAAAGACATTAAACTTAAATACCAACTTTGGGTTCTAACTCACTTTTCGTTTTTGAGTTATGCTGTCCATAGGCTGACTATAAAGTGGACAGTACAAAAATAATAAAAACACTACAACTGATGCTGAGATATGCTGTCTGCTGGACGAGCACTAAACTCCGGCCCGATCGTGAAGAATTTCCTCAGTACGAAAGGATTCGACGTAAGAATCTTATGTTAACGACCAGAATTATGCCTGAACCATTAATAATGAGACAAACAAATATTCCTGTTGTTGTTTATTAAAAACTTCTACAATTATAATTGTAATGCCGTTGTAAATAAGTGAAACGCTGTGCAGAGTTTGAAGTCATTAAATCATTTTCTGTTTCTCGGAAGTAACTTAAAGTTTTGCTACTTAAGTAAACTACTTTGTCTCGAAGAATTTTCCGTTCATTAAACAAACAAAACTGTTTCATTAAAAATAACAAACATAACTTAGTGCGTTTTATCCGACGATAATTGATTTGTTGTTTCCCCTTTTCACTCTGGAAATTGTCTTGCCGCTCTGCTTACAATTCTTGATAACAATCTGCCGTTGTTTTGTATTAATGCGGTAACAAGGGGTTCATTGCTTATAAGTGCTAATTAAGCAGCATTAAGACACCACTTAAGAAATGTTGTAACTTAGATACAAAAGTGGTTCAAATACCGTTATTTTTTGACTTAACAGCTGCTTATGTTACAAATAGGGCAACAGCAAAAATAAATAAATAAACAAATAATAAAGTTCCTTTAAACTACAGCTACAGTTCAAGGAAAAAGAACAAAAGCAATTTAGATAAGTGAAGGACCAAAGATGTATGCAAAATGAAAATGAAATACTGGAAAATGCTGTTTGTACATAAGAAGGAAAGGTAAGGCTTGTCTCAAAGCAGAAAAGCATGTTTTCCCTTTCTATTATGCATGTGGCTGGACGTGGGAATTCCTGTGAAGGACGAAGTCTCTGTTTAAGTGGTGACCTTGAATGCACGCCGTCACGCACCGCTACCCGAGTAGACCATCTTCATCAACCTCGCAGTGTGTTTTCATTGTCTTGAAAAGTTTTGAGGTTAATGGATCAGTGGCATTCAAAATATTACGGGCTACTGTGAATCACCAAGCTCTGCTGCTAAAGCTTCAGATGGACATTCCTCCAAAAAGTTACATATATCCAGCACAACTTCCAAAAAGATTTATTGTTGATCTGGGTGGCTCAGTTGGTTTAGGGAGGTCTCCTAATCCCAAGGTAATGGTTTCAAACCCGGTGCAGATCGATGGTTTTTAAGTGTGCTTAAAAGCGATAGCCCCATGTCAGTAGATTTACTGGCATGTTAAAGAACTCCTGCGCGACAAAATTCCGGCACATCAGTGGCGCTGATGTGAATCTAGCAGTTGACAGTGTCAATAACAAGCAAATTATGCAGCCATGCGGTCATACGTTTACGAAAGTAAATTGGATCATATTTGCACTTTGAAGATAGAAATTGAAGCAATCCGCCTCAAATTACAAAATCTTAAGTAATATTGTAACACAATAACAAATCTAGTCCGGTTACTTTTCTATCACTTTAATGTCTTCTTAACTTTTATCACAAATACGGCTTTCTTCTTGTCATTAACACCGTCTACGTGGCATCACAGCTCAAACATTTTACTTCTTGTAACCTTGCTCAGTCCTTTCAGTGTCTTTCTTCACTTTTTCTGTCTCTCACGCACGAATTGCGACATTACAATCACTCGACACTCGTTGAGTCTCCTTGCGACGCACAGACACATGCATAGCTGTCTTATACTCACTGGCACACTGTCTGACTCGTGTCCATAACTCTAACTGCTCTGCTGTTTTCTGGCCTCCGTGTACGACGTCACACAGATCTTTCTCAATTTTCTCACACGCGCCGGCTATGACGTGGTCAGGTATTTCTCGAAAGTTCTCGAGAAAGCCCGTTTTGTGTAATCGCTTCATTGTTGTTAATCATGTACATACAAACAGTTGCATGAGGTAGCCTGACCATGAACACCTTTTCCCGCTCGCCGGCCCGGCATGTGGCGTGAAGCAGCTCGGCCACGACCGTCACCTTTAAATAACAAAGAAGCTGTAAAGCTATCTAAATCTAAAGCAACTAATATAGTTGTATCTTGCACAGTCCCCAAAAGTCTTTATGTCAAGAATACCGCTAAACAGTTGATCGTAACTATCCCTTAGTGTCAAATGACTCCACTTCGCATCGTAACGGAACCTTGCAATTTGCGCAAAAACAGGAAATCCACATTTTCAATCGTAAAAGGTCTCTGAAAGTTAGACAAGAAGAGAACAATGCAAGTGAAGGGCAGACTCCCTGGAAAAGAGAAGACGGAGTTTCAACATACAGAAGGGCGATTTGGGGGTGCAGCTGAACCAGCACACTATAGTTTACATGTGGCGTGGGTCGTTTATACTTTGTAGGGAAATAAGAGAAAATGAAGTCGACCAGCTAGCGCTCATGTCGAATTACACAAACCAGAAAATTACATTTCTTAATGTTGATGCTTTGTATGACCAACGGAGCAACATTAAACTTGCTATCCATGGTTTTCTTTGTTTCTTGAAGGATTAAGGCAATACATAAATAACAAAAATGCACAGAGTGGCGCAGAAAAGTTGATATGCTGGTCAACAAATAAGTAGCATTGCCTCGTCCTGTCTATTGAAGAATAATTGGGTCACTGTAAATCGATAAACATAACAAAAGAATGTATTGGAAACAACAGGGAAATGATGGGAACACATATATTATGATAATTACATGGAAGAGCCTTTCAGCCAAAATATGGCCTCATTTACGTATGCTTTATTTACCAATCAGAAAGAAGTTAATAGGTCACTTTGAAGTATGATTCAATACTGACAACTAATACCGTTTTATGGTTTATCCTTAAAACCTTCAAACTTAGGTTGCATTTGTGCGGAAGCGTTATGTTTCTTTGGAGACATAAAAAATATTGCTTAATACAGTAAAAGAAATATTTAATTAAAACACATAGGATACTATAAGGAATAAGAAATAAACTATAAATAAAAATAAAAGCACCGGGAAGATCATATGCAAAAGCACTGTTGAACAACCACAAAAATCACAGGAAGTCGCTAGAAAAAATCGTGTGAATGTAATACGCTAGTTTCTATTCGATAATATGGAAAAGTGTATGACTTGTTTGTAGAAGAGTGAGAAGAAAACTACATGTGAATGTGTTACGTAAAATGAAAGTGAGTAGCGAAAACTGTGTGAATGTAATAGGTTGCATTTCAAACATAGAGAAAATTATATGAACCCTACATAATAGAAGTGGGAGTAGCAGAAGAAATGTGTTTCATAAAAGAAGAGTGACTAGACCAAAGCATGTGGGACGTTGCATTTCTATTTCAGTTATAGAAAATTGCATGAATTGTTTTTGAAGGGCAAGTAAAGAAAGACTGGTATGTCAGCTCTCATTAGTTTGAGAAAGAAGCAATTAACCTAAGGAGAGAAAGTAGTTTTGTACTTTAATAATGTTATTGGTTGTAAAATGCACTAGTCAATACGTTTAACTATAGCATTAACAATGCGCTGTATTTTGACGACTGTTTGAAATAGAAATACATCCGAACACAAGAAATGCACCCGAGTGGAAGAAAAACAAGCGAAAATGGCAGATCATACTGGCATGTCAAAAGCCAGTGTTGCTCAAGTTTGCAAAGAACTGGTGATATTAAATCATACTTCAAAAGAAATAAGATTTAAGAAGTTTGCAATTCATTCTAAATCACATGCTTTTTTCTTCTTTTTTCCTTTTCTAAGGAATGTCAGCTACGAATTGACTAATGTGAACACAAAAGTGCGTTAAAATTATGTTTGAGTGCATTCAGTGGTAACCTACATGCAAGTTGTTTTGAATATAACATGAGTCAAGTGACACTTGCGCGCATGGACGCGTAGTAGTACAATAGTATTTCTCCTATATAGGAAGGGTCTTCTCACACATTTTCCTGTTTACCATTGTCAATTAGTACAGAAGGCGAATATAATAAAATGCAAGGGTATCACCATTATTTAACCAGGTGTTCGTAGCTTCCCCTTCTTTCCTTCTCCTTACCCTCTCGAATGACATCAATATTCATGCTAGTGGTTAGGTATAGTTATAACAAATGACATGTCGCCAAATAAGAGAAGTATTGATTTTTTCTGACGGCTCACTAGATCATTGCTCATTAAGCTACAAGTGTTGCCTGTTTCACACCAAGCTACACGTGGTCATATTGTTTGTCTAATGGTAAGCTCGTAACACAGACAAATTTCAAAAACTGCACAAATTCGCAGAAATGTAATTAAACGTTAATGCTATCCAAAAAGTCAGTTTATTGCATAGGCATAAAAGGAAACCTTTTATTCGAAAGCAGAAACTGCATCACAATATGACGTGATAAACAAACATCTTTAGAGCTATTTCGATTCGAATTTTAATTGCAGTATAAATATATGGGAAATGTGTAAAAGGATTAAACGTCAATATATTTTTCAGTATAATATGCATTTTGTTTATTGCCAAGTTTTTGTGATTCTAAGGACAAAGTTAAAGGTTTTCATATAACACACAATCCTTTAATCCAATAAATGCTTATTTGAAGCAACATTTGCAGCCTTTTCCATAATAGTCATTAAGAATTTAGAGATAAATCTAAAGAAAATTAAAATGAGGCTTTTTCACAAGGACAGGTATATCTTCCCTCCCGCCTTTCCTTCTCATTGCAGCGCCACGCCTCTAGACTCGTTTGCAACTGTAAGTTGCAGTTGTTCATTAGCCAATAGCAGAACCTTACTCCTTACGATGACCCTAAGACGATAATAAACTAAGAGATGATCTCAAAGAGAGCATTTTATGAAATCCTTTTTGTGTACAGACTGTAAAAGTGGCGATATTTGATCTGCGGATTCTAAAGCGCCTTAAAAGACAGTACACGTTAAATGGAGCGCAGTGTTGCAACATGTACTAGTTGCGAATCTTTCTCCGCGAGCGACTCGAGGTGGCCTGAGTCCTGTACTTAGTCCTTCAATTGCTGCTTGACGAGAGGGGCACTTTTAACTTTGGTATCCCTCCACGCCTTTGTTACTGTATGACCTAAATTTACAAATGACTCGTCTGTATAAACAATTGATTTCCCCTGGTCCCTAAACCTTTTACGTCTTTTAGATATTTATGTCGCCATCTGATGATATCGATATCGTCTCTTTCTATTAATATGCACTTTTTACCCTTTCTTTCATATTCGAACCCCAAATCAGAGTGGCCCTTGAGAAATTTGGTAGGGTCTCATCACTGTTGAACTGTGACAAAATTATATTCAGCGTGGGTGGAATATTTGCAAACAGTAAAGAATGAACAATTCGCCGCACTCCACCTTGCACTATTCAATCATATTGCGTTAACCTAGCGTTTTGTGTAGTCCCGCCCTTTTTGCTTTCTTTTTCGATGGCGTTCTTAGAAGTCCTTTCATTACTTCCTTTTTAATCCTATACACCACTGCTTCTGAACACTCAACAGCCTTAGCTGTTTCTTTTACTGCCTTAAACGCATTTTACTTCAAAAATAATCTAACACATTCATAATTATTTGGCGTTCCTTACTTCTTTATTTACCAACATATCGTCCCTTCCTAGCTTCACCCTCCATAACTACAAATATTTACAAAAATATTAAACAAATAACGCAATAACAGCTCACAGTTATACACACGGCTTCTTTCGAACTAATGTTAGTGTTGCTCCTTATACTATCTTCTGTGTCAGGCCTGACGCTGAATAGATGAATACCTTTAGTTTGCCCTACTGGATAAAAGAAAGAGGTTACTGCCTTTTGGTTTATTTTAAAAACTTTCTCCAACCTTCCTCAACATTTGTTCTCGCTGGTTCCCTGATGTAAACTCAATAACAAAAAAGTTTCACACTGCGTAACTTTTGCAGTGCACATATATAAAATTTTCCGAAAACATTTAATTAAAAAAAATTATAACACTTAACTGGGTAAACATAGAGAATTCAAAGTAGGCAGGTAGTAGCACTATGGTCTACTCTACCTAAGAAAAAAATATAGATGCATTCTAGCAGTTAGTTTGTTAGTTAGTGCGTGATGAGTGTAGAAACGGCAAGTATCGGACTTCTATTGAAAAAAACGTTTTCTGAAGAAATTTGGACCTATAGAAATGTATAATGACTCTGAAAAGGATATAACCTGATAGAGAAAAAAATTCTGCATAGGATAATGTGTTCAAACCTGAAATTTATAACAAATGAATATTTATACCATGCTATTAGGAATCTGGCAACAGAGCGAGGGTAGAAAAGGACGCGGCTAATGGCAACTTGTATGCGCTAGATAGAGACAGAGATGTCCCATTTAACTCCATACTGTCTTCTAAGAGTGAAACGCTATATAAATGTAAAAGAAGCGTTAGAAGATCTAAGGCCGTATACTACAAAAGGGAGAACAGGAAGTCACGCCAGTGATTAAACTAAACTTAAAAATAAATAAAAGAATCAAGCAAACAACAAATAAAGGCATAGATTTTGCTATGACATTCTCTTGCTTATACTTTTTCTTGTGTAATTTATTTGAGGTTTCAAATACGTACTTGTTGTCATGGTTATTATTACATAATGATGATAGAGCGGTTCCACTCCAAACTCTCAGTGAGTTGGGGAGCCGCCATCTGTTTGGCGCGATGCTGAATACCTTGCGGAACGAAATTCTAGCAGGTCTACCACTCCAACACAACACCGAACCATCGTATAGTAAGGAATGGAGCGGCTCCAAACCTGCTGTTCTGCGGGGCTATCCAGCGAGCACTCTTTACAGGGAAAACACCTTATCGGCAGTTCCTAAGAATTCATTATGGCCGACATTACACTAATGGGCGTTAGGTACACCAGTGGGCGTCTAAACAGAACCCTGTTTAAAATCTATTGTTTGCCTTCTCTGTAACGGTTTTAAAAATAAGGGCTTCTGTGCAATGACACCAACTATGGTTGTACCTTTGCTATGGTTATGTTGTGGAAAGAGTTGTGGCACTAATGCAACCTAACAAATGGAATATCACCAAATATAACCAGGCCACGCCACAATGGGGGAAAATGTCAACACTTGGTTTTTGGGGTATTCCAGTAAGCTGTTCCCTCTATACTAAGATATTGAAGCCTACAAAAGTTGTCATGCCTATGACACAGTCTAGTGAAACACCGCTCCCCCCGGGCTTAGAATGGTTCCTCACATAAAGATTGCTAATTGTATCACTCCGCCAATGAACACGTGTTCCCGTTCAGTACTCTAGCTAAGGATAGCCATCTTCCTCAGCTGTTTACATCTCACTCAAGGTTATAGTAACAGCGTATTTATTCAGGAAATGGGTGAAAAAAATTAATGCAACGTGATTTTAGGAGTAAAAATTTACGTCAATCTGACTCGTAAGATAGACTCTCAGCCCACGTTCAGAAGTAACTGTATCACTTTAAGAGTCTTCCTGGTTGATATTCTGAAAATAAACCATACACTTTAAAGTGAATGCACTTTTAGCAAAAACATCCACTTGCCCTGAAACACTGAACACTTTATCCTTTTTCTGGTTTTTGCAGTTCCGTTTGTTTCATTTCCATTCTCACATTGGAAGCAATGTTTACAGATACATCAGTTGCTTCTGACGTCAATTTGGTTACATTTTTCACAGCCAGGGTGTCATATCATTGAAAGAAAAAGTTAAACACAGTTAATACAATTATGTTTTCACCACTTTTTAGAAGCTTGTTGCTTTTGTTTCATTACACTACTCTGAGGAACTGAACTCTCCGCCATAAAAATGCAATTGGAAGTAAAATGTTTAAGCTGATATTGAAATTCTTTGAAGGTTGATTTATAGTCCTTACCGACGTTAGAGCCCTAGGCTACACTCAATCAGTCTGAAGGGACAATTGTACAAGCATAATGGATTAATCGAACTATAATTTCTTCTGAGGTATGGAAGAGGTATTCACTGCCCTGCATTATCATATTCTTATCGGTAGACAGACAAACCTTCAGTTCAGAAATAATTGCGATTCTGATGGCATTTTTATTATTGACAAAGGAAAGCCCAGTCTGACCTAGTTTAAGCAGTTCTTGTTTGCGTGATCGAAGTGACTTCAAGCTTATTTACTCGCTTAAAGTCTGCCGTTTTATTTTTAATATGACATCGTGATATTTCACGTAGTACAGTTCCTACCGATAATGTTGTAGGTACAGTCCCAACCAATAAAACTGGGTGAATAAGTCAGGTCTAAGTTTCTGTATATTTTTATATACATTATTATAGACCTCCAATTAAAATGGAAATGTAATTCACCAGTGTATGTATGTGTGGGCGTGGGCGTGTGTGTGCTTTTTGTGTATTTGTATGCGTATTTGTGTGTACAGGCGTGCGCGTATCTAAGATCGAACTAATGCCTAAAACGCAAAGAAATCTAATCACAAATATGCACGAGTTAACAGCATTGTCGATAGGTAATATGCTCCAAGGGTAAAGGGCTGCCTGTATCAGCATGGCAGTTAAATGGTATAAGTTGTTTGTGTTTGTGTGTGTGTTTAAGAACTGAAGGGATCACCTCGGCCCTCCGCGACCCCAACTTGTATCTTTTGTGGGCTACCGCCCCCAGGGGGAAGGGATGAGGCGGAATCAGACCTTAGGCTGGCTAGAGAACGAAGCCAGCGAAGTCCAGGGACACATAGAAGTCCCTAACAGTTGCAGATATTGGCACCGGGCGCACAACCGAAGTGTTTTCCCCAACTAGGGAGAGGATGACGACCCTAGCGACCCGGGTGGTAACTTTCAGGGTTTCCAGAGCGCAACCATCCGTGCTATCTGTCCGCATCTGCCGGAACGTACCGCGCTACGAACCAAACCTGAAAGTTGACAAGGGAGGGAAATGAGAAAGGAACGGAAAGGAATATGTGGAGAAGAGGATCCACCCCAGCATTCACCTTGTGACAAGGGGAAACCACGAAGAAGGGGTATAAGGGGTAAAATAGAATGAAAATAAAACAGTACCGTCTTTTTCTCCCGCCTTTGTTTTTCAAAGCAATACTACTACTATACTTACTTCTTGTAACCGCTGTCTGCGACAAGTGAAGTAACTCCAAACTTGTTTCGGAAAAAGGCGTAAAAAGCATTTTGTCAATTTTATTGCATTTTTTAGCAATTATTTACGGTCTATGTTTCAAATATAGCGCGTTATGTCTGTTTGCAGTTTGCGTTTTAGCCAACACATCCTTCACAGTTTTAAGCATAGAAGCTATGTTTAAAAATAAGAAAAATGGTCCGGATGTATCAAGGTACAGAATTTGAAATAATATCTAATGACATCAGTTAATGTGAGGAGTATATCTACTTGTAGCTTTAAGAAGGCATGAGAAATACATAACTCTAAATGAATATGGTCAACAAAAATATATTTATGTGTTGGTTTTGCATTGTATTTGTATATTAACTGTAAAATTGTTTTTCAAAATAATTTTCTTTTGAGTACAAATCTGTCAGGGATTCGTAAGGTAAGGGTTTATCACCAAGCGGGATGGCTCAAGCGGAAGCGTCTGTGCGGGAGTTCGTAGGTTCGATTCCCATAGCCAACATGTGGATCTGTGTGGCTGAGTTAACCAACTGATGCTGGTCTACTGATTCCAAGTTCACGGGTTCAAACTCGACCCAGACGAATGGTTTTTAAGTGTGCTTAAAAACGACAGCCCCTTGTTATACCCTGTGCGGTTTATCTTGTCTCGAGGCTAAAGAAATGGAAAGAGATATGTTGAAAAGAGAAGCAAGTATTCACCCCTCTGGCGTTGGTGTTATGGGGAAAGTGAGAGAGGCTTGATTATTACCTTCATTCAATCAGTGGTGGATTGTGAACAAGTAGCAATAGCTTCATCATCTGCGTTCACACTGAAGTAGTCCGACACTGAACAAAACACAAGACAAGCTGAGGGGCGGTCTTCCGGCGTTTGTGACCGCAAAATGTTTTCCACCCCCACCTCTAACTTGCGACTTGACACTTTTATGATCCAAGTTAGCCCGCAGAAGGTATAGTAGATGTACTGACATTTAAAAGAAGTCTTTTGGGACGGAATTCAGGCACACCGGCGGCGCTGAGATGATCCTGCCAATTGACTGCGTCGTTAACGAGCAAAATAATTTTAATTTTATGGCCGATCTTCCTGAAACTTTTTTTTTTCGGAGGGGGGGGGGTGGGCTTCTCCGAGTTTCTATGCAAATGCTGGGAAAGATAATTACATCTCCCGAATATCCTGTCCCTCCATTTCACCTCACTTCTCATTTCATTTCACTTTTCATCCTCATTGACTTTACAAGATTCCAAGTGTCGGTGAGAGTTTTGGTGTACGTGGCAGGTGCATTTGCTCTCTGTAAATTGTCGTCCTTCAGATCTGGGCGTGTCTCCGATTCCCGGACCCTCACCCCCAGTGGATGTCTAACTCCCAGGGGATGAGGGTAACCGGTTTAGGAGCCGCTTTCGGGGAGCTTCAACTTGTAGTTGTTAGGTCTTCCGGTCACTCTTAGTATATTTTCACCCTCCCTCCCGGGACACGTCAGGCACAAAGGATTTCATTGGTCGATGTGTTAAGTGCCCCCTCCGAGCAATGTTATAGTGTCATAAGATTTTTGGAACTCATTAGGGACTTCATGGGCGCATAGAGTTGGTTGAGCGTGTTGTTAAAAAAGTGCACTTCTTTTCACACGAAACAGTAATTCGAGGATTATGGTGATCGTACGTCAGTTCTGTTTTTGCAAGGAATGTTTGTTGATTTTTAAATATTTCATGACAACTTAATGAACGTGTAATTAAAGTTTCATAGTCCAGTGTTGTTTTATGCTTTGGACTAATTTCAGAGCGTTCTCATAAGCAAACAAATAAATGAAAATGCCACAGGGGATGCGCCATTTTTCCCAATTTATTTATTTGCATGATAATGAATATCTATCCACTGCATACTCCTCTGTATGGTTTTCACAGTTTTATTGTCTGTGTGTAATATTATTCATCCCCAGGTGATTTCACTCAGGTATGGCGTGCTCTTATTAATAATACCTCACTCAAAAGATGAAATGAAATATGTATACATTCATATTGACGTGCGTTATTTGTTTCGCTACCTCAACAAACAAAGTTGTGCAGCGAAATAATTGGAGTGGAAAAGCAGACTGTGCTAGGGTTTACATAATCTGGATTTGTGTAGCACCTTTATTGTTCCAACATTTATCCATCTTTTTTATTTTGACTTATTGATAGCCTCATTATGAAATGATAGCATCGTACTTGTACTCAAAAGCTAATTTAAAAGTATTTGTGCAATCATAGCATTAAAATGGCTTATTATGACGGTATAAATCGTGAAAAATTGCCCTATTTCTGGTACCGGTGCTAGAAAGTTAATGACGTAAAATTACGTGTTAACAAGACAGCACACGATCTAATTTTCTCCAATGTGCCTGTAAGAAAAGCTGAATTATTCACTCTCGCAAGTGGAGCAACATTCAAACCCAAGAATGAGCTCATTTCTCCATCTACAAAACTTTTCATATTCTTTCCCATAACCGTCTTTTGATTTTTCTGGAATGAATAAACTCTTGGCTTTGTTCAAAATATCAAGCGGAATACAAATCATATTTTAAAGTTTTATCTTTACCTTCCATTTTCCTCTATAGGTGTTGAAACAAATGAAACATCATCTGCTTAGCAACCATATTACGTGATCTCTGATACATTATAAGTTTCATTTAGCAACTGTATTAATTATTTTTGCGTATCTTAATGCCAAAATTGCATAAAATGGATGCAATATATGTATAATCTTTTCATTGTGACACTTCGCTTTCACTCACGTGCTAAACATATATCAGTCAGATTATACACTAGTTAAAAGATAATTATTGCATGCATCTTAAATGGAAACTCAGGTAGCACAAATGTCTAATGTTATGAAATCTAGAAGATTAGAACTAACCGGGTTTTAGTCTGTTCACTGACGTTAACTGTAGTTTAGAAGTGAAATGAGATTACAAAGAAGTACTTGCTTGGATAAGAAGTGTGGGGTAGTGCATTTTACACAAATTTATTTAGATGACATTATTACATGCA
The DNA here is from genome assembly GCA_030765045.1 of Tenodera sinensis. Taxonomy (NCBI): domain Eukaryota; kingdom Metazoa; phylum Arthropoda; class Insecta; order Mantodea; family Mantidae; genus Tenodera; species Tenodera sinensis. Next base: position 116,900,530 of record CM060963.1, on the reverse strand, counting down.
TCTGTAAACCCTGTTGAATGGTGCATTGATGAGCTCTGCCTCTGGTGGCATCGAAGTATAAACAGTATCTCCTAGAAGACCATTTGATGATTCTCACACTAATTAAACCCTAACGACTTAGATTTTAGTAGGAAAAGTCAGCTCACTTGGATTTTAGCAACAGAATCAGCTCATTTGTAAAATCATAGTCCACCTAATTAACCTGAGCCAATAGGAGCAGCATGGCTTCACAACCAACGAAACTTGGAGTAAAAAAATTGCCTTTCGACGATCTCCTTGTACGAGGTATGAATATATCCATGTATATCAGAATCATTATGTGCCACAACATTGCGCAAATTAAATGGTTAATTAATTCCAGTTAACTACTCCTATCTACTACCACCTCCGCAGCGCAGTAGTACAGCGCCTGCGTCTGGCGTGGAGGACGCGGGCTCGATCCCCGGTACCGGTGTGGGAATTTTTCCTCCCACTAGGTCAGGCACGGGGTACACTCAGCCTTGTTAGGTCCCAGAGGGGTAAATTATGTTGATAGAGAAGTAGCAACGCCAGGTTGCGAAGGCCGCATAACCGGGCGGAAATGCTCGGGGCGCTGACCATCTCCCACTCTCCAGAATTGCACCCCACTAATGACCCCTATGGTGTAAAATCGCTCTCCCCTCTATCGCATAAGGTAAGGCTAAGGCGCTCTAAATACCCTTTAGAGCGCTTTAAGGAGAGTATCACTGGCCTGGAGAAAACGAGCCATTGTATACAGCTGACAGAAAATTTAGTGGCCGGTGAGGAGCAGCTGCTCAACACAAAATCCAATCAGAGGCTTGCCAGTCTATAAAGCCGGCGATGTAAATATCATTTGCGCCCACAAAATGTATTTGTACATCACAAAAGAAAATACTAGTGGTTAACCATCACCCGCTATTAAATGTTATGTCTGCCATAGTAATCAACAAGGAACGTTGGTTAGCGTTGAGTGGATATAGTTCAGTAAAATTTAACAACTGCTTACTGTTAAACTTACTGTTTCATAAACTGAATAAAATACAAACTCCATGCCTTACCAAATATTTTTATCTTCCACAGCAGCATCACAATAGAACCGCCTCCCCCTTCCCCCAAAGCTCCTGCCTTGGAATGTTACAATACTGAAACATTTTAATTATTATATCCACTAGGCAGACGTTGGTGCATTTGGAACATGTTTATTTTATTTATATGCGTTTTATTATATGTTGCACTTGTTACTATTAATGATCGAATGGATGGATGGGTGGAAGGGTGGAAGCCTTAGTGTGCCTGTGCTACCCACAGCCTAGTCTCCGCCGGCGAACCTGAAGATTATTTTAATAATTATTCATCTCAGGGACGCTACGGATACATCAGGTAGAGTAAATAATCTATTTCACTTTTAAGAATTTTTGAACGTTTTATTGACACTCGTAAATCATTATTTTTCAAAAAATTACTCACAAGGAAAATCTGCTAAACAATGGCGTGTTCCATCTCCAATGGAGTAATTAATAGGCACCTCCAACCATGTCGGTCTGGGTGGCTCAGTTGGTTAGACGCTGGCCCACTGATCCCAAGGTCGTGGGTTCAAACCCAGCCCAGGCCGATGGTGTGCTTAAAAACGACAGCTCCATGTCAGTAGATTTACTGGCATGTAAAAGAACTCCTGCGGGACGAAATTCCGGCACACCGGCGACGCTGATGTGATCCTGGCAATTGACAGCGTCGTTAAATAACAAAATATATTTTTTTTTTACCTCCAACCATTATTTTAAAGTAATTTTTTTGGTAAAACTCACGCGATAGTTCGATCACAATCATTAGTACTTGTATTACAGTTCACTCTTGAAGAATCACAACAAATTCACTGTTGTTACACGCTTTATTTTACAGTTTGTTTTATGATCAATACTTTACTTCGAGACGTTAAATTTCAATTCTTTTCACTTTCTTCTTCATAGCAGAAGACAAAAGAAGTCAGCCTGTGCTGTCTATATCTTAACTTGAAAATGTCAGGGGGCTTTTCTGCTGCCTCTATGTTCACATTTCATATCATTGCAGGGGGCTTACATAGAAATACTGCATCAATGCTATCAAGGAGCATCAGGTGCAAATCTACCGAAAGTAGCTCATTTCGGGATTAAAATATTTCCGGTTTAACATTACGAAAGTGATGACAGATTACAGATGAATGGTTTAGTGTTCTGTTCACAATAAAAATTATTGAAAAAATTAAGTTAACATTCAAGGCTCACAAAAGGTTTATACCCAGTATAAAAAAACAAAGGTTTTTGATAATATGGCATCAAAGCTTAAATTTAATGGCAGTAGAAGCATAACCGTTGTACTTCATGAAAATTTTCAATCTTCAACAGCTTTTAATTGGGTATTCCGTACTGCTTCAAAAAGAAAAAGAAGAGTAAAAACATCAATGTTTATTTTTTATGAAATTATATATATATATATATATATATATATATATATATATATATATATATAGGCGTCCCAAATAAGGAGCTGATAGATCACCTTATTTTCAACACTTTTTGCTAAGGAAAGTGTGTTTGCTGCGGTGCTTCGTTTAAGCGCTAGACGAGTTAATGTCATAGATTTTTTTTGTAGAGTTTAACGCCCCTTCTAGTACATACGGCACCGCAGGCGGTGACACTGATGATACATGGAATGAAGATGGAGCACCGGCAAAATCAGATGTCGAGGGTAACCGAAGAACCCGGATGAAAGCCGCCCCAACGCCGCTTCGTTCATCACGAATCCCACATGCGGTTGCCGGGGATCGAACCCGGGCCACTTTGGTGAGAAGCGAATGGTCTAACCACTCGTCTACGGTGCGGCCGTAATGTCATAGATTACTGCCTCCCAGTTTATTTACGGCAAAATCAACAAAGCAGCTTAATATTGCATTTCTCTTAGTAAGGCACACAATTTTAATCCAAGAAGTAAACACAGAACACACAAATGAAACACAAACGTTTCGTTGTTTACAGATAATCACAGCTTTACTATTAAAAAATAGAGCGATTAACTTTTAAACCAGAGACATGGCCGGTGTCTTTGTGAGAGTACGGCAGAATAGGACACGCCGATGCACTCTTTGTGTTAATCATAATAGGCGTGCGTTCCAACATTTACTTGGAATAGTAAAGCTGTGATTAACTGTAAAAAGTAACGTATTTGTGTTCTGTTTATGTGTTCTGTGTTTGTTTCTTCGATTAAGATTGTGTGACTTACTAAGAAAATGCAATACTAATTTACATTGTTGATTTTGGCATAAATACTGATTTAAACTGGGTAAGAGGCAGTAATCTATGACATTAACTGGTCTAGTGCTTAAACGAAGCACCTCAGTAAAACGACTTTCCTAAACAAGCAATGTCAATTTCTGTTTATTTTCAAACTTAATATAAATACTATTGTTTTGTCAGATACAGCAGACCTATCTTTAAACCTATTATAGAAACCTTTGATGTATCGATTATTCTTGATAAGTAATTTTTTTTAATCACATATCAAGGTTTAAAATGTCAGATAAGATGTTACGAGTATCTTAAGCCTGGCAGCTTATTTGGACGCCAAAGCCTACCTGTTCGCGGTAGGCAGTCTTCTTGCATGTCACGTCAGCTACACAAGCTGTGCCTTCTTGTCCCCGGGGATACGATATAAAGAGATGAAACTTGAATATTTTACGACACGCTATTTCTGGTTCAATTTCGTTTCCTGTATGATGGAAGCAGAGAGGCAATTGTGGTTCCTTTTAGTAAGGCACTCAAGTACACCAACAGTTTTATTGAAACCTCATAGATTTAACGTATATTTGTGAAGTATCTTAGAAACTCTACACTAACACATAATAAAGCTTAACTATTAGTGTTTCTACAGTTGTTTATCACGACTTAATTTTTTGCTTCTGCACTAACATTTAAAATTATTACAGTTCCTACATTTATTTACCGAATTCAAAGAACTAGTTTTTGAAAAAGCTGTATTAACAATAAGTGTTATTTAGGACTTTTATTTAAATAAATACCAGTTTAACAAAAGCTCTGAACGCATCATTGCCTTAAATGCAAAGAGCCTCCCCTTCTCTCCGTTTCCTTCTATTTGTTCCTCCTCTACGTTTACATTCTCCCTTACCCTTCATTGATCTCACCCCATAGTTGTTTATCTCTGTGCAACTTAGAATAATGTATGTTTTTCTGGGTGTGTTAATACAAATTTAAACTTAAATAAAAGATTTAACAGGAGATAAGTTGTTCTTGTTCCTCAGTTTGTTAAGGGGTCGGTAACTCGGTATTCCAGAGTAACATTATGCTTATAATGTTTTTGGTTACATCAAAAAGAAAACAGTATAAGAGAGATATTTCAATGCACGCCAGCAAACCTCATATATAAGAAAAGCAGTCAAAATTGTCTATGCACACAGCTTAGTAACATTTGAATTATGTTTTATACCAAGTTTGATGACAAAGAAGTTAGGGCATCATTTCATGAAAAGAGGCTACATACATAAGAGACGGAATTCTCTTTCAGTTTAATATTTATTATATTAAACTAGTTGAAATATCCGGCGTTAACCGTGGTTACCTAGGTTGCTCTTGCTCTTGTGTTTCTGTGCAGATATGTAAAAAGTATTACTCAAAACATATTATATATCTAATTAAAACTCTTAGGATCCTACAAGGGATAAAAAAAACTAAATTAATACATAAATAAATAGGTAGGTAGGTAGGCAAGTGGGTAGGCAGTCAGTTAGTCACTGTTGGGCGCTAATAACCCCAGCAGTTGTGCGCCCTAAAACATTACTGCTGCTGCTGCTGGTGGTGGTGATGGTGATGATGATGGTGATGGTGATGGTACTACTCAGTCACTGTGCAAAAGCACTGTTGAACAATCACCGATACAGTAGGAAGAAAAGCAAGTAGAGAAAACCGTGTGAATGTATTACGTTGCACTTCTATTTCGATAATACAGAAAAGTATATGAATTGACTTAGAAGAATAAGAAGAGAAATACAGGTGAATGTGTTACGGAAAAGGAATGTGATTAAAGAAAAGCATGTGAATTTAATACGTTGCATAGTAAAATGGATAGCATAAACAAACTTTACGAAAAAAGATTTAAATTTTGCAATTTTCATCGTATTCAGATGAATGGTATAGCAGCACATACGAGACATTCATTTTAGGTATATTATGGAGCTAATCATTTCCTAAATGTTCCTTATTATTGGTTTTAATATTTAAATATTTATACTTTCTCAGCTGGGAAGTCGCAAGTCATCTTTTCTCGTAGCCATGCAAAGAGAGTGAAATTTCAAAAGCATCACACAGCGATGCGCTTGAGAATGTGAGTCACTATGCATACCATATTATACAACGAAATGTAAATGTGAATTGAAAGTGTATCTGGTTTAACAAAAATTAAATACATTGAATAATAAGCGTTTGCAATAATAGTTGTAGATGAGTGAGTAGAGAAAAGTATCTGAGAGTTTTAAGGAATATGTTGGTTAGACTTTCTAGATATTGTAAAAAATCCACAAAATGGTACAGGTATCTTTAACTAATTTGTTTATTCTTCTTTGCAGGTAGGCTCATAGTGACCATAAAGGCAACATCACAGATTACAACCATCCATATCTTAAGTCTACAGAAAGGTATGTAAGAACAAAAGAAGTTAGGAGAGTACCCAACATTTGATACAGGAAATGCTAGCCTTAAATATTCTTCATCCTCTTTCCACCGCGACTTGTAATATTTATGCATCTGTAACCTGTGCAGCGGGGTTTTATATTATTCATTATTATAATTGTGAAATGAAATGTTACGTTTCTTGTCTTTCTTGTTATGTGATCCCGCCTATATGCTTATTTCTTGTTTGCCTTGAGGCGCAAGCCGTAGCAAATTTCTAAATCTTTCCTAAACTGGCTCAAACCACTTGCAATTATTTTAGCTCGGAGACTATTTATTTGGTCTAGGTTTATAATGAATTCGTCTCCTCAATGTACTCGTAACGAGCTAATTTTCTTTTAGTCACGTTGTACAATTAAATACATAAAATACTTCATCTACTCAATGTCTTATTTTACGTTGCTGTTTATAACAAGAGAAGAACGACTTCCCAAGGCCTGTTGTACATTACACATTTGTTACGAGGGCTATGATCTAGGTACAATAATCTGCCATTTTCTTTTTAGTTGATGTTGTTAGGGTACTCATACGATAGGTCCCTTTTTATCAGAAGCATTCACTGAATTTCGTTACTAAGTATACTCCAATAAACAGTGTGTAAAGCCAGTTGGAAACCCGGATTCTCTCTCGGTAAACTAGGCACATGTTTTTTAGGTGTACTTTAGCGAGGAGTATCTTGTGTCCCTTAAGCAGCTGCTTCTTTAAATTCTGCGCATTCGCTTCTCTAAGAACGTCAAACAATACGTTTTAGCAAGCGCAAAACTGGACTAAAGTGCACATGCGTTTGACGGGTAACCTACCTTCCAAAAAATAAAGGTGTCTGTCTCACCTGGTCTTTCGCGTTTCACAGTGCACACAGTAGTGGTTTTCGTTGTGCTAAATTTATGTCAAGTGCTTACTGATCAATGAGTGAGGGACCAAGAAAAAAGTCTTAAGTACTCACAAACTTACAAATCCGAATGGGAACAATCCAGTAGTATAAAGGGGTGGTTATTGGAAATTAAAAATGGAGATTCATTTGCATATTGCAAGTTATGTGGCATAAACATTAACATTGCTTCTCTAAGTGAAACAGAACTAGAGGAGCCTACTTTGGTGTGCTGGATACCATGAACTTCCATTTGTGAGTGTTTAAGAACAAATTATTTTATGTTTTACGTTCTGTATTTACGTTTTAGTGTTGAAATTTAAGCATCATAATGCTCGTTCCAATGCAATGACTGATCTAAGAGGGCAGACAAGTGACAATCTGCACCGGGTATTGGGAGGGGCGCGAAAGACGAAAAAATGTCTTTCTTCAACACTTAAACTGTGATAAATAAGTTCTAAATAAATAACATTACTCACAAGTTTCGCGTTCTCATATATACGGACGAAGGAGGGCCATGGTTCGTTCATGTTGTAATGCATTCGTAATTCTACTTTTTTCTCCTTTTTTATTCGGCTCGTTTCTACTTCTTTCGCTCCAACAAGAATTGCAACACTGATGCACATAAACAGGAAATCAAGAATACATAAGAACTATTTAACATTTACGTATTATGGAAAAAGTTTCCATATATGATTTAATGTCTGTTCAAAAATAGCTACATATGACTTCATGACCTGTGGAACATAATAGTAATTATGAATCCTATCGAACGATTTGAAAGTGGACCGCCCTTAAAACCGACGACTCGTTAGCTACTATGAAAACATCACTTCAGCTGTTGTTAGTTGCGTTAGACTCAAGTTAGTGATTGAGACACGAAAGGCTTTCGGAATCGATTTTGTGACTTATGACAGAAGCAATCTTAGTAGGAAATGCATTTTTAATGAGTTTTCTGGAAATTTCTCACTGTCAGCAGCACTCGGGGTGTTTCTCCCCTCCTCTGTTATTTGCCAACTTAGGTAGTGGACGTCGTGCCTGTCACGACAGCCTAATACCTGGCTTACGGGCGTGACTACCTCCATATGAGATTATGGAAATCTCATAAATTTGAATAGAATGAGCTGTTTTGCATAGATATTCTCTCTGTGACTCCTTTGATTCTGTTCTTAAGATTTTGAGCATAGGAATTCCTTAAGAATTTAGCTCTCAGGACTCAGTCTGCTCTACTTTCCATTCCGCCTCAAGGGCAAATTAAATCATCTGTTAATTTTACTATTATCATAATTAATTTTTTCCGAAACCAATCAAAATATTACAGTTTTCTTTAGTTATAGAACGATGTCTTATGAATTTATGATAGTTTTATTAGCGTACCTTATTTACTAATTGATATTTACATAATAATACACGTATTTCTTTTTTACATTCTCATTTTTAAAGTATTAATATAACGTGAGTCTTAATTGTTGTAAGTCAGCATTGCAGCAGAGTGTAAGAAAAACTTCAAATGTTAAACTAGTGCCTAATTAATTAAAAAAGTAAATATTAATGTGAAGACCTGCATTTCTTTCTCTACCAATGACAGTTGCATAGATTTCGAACTAAGCAATAAGTGATTTCGATCACGTGGGAATCACATTCAAATCTTCACGTAAGATTACGTGTTTGCATACTTAGGTAAGCATACATATTGAATATTCAAAAAACGACGCTAACAAAATATTTTTCCTACAGTAACTTTTGAATTATCTTCCAAAGATATACTATACTCACCTGACATAAGAAACACTTGAGGTAAACAAAGCACGTGGCCACAGGGAAGGTTTTCATTGTCCCCTGACCGCAACACATAGCCTAAGAATAGAAAATATATCCCATATTTCCTTTCTGTTATTACTTTTAAAATGCGCTGATTCACACGTTTAATGATTTAATTGTAATATACGGTACTTTCACGGTTATTTGGAACTGTAACCAACCTGAATTAGTCAACTTAGTTAACTGAAACTAGGCAGTTGCAGCGTAAGAAATGCACATTTGTACCCGTGTTGCGCGGAGTAACACAATAGTGTTTCTTACAGCAGTTCTAGTATATACTTATGCAAAATTATTTACACTTACCAGTATGCAAGAATTTCATTAGTCATATACATAACATTCAAGATACTTCTACAATTACTATACTAAAGTGTTCTCGAGAACCCACAGCAGGTTCCCGTATGGGAATGGGCAAAGGCAGACAGACTACACATTAAAAGCCCGAAAAATGTGTGTGTATATATGTAGACCTTGCTAAAACACAGAATTTATGTCTGAATAAATTTTTTTGTAGAGTGAACCATTTCGGAGATATTTCTTGTTATGTGTGTGAGTTTCGGAAAATCGTTCGTGAAATGGAACATCGTTAATGTTTACTTTCTTTACTGGTAAGCATGGGAAGCATTGTATTCCACCCAAAAATTCGATGTTGAGATTTTACCAGAAATATATTTTTTGAAGCCCCCTGAATCCAAAAAACGAATTTTTAGAAAAAGGTCTGTGTGTGTGTCTGTCTGTGTGTCAGTCTGTCAGTCTGTGGACAGCATAACTCAAAAACAAAAAGTCGGTTAAAAACCAAAGTTGGTATTTAAGTTTAATGTCTTTCAAGGATGCGACACGAAGATTTTGAAGAAAATAGCTCCACCCTAAACTACCCTTTACATGGAAAATTT